>CM035126.1:15072154-15672154 GCA_020205555.1 Panax stipuleanatus | reverse complement strand
GATGTGAATCGATTTGTTATTCTTCTAAGTGCTAGTGAAATGTTTAGTAGATACTCCCTTCAAAATCATATTTAAATGGAGTCCATTAATTTTAAAAAAGAAGAAATTTTAATTTTGTGTAACTTAGGAGGAAGTCCACTATGTTAAAAATGAAACTTCTATTCAACTCTCTCATTGATTTTTCTTAATATGGGTGAAAAAGCGACTTTAAAACATAATAATAAAATAAACAATATTATGTAATTTTATATTTACTACTATCAATAAGAAATAGGACTCTGCCAACTGAGACAACAACTGAAAAAGAATAAAAAAAGAAAAAGAAAAGCAAATTTGATTTTGAGATGAAGGGAGTAGAAAGATAATCTTGGTTCAAGACCTTCAAAGCCGAAAAAGATAAATAGCAGAACTTAGGTTTGTTTGATAAAAATTGAATGAATCTGAATCTGAATTTGAATGAGCTGAATCTGAATCTGAATCTGAATGAAAAAAATTATTTGATAATTAATGTCTGAAACATCTGAATGACATAATTTTATTATTTTACCCCTCTGAAAAAATTCAAAGTTGTTTTAAATTTATTTAATATTACTTAATATAATAGTTAATATTTCTTTTTAATTTTTTTTATTTTTTTTATTTTATTCAACTGCTTATTTAGCCATTCAGCCAAAAAAATCTGACTTAGCCATTTAACTCAATCATCTGACCGATTAAGCCGTTCAGATGATTTTTTTTTAAAACAAACGCACTTAATGACTGACCGATTCAACCATTCAGATGTATTCAATCATAAACAAAAAGCCCTTTAGTTTAAATTGAAACTAACCATCCAAAGAAATCATACCGATTTATAGGAGTAGCCCACTATATTGCATATCTCTTTTTAAAATTAATATTTATATACGTAACAGATAACAAAAAATCTCATTAATTAAAACTATGCAATAACTAATAATCAACTCCGCCATGCGCGCACATGGTGAAAACAGATGATCCTACTGAAAGCTAGACAAATCAATGATGAATAATTAGTGTGAATTAAAGCTGATTTATCAGAGGAATTAAAGAATTTAACCAATTTTCTAGATACTTAGATTTTACTTAATTGTTTTTTCAATGTTATTTCACTCTCGGGTCAAAATGATTGAGCGTGACAATTTGGATATGAATCGATTGGATATTTTTCAAAGTGCTACTAGTAGATATAGACTTCAAATCATTATTGGTAGTTAATTATTAGTTGATACTCCCTCAGACTACATTAATTAAGTAAGTAGAAAAGAAATTGCCTTACATAAAATGTCTAATAAAGCATGCTCATGCCGAGCAATATTTATGTTGTCAGAGTAAATATCATGTTTTTAATGACTTTTTTATAATATTTTATATTTTCAGTAACATTTATTACTCTGACAACATAATTATTATTCTGATATTATCAACCGACTTTCAATGTGTGATTTAAATGGAGCCCATTAATCTTATAGGGTAGGGTAGGGTAGGATAGGGTAGGGTAGGGTAGGGGGCTGGGAATTAATTTTGTGTACTCGCATGAAGAAAGGAAAGCGAAAGGGGGGGGGGGGGGGGGGGGGGGGGGGGGGGGGGGGGGGGGGGGGGGAAAATTAATTTTGCATTCACTCAACTTTTCTTAATACATTTTGAACCTAAGGGAAAGACTATAGTTTGTTGAAATTAATACTATTACATATATTTTGTGTAGACTCATGAGAGTTGAGACTATTTTTTTAGTGGAACAGTTCATCTTTCTTAATAAACCATAAACTTGAATTTTGTTTGCTAAAGACTTAGCTTACACTCGATCGATTAGTAAGTTAATAAATCGAGTGTAAGCTATCAATGCAAACGAACACCCATCCACCCATAAACAATGATATATCAATGATAACCCATATTCAAGGCAGGGGGGGGGGGGAGGTAGGTATATCAATGATATCATATATGAGGCATGTAAGCTGGGTGGGGAAAATTAGTGGATAATGCTGAGAAGGCTCTTTAAGCCTTGATAAACAAACACTTAGCATTACAAGCATGAGGTGGAGTTACCATCTAGCTGCATGTACATATAATGGATTACTTCTGCAGATTCAAATGGTTACCTTTAGCAAATAGACCGACTTTCGTTGCTAAGAAATATTGATCCATCCACCCATCCATTGACTCTATTCTTACTTTCGGTCCCCCTGTGACGTCCCCAAAATAGGTTCAATACTCAATCCATTTTGAGTCGCCAAATACATGGTACAGAATTCAAATACAATCTTTTATATCATACGATCGTGCAAAATACGATCACACAAACTGTGAGTGTCAATACAAACATGTAAAAAATATAAACACTCAAACTAAGTTCTTATTACAATTATTATCACACTATTTTACATAAATAGTGAGGACTACTACTGTTCTTAACTCGGACCATCACTCTGTCCCCCGACTAGTCCCTGAGACATTCTCATTTCCTGAAGAGGACAATAGAAGAAAAGGGTAAGCTCAACTAGCCCAGTAAAGAACATTATGACTAAGATAATGAAGAATAATTTATCGTTAGTCTTCAACAAATTAGATAAAATATTATGGATAACAAGTTTTAGATCAACAACTGCAGCGAAAATAACAATTCATTAGAAAAGTTACGTAGATAATGAAGTCTACTATCTTCTATGATTTAAAAGTCCATCATCCATATTTTATCCCTTTAACATCAATTAATATATCTCAAATCAAATATTTATCTTTGCACTACGGGCCAAAAATATTCATTTGTATCACCAGTGGTCATGTTCATCTCAACACCTGTTCATCTTTGCACTACGGGCCAAAGATATTCATCAGGTAATCATTCATCTTTGCTCTACAGGCCAAAGATATTCATTTATATCACCATTTAAAACTGAGGATGATGAAAAACAATATAGATAACAAATCCAGTGAGATAAAGGACAAAGATTAGGGATTCTTAATTTAGTTTATTCAAGTTCAAGAATACTCCATAATAATCAATTGTGGAGCAAAATTCAAGAATAAAGTTTAAAACATGGATACAATCAAAGATAGTAACCATAACAGATAACTTGGACAAATAAAAGAAAATTTAATTTTTTTGTTAATAGTGTCGTATACGTGAATAGTGTCGTATACGTGAATAGTACCGTATACGTTAATAGTAACCACGACATGAAAAGGTAAAAATTTCATAATAAAATTCATACTAACATTCCAATGAAATGATACTAGATGAAACGCAAAATTCGAAGAATTTCTAATCATTTCATGAATTATAGAAGCAATACTTACCGTAGTAAATTTTAATTTGGGTATATGAAATGAAATATTATCACTTTCATAATATGGAATATGAAAGAAAATAATATTCTTTATGAATATTGAAAGAAATAACATCATTTACGAGAAAAATAATATCCTTTACCTCAGTAAAAAAAACTGAATTTGACTGGAATATTGGATATTATTATGAGAAAATCTTGCACAAAAAGCTACACTTAAAGTATCATTATACTCAAGAGAAATACTCACAATATTATAGAATAAGAATTTCTGATATTGAAGGTGTGTTTAGGAAGGAGGGTTACCCCTCTATTTATAGTGAAACCTCGGAGGAAGAAATAATCTCCTCTGTCTATTTTTTTTCTTTTTCCTCCCCGCCTAACTTCTCATTTCAATGCCTAACTCTCATTTTTCCTTATAGGTGAGGGTCCACCTCTTGAAATAAGCTTGCAGGCAACATTCTCCACTAAACAAGTGGTCCGATGGGAGGAAATAAGTCTCCAACACATGGTTTTGAACAAAAAAAAATGCAATACACCGATTTTTGAAAAACAAAGGAAAGCCAAGCCAAGCTTCTCACCTTCTTAACATATTCACATGCTTATATATATATATATATTATAATAATATTATTATTTAAATAATTATAATATATTATAATAATATATTTGAATAAATATATTATCGGAGAAAGTAATTGCCAAACTTTCAACAAATGTTTTTATTTATATCAAAATTGAACTAATATCCACCACATAATAATTATTCATAAATAATATTATAAGCTCACAATATTAACAACCAGATCATTCCCAGAAAAGAGAAAATTTTTCGATAAGAATTTATTCTTATTGGCGCGCAATTATATGACCTAACTCCTTTCCTCGACAGAATTTTCTAGACATTGCTAATAATGCTAACTAATAATATGAATAATTGTGTCGTGTCAATTATTGATTTAATAATATAAAATATTATGCAGATGATACTGTGACAATAATTGAATCAATAATATGAGATATTGTGCAACCATTACTGTGGCAATTACTGAGTGACTTCTTACGTAAGAATTAATTATCAGAGATACTGTACAATACCGTGTGCTACTGTGCAACCACGCGTATTACTGTACTTTTATCTCCGGGTATTTCAACAGTTTAACGGTAACAGTTATGTCGTTATTTTTAGAAAACTTATTATTGTCGTTTTCTTCATCCGACAGTTTTCCGTTATGAGGCCCACAAATGATTGCGCCATCGTACGAATATTCCTCGACCGAACGAATATTTCCCGACATAATGAATATTTTATGACCACTTGCTTACTTTGCAAAATTTGCACATTTCACCCATAACTAAAGCATTATATCAAAACAACACCTTACTATTTCAAAATAACATATAAAAAAATTAAATCTTTATTCATAAAAGTTGGGGTCTTACAACCTTCCCTCTTTATGAAATGTCGTCCTCAAAATTGACGTGCGTACTTGGTATTTCAAATAGGTGAGGATACCTCTCTTTCATTTCCGATTCTCACTCCTAGGTCATTTCCTCAATAGCATGGTTTCTTCACAAAACTTTGACTTGTGGTATAACTTTTGAGCGTAGGACATGCTCCTTCTTATCCAAGATCTTAACAGGTACCTTCTCGTACGTTAAATCTTCAGCTATCTCGTCCGGTTCTAACTCAATAATGTGGTTTGGATCTTTCACATATTTACGTAACACGGATATATGAAAAACGTTATGAACACGAGACATGCTTGGAGGTAAAGCGAGTCTGTAGGCCACAGTTCCTACTCGGTTAAGGATTTCAAATGGACCGATGAATCGTGGTTTGAGCTTTCCTCTCTTCCCGAATCTCATAACTCCCTTCCATGGAGCAACATGTAACAATACATGATCCCCAACATTAAATTCCACGTCTCTTCGATGAAGATCCGCATAACTCTTTTGTCGATCTTGTACCGTTTGTATACGTTACCGGATCATTTAAATCTTTTCCATAGTCATACGTACTAACTCCGGTCCCAATAATGTTGCTTCACCCACCTCGTCCCAACATACTGGAGAACGACATTTTCGTCCATAAAATGCCTCAAATGGAGCTATGCCTATACTTGCCTGATAACTGTTATTGTAAGAGAATTCCACCAATGGTAAGTACTGTAGGGTTTTCGGCACATAAACGCAGCGGAAATTAAAAATTTTCCGAAACCCTAAAACAGGATCCATGCGAAAACATATTAATTCAGAGGTTAAGATATGTTTTACCGAGTATTCAAGCCTGAAAGGAGACGATGGAGATTCTGGAACTGCTTCGAATCCTCAACGCAATCCAACGGAACTGCGCCTCTACGGTATCCACACGAACGTCCCGCGAATCGTCACACGATCTGCAGCAAGGAAAGCTGCGGTACTAGCCGCCAAGGATCTGGACTTTTCAAAATTTTTCTCTCTAGTCTCTCTCTAAGAGCGGCTAGGGTTTTGATATCGATAATCCCCTAAACGGCTGATATATCATATATATAGCAGTTAAAGGAATTAATCAAAACCTAATCCAATTAGAAAAATAAAATCCGAATTTATATATATATATATATATATTATCCTATTAATTTAAATACTATCAATCATATTGATATATTTAAATCCATACAATTTAAATTAATTCCCTTTTAATTACGTTCTAAGTGTGTGACCCTATAGGTTATTATTATGTTGGCAATAATTTTAAAATCATATTATAAAATTATAAACAGTGAGCGGCATCTAGTAATGCATCAATGCTACCCAAATAATAATAAGATCGGTGATTCGATACAACCTTTTCGTGACCAATGTTTCAATGTAATTTAATCCTTTTAACCTTGACATCCTAGATTAAACTCGAGGCATGGAATGTGTCATCCTCTTCATAATTTAATCTGAGTTTTCTTGATCGATGAGTAGACTATATGAAACAAATCACTATTAGAGCAGGACCATGCATTTCATAGTCCTACTCAATCAAGAGGCCTATAGATATCACCCCTAATATATAGGAGGGTTAAATTCCATCTAGATCACTCATATTCCTCACACGATTCATGATGTACCCAATAATCACCTTTATCGTCCACCTATTAAAGGTGGCCTTTGATGATATCAAAGTACATAAATTCTCGTGTAGTAATATAGTGATTTCAGGTCGGAGGATCATTACATCATTGTCACTATGAGAATTGCTTATGACACTTTGCATAATGCTCCACGTAGAATTCTCATGGTGGGTCTACCTAGTACATTGTTCTCTAACATGTACCTATGCATTGACTCAATATCTCATATATTTATGACCAATGAGATTTGGCCATCAGTCAATTCACATACTAGTCTCAATGTATCATTGTTGTCCCATTAACAATGACACTCGACTAGGGACATTTAAGAGTAATGATACTAATTGTAACTATATGATCTCATGTTCAAGTCACATACTTGAAGCCATATAATTTGTATCACTATTCTAAGGACTTTTATTATGTTAACATTTATATAACGCAGTAAATAAAACCATAATAAAATAATTCATTTATTCAATCAAATATAATATCAAAAATATTTAAGCAATTACATCAAAGAATTAGCCTCTAGGGCATAAACTCTAACAAGTACTTATCCCAACTCCCTTTGAAGTCTAGAACACAGAGTCTCAATAGATCTTCAAGAGTTTGAATAGTCTTTTCCGATTTCCCGTCCGTTTGAGGATGATATGCTGTAACGACCCCAAAATCAGGACTATTTCTCTTCCCGATCTTGTGTGTTAATATTATCTTGTTCTAACTTTTAAAACATTATTTAATGTTAAAAATAGCTAAAAATGGGGAATAAATTTTTTTTTCTTTTATTCCAATCATTCGTTCCCTGAATCTCAATCTTTACGATTCTCTTTTATAATGAAATCATATTTATTTAATGATTTCTCTTATCAGAGTTATATTAATATATATAACTCAATATTAATTCTTTCTTATATAGTAATGTTACTATATCACTTTATTTTTTATAAAGTATTCATTGCAACACATCTCAAACAAATATTCTTTATTGAATATTTTAAGCTATACACTGCTGTTGATTACATATATTAAACCATCAGTCATAGGTTTCTACCATTTCTAATGTAAGGAAGTGTATCCATTTCGCACATCCATCAATCTTCATCATCTATACAGCAAGTAATATTGCTTAACATCGTTAACCTACAAAATATTTATGTTTGCAAGATTGAGTTCGACGGCCCAGCAAATTTAACAATCTATCATGTTTCACATAACACACAACTCTATATGCAACATACTTTCTTTACTATGCATATTTTACATGCATCAATAAATCTTCTACTAGACATATCACAGTTCTCAAATTTCATGCAATACATTTATACATGCCTTTTTACGTATTACATTCTCTCACAAAACATGCTATCACAGATCACATATAGCAATTGAGTTCCATAACCCAATTGACTTAGTCATATTTTGACTTTAACAATTTAATAAATATGGTATACAACCCACCATATAATCACATACAATCCACAAACATAACAGAACTAAAAAACTTGCCTTAATTGGAGATTACCGCTAAAATTTAACTTTAGTTTCTCCACAAGTCCTACACAATCGTGTTTACATATACACACATATTAGGAAACCATTTATGTAACAAAACATGTATGTATATTTATTAATAATAATTATTAGTTTACACAAACTAATATTATTTATTCTAACTCAAAAAGAATTGTAGTTTATTTAAAAACATAATTCTTTTTATAACCTTTTTATGCTAAATAAAGGTCCCTCACATTTTCATATGTAAATATATTACATATCGAAGCTTAAATCATTTATATTCTACTTTAAATATATCTTTTGCCTTTATTTGCGAATTTAGGTTCTAAACAGATATTATATATCTTTTATAGTAAAAACTCAATTTACTATATTATTTCTTGATTTAAATAATTTTTATAACTTTTTGTCCACTCATGAGTTAGCTCAAACCATTGCCTCATACGCAAATATTTTACTTCGTTAACAAATTTACTTCGTATTTATTCTTACGATTAATTCACATTCTCACTTTATATATATATTAAATATATATGTAAAGTCCGTTAGGAAATTCTTTATTCAAGAATCTTCGTTTCGAATTCCGAAAACCTTCGTTTCATTATTCTTAGGACCATTATATTATTTTTAACGGATCCACACTTTTCATTTCACTATATACATATATATATATATATATATATATTAAATATACATATATATATACCACTATATAAAATTTAGCTCAAAAATCTCATTTTGAACTCTGAAAATCTAAAAATATCATTTTTATGATTAATACAAATTTTTGTAGGTCTCTTGCCCTTCATTGCACCATAAAATAATTTTATAGGCAATCTTGATTTTTATTTCGCTTAAATATGTAAATTTATATTTATTACATATTTTTATTGCATTATTTATGCCCGAAAGAATGTTTCTCGGCATAAAATATCTTTTATAGTCAAATCTTGTCCCGTAGGACTTTATTAGATTTATTATGACTTATTATTCCGTCGAAACGCGATTCGAAACGTCGAACGTCAAAATCGCTCGGCGCGTCAACGCTCGGCGTCGCCCAAATTTTAAGTTTTGACATGCATGTTCGCTCATTTTTAATTTTCAAATCATAAGTCGTATAACAGAAATTTTTCGGGCATGTTATAGACCTCATGTCATAGTATTTTAGAAAAAAATCAAACTTTGAAAACGGATCACGAAAGCTCGTCAAAACTGCGCTTAAAAATGATGTCAGAACACTTTTCCAGCCTAGCGCAGTGCTGCCGCCGGCGGGCGGTTCTGCGCACGGCGGCGTGCTGAAATCTACTCGACTTCTTATCAACGCAGCCACTTCGTGATTTTCGTACGCGCTGCTCGTTTATCGGATTAATCTGATTTTTGTCTATGTTATACTTGGCATATCAAAGTATTTTTAAAAAATATCACCACTAATATTTGGGTATTTTAAGCTGTTCAAATAATGCGTCCGAAAAGGCTGTTCGCACTAGTTTTTCAACTTTGCAATTAACGTTCAAAACTCGCCTCGCTCGGTTCTAACCCAACTTTCTTCACAAATAAATCTCTATTAACATAATAAGACTTGTTCCAAGTGTCGGCTTCGTTAAATTCTTAGTTTTAGCCGCGTTGGTTCTTTAAGGCCATTCATCGAACATATAACGTGCGTTATTTGTTCAACTCGATTTCTTATCAATTTGTTAGCGATTTTTGCCACAAATCCATCCTTATACATCCCACAACCCATACCTAGCCACCAAGTCTCTAAAACCCATCATTCCATTAATAATTCAAGCTCAAGATTAAACTAAAATGAATGTTAGTAAACTAAAGTTTACTAATAACATCAAATGTTGATTCTCTTGATTCAAAATTAATTTCAACTCCATATTTCATATACATAAATCATATATTGATTTATTACAATGAAATTCCATTAAGAATTCTATCTAACTTACTAAACTTCCAAAATCCCAAGTATAGCAATAAAATTATATATCATATAACTTTGATAAAATTCAAAGAAATTATATAAAGAATAATACCTTATGCTCACCATCTTCTATTATTCCAAGCTTGAAATCCTCTCAAATTCTCTAATCTTTTATTCCAATTTGTCCATGCTCCCTCAAACAATACAATTCCTTCACTTTTTATTTTTGAAAAATTACAAAATCTCAACAATATGAGAGAGAGAGACTTCTATTAATTTTTCCCAAGTCAAAACTTAGTGCCCAAGCTTGGTTATTGAGTAGCTATTACTCTTCTTTTCTTCTTCCCACACACGGCTAGGAGATAAAATTGGCTTGCAAATTGAGTATCCTTTACACTTCTTTCTCTCCTTCTTCTACACACTTTGAAAAATAAATGACAAGACTTGGAAGCTAAGTTTGTAATAGTAACTTGGGTAATTAGGAATTAATCCTATTTGCTTGATTAACTAAACCACCCAAGTATGCATTTAATCTCTTCATTGAATAATGACATTATCCACTAATTAGCAACTAGGTTTTGACCTCCCAAGTTACTAATCCACCATCTTAAATAATTTCAACCAATAGGAATCATATAATTATATAACCTATCTTGTTATATAAATTACATGTTCCCAAAATAAAATATGACATACCTTATCTACATATTTATTTTATAAATAAATATGCAACACATAATTTTTCATGCAAATATAATTATTTGCTTACTTAAGATATTATAAAATAATATTCTTGCCTTATTGACATAAATTCATTTAAGAATTTATTCTAATATCCTTAGATAAAGTATATATAAATATTATATACTTAAACCACCTCCTTCATTCCTTAATCAAATTGTTCACCATGATTTTTATTTCTTCGCATAATAAATATATACAAAATAACTATATATGTTTATCACCTTGCAAATAGTCCATGTAATGCACCCACATCACATAAAGAAAATAAATAATAAATTTATTCTCTCACATTATAAATTGTTTATATCAATTTATTTACATATATCATTAAAATAATGTTCTCTCTTTATTAAAATAATTCAATGACAGAATTTATTTTAATATCCTTTATTTAAAGTATACCATAATATTTGTATACTTAACTAATTATTTCCATTAATAAATTGCTCCTACAATTTATTTACAAGTAATAAATATATACTTCTAATATATTTATTAACATAAACATCACATATTGCATAGTTCTTACCCACATATGCAATAATATCCCACAATATATTATTTAATAAGAATTTTATTTATTTAATTCTTATTTTAATAATTCTTCAAAAATCTGGGTTCTTACATATGCAGAACTGAATCGTAAATCGGTGCCCATGGGTTTCTGCAAACTGACCCAAAATCGTGAAGTGAATCTTGGGTCACGATATGAAATTATGGATATTGGCATGCCATGCAACCTCACAATCTCATTCACGTACATACGAGCAAGACGTTCAAGAGAATAAGTCTCCCGTATCGGCAAGAAAATGAACAGACTTGGTTAATCTATCGACAATAACCCAAATCGCATCTATGCCTTGAGAAACATTGGGAAGACCCGTAACGAAATCCATGGTAATATGTTCTCACTTTCATTTTGAAATCTCAAGTGGTTGCAATGGACCCTTTGGCACTTGAT
This sequence comes from Panax stipuleanatus, assembly GCA_020205555.1. NCBI lineage: Eukaryota > Viridiplantae > Streptophyta > Magnoliopsida > Apiales > Araliaceae > Panax > Panax stipuleanatus. The sequence continues at coordinate 15,660,592 of CM035126.1, read as the reverse complement.
GCTCCGCCTTTACACGTTGACAAGTTAAACACCTCGAGATAAACTCCGCGATCTCTTTCTTCACATTGCTCCACCAAAATGTATGTCGAAGATCACGATACATTTTGGTACTCCCAGGATGGATTGCAAACGATGTGTTGTGTGCCTCCATCATGATTCTATACTTCAAATCAGAATCGTTAGAACCACAAAGTCTGGAGTTGACTCGAAGTATTCTCCCCATACAGGTAGTGTCTCCAGATCTTCAACGCAAAAACAACTGCTGCCAACTCTAGATCTTGAGTAGGATAATTCCTCTCATATTTTTTGAGTTGCCATGAGGCATAGGCTATGACTTTCCTATGTTGCATGAGAACACGTCCTAAACCTTTGCCCGAAGCATCGCTGTAGATGACAAATCCATCCGACCCAGATGGTATCGTCAGAACAGGTGCCGATATGAGTCTCCTCTTGAGCTCTTGGAAGCTCTTCTCGCATTCCTCGTTCCATACGAATTTTGTATCTTTTCGAGTCAGCTGAGTTAATGGAGTAGCGATTCGAGAAAATCCTTTCACGAATCTCTGATAATAACCAGCTAAGCCCAGAAAGCTACGTACTTCGGTTGCTACCAACTTTGTATTGCTTCAATCTTCTCCGAGTCAACAGATACACCATGTTTTGATACTACGTGCCCAAGGAGTGCTACTTTCTCAAGCCAGAACTCATATTTCTTCAACTTGGCATAAAGTTTGTTATCACGAAGCCTTTGGAGTACCAGCTTCAGGTGGTGCTCATGATCTTCACGGCTTTTGGAATAGATGAAGATGTCATCAATAAAGACAACCACGAACTGATCCAAATATTCCTTGAACACAGTTCATTATATCCATGAAAGTAGCAGGAGCATTAGTCAATCCAAAAGACATGACTAAGAATTCATATTGCTCGTATCGAGTTCTGAAAGCAGTCTTTGAAATATCCTCAGTTTTAATCTTTAACTGATGATATCCAGAACGAAGATCGATATTTGAAAAGAATTGTGCACCTTGAAACTGGTCGAACAGGTCATCAATACGAAGTAGCAGATACCTATTCTTGATGGTGACATGGTTAAACTCCCGATAGTCAATACAAAGTCGCATACTCCCGTCTTTCTTTTTTACGAATAAAACAGGAGCACCCGAAGGAGATGTACTAGGACGAATGATACCAATGTCTAACAACTCCTGTAGTTGGACCTTTAACTCCTGAAGTTCAATAGGAACCATTTGATATGGGTTTTAGAAATGAGTTTTGTACCGGGTTCAAGGTCAATAAAGAATTTAACTTCACGTTCTAGAGGTAGACCGAGAAGTTCTTCGAAAAATACATCAGAAAACTCATTAACAATAAAAATATCATTCAAACCTGACGTATTCTGGTTTAGATCAGTGACATGGGCTAAGAAAGCTTGACATCCATTTTTTAATAAACGAATAACTTTATGACTTGAAATGACATTGATTGATTTTAGGGGTTTGGTTGTTTGAATTCGCACAACAGGTTGGTTAGGAATATGAAAACTAACAACCCTATGAAAATAATCAATTTTGAAATGATAAGTGGTTAACCAGTCAATTCCTAAAATCACATCAAATGCAAGTATTTTTAAAGATATAAGATCAACAGGTAGAGTGAGGGTACCAATTTGAATCAAGCAAGATTTGTAAATTGTGGATGTAATAAAGGTTTCTCCTAACGGAGTTTCAACAGATAAGTCAAAGTCTAATTTGTCAGGGGTCAAATTCAAACGTTGAGCACAAGCAGGTGAAATAAAAGAATGGGTAGAACCGGTATCTAATAAGGTATAAACTTCGCAAGAGTTTATGATTAGCTTACCCGTGATAACCTCGTTCGGGTTCCTCGCTTGTTGGGTAGTCACGACAAACGCTCTTCCTGGAACCACCGACTTTGACTTGTCTGGGACAGCCTTTGGTGCCATCGTCCCAGCTGGACTTGGTTTCGCTACAGGACACACTCGAGCTATGTGACCTTCATTTCCACAGTTATAGCACACCTTGGATTGCTGTGTGCAGTTAGGGATGATGTGTCCCTCTTGCCCGCATTTATAGCATACGATCGGTGGTCATTCTCCTCCCCTAGAAACAGTTGATGTTGGTGCTGCTGTCAACGTCTTCACGTTCTCATTGTTGTACCTTCTCTTCTTGAAATCTCCCCCCCTGACTCACTTCTTCTATTATCACGGCCACGATTACCACCGGAGTGGTTACCGCTTCTGTCATGATACTTTCTTCCCCTCTAGTTGTCATTGTTCTGATGACTGCTGCCACCGGTACGACCTTGGATGTTGTCCCTTGGTTGAACATAATCATTATCTCGTTCTAATAATTGGGCCCTGTTCACCACATCTGAATTCAAACAAAGTTTGTGAGAAATGAGGTACTGACGAATTTTGAGTTTCAAACATCTCAGAAATATCCACGTCATACGTTCCTCAATATCCACCAAATGAGATGCGAACCAGGATAACTCCGCAAACTTAGTCTCGTACTGGGACATAGTCATGTTGTTCTGTTCCAGTTTGATAAACTCTACCTCCTTCATATGACGAATACTTTTTGAAAAGTACTTGTCTTGAACAGTTTATGGAACTCTTCCCAAGACATCTTGAGTGCGGCAGGCTGGGTACGCTTCACAGATTTCCACTAGTAATCTGCCTCTCCACGGAACATAAAGGTGGCGAATGGAACCTTCTGTTCCTCCATGCATCCCAAGACATCTAAAATCTTGGTAATTTGTTTGACCCACGTTTTCGCCTTGATTGGATCTGGCTTTTCCTGAAATTCTGGTAGTCCCAACTCTTCGAACTGCTTGGCAGTGACAAGCCACGAGTTGTTATTATTTTCACTTGTATTATGAACACGAGTCTCCCTCGTCTGATTTTGCATGAACTGCAAAAAGCTTCTAAACATTCCATCGTTCATCGTTTGATCGATGGTGTTGTTTTCATGAAGAATATGGCCTTCCTGTAATACCCGAGAATTTCCTATTATTATTAAATAATTATATTAATGGAAATGAGAATTTATTTGAATATAAATGATTTTGTGTTATGAGAATGATTAAATTCAATTATATTAAATTGAATATCTATGACAATTGAGAAAAATGTGGAGTTTACGATAAACTCGTTGAGAGCCTAGTGTGGCACAGTGATGGAAAATATTAATAATTATATTAATTAACGAATGAATTATTAAATAAACAATTAATCTATATTAATTGTTAATTGCTATTGTAAAATATTAGTTGATGGTTATGGAATATTAACTGTGATTGATTAATAATACGTGATTATTATTATTGCAAGAAATATAATAATAATAAACCACTTGTTTATAATTGTGCTGAGATTTATACTTGTTAATGTGATAATGAATCCTATGATTATTAATTAGGTGTTATTAGTAATCGATGAGGAATGGATTAATTAATATTATTGTTAATTAATTGATAAGATAAATAATTTATTTATTTGACATTATGAATAATAAAACAAATAAGTAAGTTATTAATATAATAAGATTATATTGATTGTTATGTACAAGCATGCAATAATATATATAATACGACTATATTATATAGTGTAGAGAAACACTTAGGTGTGACCATACAAGTATACATAAAATATGCTATATAATGCAATGTGAATATATTACACATATGGACCATGTATTAAGATTAATTAAACTATGTGAGCTACATGATTAATACCTATGTGACAATGTGTATGTAAGTATACATTAAAATGATATATCATGAATATATTGAAATCACTTGTTGATTGTAGAATTTAATGAAGGAAATAATGTGATGTGATTATATCCGGTATTAATAAATGTACATGGATGTTATGTATGTTACCTTGCCATATCACATCTACTACCTTGAAATATTAAGCATGTGACTTACACTATAATGTTAATTATAAAATATAGTATGAATAAATATATAATAGCCTAAGTGTATATGTATATATGGCCTTAGTGTTAATACACTTCATGTTGCAAATGCTGAGTTTCATATTGCCTTGTCCCTAAATGATAGTCACTATCTCTTCTCCCACGTGAAAGGCCAAAGGCCTAAGCTACTCCCTCATGTCAACTTCCTAGCTAGCCAATGATGCTCATGATGAAGAAGGATGTGGGTGATGGGGGTGGTTGGACACTATTCCATCAACTCCCCTCAATCCTCTAGTTCTTCATTTCCCCCATTGTTTCAAACCTTGGGGCAATTGCTTTGTATGGATATTGAATTCTCCTATAAATACCAAGCCTCTCTTCATTTTCTATGTTGCTAAAATTTGTGCTAAGTTGATATAGAGAGAGTATTGTGAGTTTATAATCTGAATTTGAGAACAAGTCTTGTGCAAGTTTGAGCTCAAGAGGTATAACCTCTAAACCCATTTAAATTTCAATTCATAGAGATTGCATGATATTGTTGAAATTAGTGTGTGATAAGGTGCTAGCATAAGTTGTTAAGTATATCTATGTGTTAGGAATGTAAAGTGATGGTAGGCAAGCATGCTAGCTAAGTACATTATGAGAAATTCTGAAGCTCTGCAATAACAGAACATCTTCTGGTCTAGAACGGGAGCCGCGCAGCCGCGCGTCTCCCTAGTACAATTTGGGCGTGGCCGCGCGCCACTGCAGAATTTGTTGATGATTTCTTTTATATCTTCTGATGTGTTGAGCATGATGTATTGTTAGGATATGCATATAACTCACATTAACATATGGAATAAGGTTACTAGATTATAGCAATCTATGCTAGTTGTTTTAGTTGAATATTTCAAAGAAAACTTAAAGTTATGAAAAGAGGAACTTGGATATATAAATACCATAATAGTATTCTGACTTTTGAGACACGTTTGTATGACCTAGAAACACATGGAATGCATATTGACTTAAGTATATATGTACCGTGATATAATATGAACATGTGAACCCAACTAGTGCACCTTTCTAACAAAAATACAAGTTTTGAAGGTTGATATTGACATGTAAAGACCATGTATACATTCTGACTTTTCAAGCATGTTATGTGACCTTGAAATGCGGTCAAATATGTTAACATATGAATCTAGATAGCATGAGCATATTAGGCCTTATTAGCAAGCTTTACTAATGACAACATAAGCTTTAAATGTGGACTTTGACATGTTATATTAGGACTCTACATTCTGATATTTTCAACATGATTGAATGTAGTTTGAAGGCATCATATATGTACGTACTTGTTAGATGTAATGCAAGTTAATCAAGCATGAGTTTGATTAAGTCACGAACTAGTAATAGTGCTAGAATCACATATCCATGACATAAGAAACATATGAACATGCGTATCAATAAAATATATGACTACTTTATATGTCTAAATGATAAGCATGACAATTTATGTGAATTCATGGCATTGTATAACCCTAAGTCGTTAGGGATCGTGAATTAAAACAAAATCATAAATGATTAGAACGAGGAAAGATTGTATACAAACATAAAAATATCCTTTAAAAATGTATACATGCTACGTGATATTATATGATGTCACTTGAACCCGATTTTGACGGTTAACTTATGAGAATGCCATAACTTGCTAAAATGAAATATATTTAGTATTGATTGTAGTCTTATGTGATATTAATAATATGCGAATATGTTTGCTAATTGTGGTAGTTTCACATGATAGTAACGATGTATGAATATGATCAACTTGAGAAAAGAGAAAGTTAAGAATAGAAATTAGATACTAAATAATTGTGTAGTTAGGGTAAAACTTAGCTTGTGTGTTGATCGTATATTCGAAGATATAATGTGAAGTTAAATTATATGACTAATGACTATCATTACGATAGGAATTCAAAAGTGTTGACTAGCTTTACGTGAGTAAACTACGCATAAGGCAAGTATCCTAAACCCTTGCATTACTTTATTCAACGGATATCGTAAGCGAGTATCTAAAACTTATCTCTTTGGATACAAGTATTCTATCTTTGTATATTGCGAACTAGTTTCCTACTTAATTGTTTGAATTGAATTAGCATACTTGAACTCTTATTTCATTAAAGCTATTATTCATGTTGAACTTAGTATTGTTCTTGAATATTGTGAAAGTGTCTATGCCATTTGATTCGGCTAGACTTATGTTATTGAAAAATGACCCAAACTAATTGATTGGTGCGGGATCTTGTATTTGACTGAGAAGAACAACCTTCTTTGAAGGGAATATATAATTGTCGGAGAACCGACGTGCACACTTGAGTATGATTGATTGTTATGCATAACGATGGTACTTTAGGCTGATCACCTGTTGTACCTGTTTTTATTGGATTTTCAGTTTATTACTGTCAATTCTAGTAGAAGTTCATAGTCCTTAGTGACTGCTCAGTATTCAGTTATTTGAAATCTTGAATTGACGTATTATTGAATCATATTGATATTATTCTGTCCTTAGTGACTGTTATTGAGAACTGTTGAAATTCTCGTTATCCTTGAACTATCAAACCTTGTCATACCTTTTCAAGAATTAAGAATCTTATTACTCGCCCTTATTGTATATTACTTGCTGGGCAATTTGTGCTCATTCTTGCTTTCCCCTAAAACATTTCAGTTAAGGCAGAGCATGGCGAACCTTCGGGCGTTGATAAGGGCAAGGGCAAGGCTACCAACTATCTTGTCTCTTTTACGTTTTTAAATATTTTAATGTTGTATTAAGATGATGTAGTAAGACTGGATTTGTTTATGTTTAAGCTTAAGTTAGATTATATAACAAGTCGTTAATTGATATTGCTATGTAATCTATTAAGTACTGTAGGTTGCGAGACTTGGGGGAATAATTATAATAAATCATTGTAAATTATTCTAGAATAGATTTTCCGCTGTGGTTGTGTGATATTTAGTTATCATTATTGCGATGTATTACCATGAGCACGTGATGAACCGAATTTGAGAGACCAAGTGGCGGTCCTGGAATTTGGGGGCGTCACAGGTTGGTATCAAAGCTGTAGTTATAAACCTTAGGAACGAGTGTCCTTGGACTATAGCTTAGGTGAACTTAGAAGTTAGGAAGGAGATAAAACTCATGTAGAGTTTTCCTTGAGAGACTTAGTCTGTTATGAAATGTAACTTCATTCTATACAATGAACTTATGTTTTATTTAACATTCTAATGGAGTTGCTGTTTGTTTGCCTTGTGTTTGTGATTGTAGGATGACAGACACAGGTGTAACTAGTAGAGTAGCAGAGGAGGAGCCCAGAGATATACATGTAGTATACGAGGCACCTCTAGAGGCTGTGCCAGTGCAGGCAGTTGCACCATCCGAGTTTGATGACGAGGATGAGATCGAGATTGAGATAGAGACTGATCCAGTGGAGGAGCCGATGGAGGATGAGCCAGTAGAGGACTCTGATGAGGCTACTATAGAGGAGCAGATGTTAGGAGAATACGAGGAGCGGATCCTAGAGTTAGATTGCAGGGTCCAAGAGCTGGAGGCAGAGGCCCACGAGAGAGAGTCTGAGTTCCAAAAGCTGAGGGACGAGGACCACCAGAAGAAGCTGGCTATGCAAGAGTTAGAGGTGGAGATTGCCTACCGTAGGGAGGCAGGGATCCAGATGGGGACTCTGTTTCACAGGTCAGTGGCTAGGAATGTAGATTTGGCAGAGAAGCTAGAAGAGGTTGAGCAGAGGGAACTGAGTGAGAAGACTGAGAAAGAGGCACTCCGTACTCAGCTAGAGTTGGAGGTAATGGATAGGTTACACTTCGAGGAGAAGTGGGAAGCGTCCAATGAGAGAGCTGACGACCTAGAGGAGGAGGTCAGGTGCAAGAAGAGAAAGATGAACAAAATGGGGTATTGTTCCGTTCAGCTTTTGAAAGGGTGATTGATGGTGTGTACAACTACCCGGCAGAACAGGGACAGACTCTACATACCTTGAGCCGAGAGCTGGTTGCGTATATAGCACAGTTGGAGTACAAGAGCGCAGTGGAGCGCGGGATGATGGGATGAGATTTCCTTAGTCAGTCTAGTGGTAGTACTAGTTGTGTCTTTATGTATTGTATATACTATGTTGTAATCCCGATCTTTTGTGTAAGATGTGGGATGATGATGTAAACCCCGAGTTAGCTTTTGTTAGAGGGGTAGTATGGTAGTAGGTCGGTACATTCCCCGTCTTTTGTGATATTAGGGGATATATGTGATAACATTTATAGCAGTATGCTAGGAAAATCATGTAATGAAATGAAATGGCATATGAATATAAATGGAGTTGATTTTAGAAACGTGTTATAAATTTATTCTTTTAGTATTAAAAGAAATACTTAAGTGATATACTTGAATAATAATAAAATGAAAAATTGTGATGCAGATAATGCCGCCCAGACGTAGATTGACAGCACCCGAAGAATCTGTTAACAACGAGAGGGAACAAGTAGACCCGATCCAGAAACTGGTAGACTTGTTAGGAGAAGCCTTAAGGGGAAGGAACAATGAACCCGTTCGCCCGAACCCTCAGACTGTGCCAGTAACAACCTTTAAAGACTTTAAGAGTGTAGGACCCCCAGAGTTCGAGGGAACTACCGACCCAATCGTCGCACAAAAGTGGATCAAGGAAATCGAAAATCTTTCACTATAGCTAGCGTAGGCGAAGATCAGAAGACGGTGTTTGCCACGTACATGATGAGGGGAGAAGCGAACTACTGGTGGGAGGCTAATCAACAAAGAGCTAGAGAAGGGATAATAGCTTGGGACAAGTTTAAGACGCTGTTCTTCGAGAATTACTTCCCGAAGAGTATGAAGAATAGGATGGAGGTGAAATTCCTAGAGTTAAAACAAGGTGAGATGACGGTGGCGCAATACGCGGCTAGGTTTAACGAACTAGCGCGATTTGCGGAGCACCAAGTTGGTGATGAAGAAAGAAAGGCTAGACGCTTCGAACAAGGGTTGAAGCCGTGGCTATTCAATAAGGTATTAGTTCTTCAAATTGATTCCTTTGCAACATTACTGGAAAAGGCAATCATTGCGGAAGGTGGCAGTGAGGCCTTAAGCCTGTATAACAAAGAGAAGAAAGGAAAGAATGCTGGAGGAGAGAATCGTACCGGAGGAAGCAGCAGTGGAGGAAGTAATTTGGGAAAGAGAAAGTGGGAGAACAACAACAACAACAAAAACAACAATAATAATCAATCAGGGAATTTTTGTGGAGGTTTCAAGAAGAGGGCTGAAGGATGCCCGAAGTGTGGGAAGAATCACCAGGGCGAGTGCTGGAAGGGACGTGGCACTTGCTACAACTGCGGACAGGAAGGGCACATCTCGCCCAACTGTTTAAAACCAAAAAAGATACAAGGATGCTTTGCGTGTGGCTCGACGGAGCACCGAATTAAGGACTGCCCAAAGAAGGGAAGTGGCGGGGGTAGTAATCAGCAAGGAGGCAACAAGCTGATGATCGGTGGACCGGCACAATCCAACCGCCCAACCGCCAGAACCTTTAACATGACCGTCCAAGACGCAGTGGATGCGAAGGACGTGGTGTCAGGTATAATCCCAATCAATGATATAAATGCTTATGTATTATTTGATTCGGGTGCCACCTGTTCTTTTATATCTGAAGAATTTGCTAGTAAACTTAGTACACCCCGAGAACGATTAGAAAATCCTTTGATCATAGAAGTTGCTAATAAGGAAGTGATCCCTGTAGAATACATTTATCGAGATTGTCACGCAAACATTAGAGAATATAAACTGAGCGTAGACTTGATTCCTATTAGATTGGGAGAATTTGATGTGATACTAGGAATGGATTGGTTGTATAACCATGCGGCGATAATTGACTGTCAGAACAAATGTGTGAACCTTCAGACTCCGAGTAAGTCTAAGGTAGTGTTTTATGGTAGCTCATCGCTTAAGCAATCGTGTTGCGTTACGATGATGCAGGCCAAGAAATTGTTAAGGAAAGGATGTGTAGGTTATTTAGCTTACATCGTTGATACTCGAAAAAAGGGAGTAGAAATTAAGGATATATCCGTAGTGAATGAATTTCAAGATGTATTTCCAGACGATCTGCCTGGTCTTCCGCCAGACAGAGAAATCAAATTCGTAATAGACTTAGCACCGGGAACGGCACCGATTTCAAAAGCTCCATATCGTATGGCGCCAGTAGAAATGAAGGAATTGATGATACAATTGCAAGAGTTGTTGGATAAGGGTTACATTCTACCGAGTGTTTCTCCTTGGGGAGCACCAGTGCTATTCGTTAAGAAGAAGGACGGATCGATGAGACTCTGTATCGATTATCGAGAATTGAACAGAGTAATGATCAAGAACCGATATCCGCTACCGAGGATAGACGACTTGTTTGATCAACTGAAGGGAGCAAAGTGTTTCTCGAAGATCGACCTACGAACAGGATATCATCAACTGAAAGTGAGGGATGAGGACATACCAAAGACTGCGTTTCGAACCCGTTATGGACACTACGAGTTTTTGGTAATGTCATTTGGATTGACTAATGCTCCGGCAGCATTTATGGACTTGATGAACCGAGTTTTCAAGCCATACTTGGATAAATTTGTAGTGGTCTTTATCGACGACATTTTGATCTACTCAAAGACAGAGGAAGAACACGCCAAACATCTAAAGATTATTTTGGAGGCACTAAGGAAGGAGAAGATGTATGCAAAATTTTCTAAGTGCGAATTTTGGATGGAGAAGGTTCAATTCTTAGGCCACGTGGTGGATAAGAATGGAATCTCTGTAGACCTTGCGAAGGTTGAAGCAGTAAGTAATTGGGAACAACCGAGAACACCGACGGAGGTAAGAAGTTTTTTAGGGTTAGCTGGGTACTATCGAAGATTCATCCAAGATTTTTCTAAGATAGCAACCCCGCTGACCAATTTGACTAGAAAAACGGTGAAATTTGTATGGACCGACAAATGTGAAGAGAGTTTTCAGGAGTTGAAGAAGAGATTGAGCGAAGCACCTGTATTATCATTACCAGATGATGCGGGAAATTTTGTGGTGTATAGTGATGCATCGCACAAGGGACTTGGCTGTGTGCTTATGCAGCACGGCAAGGTCATTGCATATGCATCACGACAATTAAAGGATTACGAAAAACGATACCCTACTCACGACTTAGAGTTAGCGGCAGTAGTTTTTGCATTAAAGATATGGAGGCATTATCTATACGGAGAAAAATGTGAGATATACACGGACCACAAAAGTCTGAAATATATCTTCACACAGAAGGAGTTAAACATGCGGCAGAGAAGGTGGTTAGAATTAATCAAAGACTATGACTGCGATATTCTTTATCACCCGGGAAAGGCAAATGTGGTTGCCGACGCTCTGAGCAGGAAAGGAAGGGAGAAGTTGTTTAATTTGACGACTCAGGAAGAGTTGATAAGAGAGATGGAAAAATTGGAGATAGAAGTGAAAGGACCAGAAAAGTCTGGTGAGAAGTTGTTTGTAATGGAAGCTCATCCGATATTGTTGGATAAAGTAAAGGAAGCCCAAGAAAAGGATGAAGAGTGTGAGAAAATCCGAAAGAGGATCACGGAAAATGAGAAAGAAAAATTTCGAATGGATAAAGATGGTATTTTGAGATTTGAAGGAAGAGTGTGGGTACCAGCGGTAACCGAGTTGAGGGAAGAGATTTTGCACGAGGCACATAATACGACATATTCCGTTCATCCGGGAGGCACAAAGATGTACCGAGATCTAAAGCAACATTTTTGGTGGCCCAATTTGAAACGGGAAGTCGCAGAGTGCGTCAGTAGATGTTTGACTTGCCAACGCGTTAAAGCAGAGCATCAACGGCCGAGTGGTTTACTACAACCGTTAGAAATACCGGAGTGGAAATGGGAGCATATTACCATGGACTTCGTGGTAGGACTTCCAGTTACACAGAAAGGTTATGATGCCATTTGGGTTATCGTGGATCGACTAACGAAGACCGCACATTTTCTACCAATCAAGATCCGCTACAGTTTGAACCAATTAGCAAGCCGATATGTAAAAGAAATTGTCTCACGACATGGAGTGCCGGTATCTATTGTCTCTGATCGAGATCCGCGCTTCACGTCCAATTTTTGGAAGAGTTTGCAAGAAAGAATGGGAACGCAGTTGAGGTTGAGTACTGCTTACCATCCTCAGACAGACGGACAGAGTGAGCGAACAATACAAACGCTGAAGGACATGCTTAGGACTTGCGTGATGGATTTTAAAGGAAATTGGGACGACCATCTACCCTTAGTTGAATTTGCATATAACAATAGTTACCATGCGAGTATCGGCATGCCACCGTTTGAAGCTCTTTACGGAAGAAAGTGCAGAACGCCATTATGTTGGGACGAAGTCGGAGAACGACAAATACTCGGACCAGAGTTAGTACAACAAACCGCAGACATGGTGACAGTGATAAGAGCCCGATTAGTGGCAGCTCAAGATCGCCAGAAGAAATACGCAGATTTGCATCGACAGGACCGAGACATCAAAGTCGGCAGTTTCGTATTCTTGAAAGTATCTCCATGGAAAGGAAAGATCCGTTTCGGCAAGAAAGGAAAATTGAGTCCAAGATTTATAGGACCGTTCGAAATACTGAAGCGAGTGGGCGAAGTGGCATACGAAGTTGCGTTGCCACCCGAGTTGGAGCACATCCACAACGTATTTCACATTTCCGTGTTGCGACCGTACAAGGCCGACTACAAACATGTGATTTCTTACGAGCCCATTCAAGTGGAGAAGAACTTGGCGTATGAAGAAATTTCTGTCCAGATATTAGATAGGAAAGAGCAAACTTTGAGAAACAAAATTATTTCGTCTGTAAAAGTACTATGGCGTAACCACGATGTCGAGGAGGCAACGTGGGAATTAGAAGATAGGATAATGAGGGATTATCCCCATTTGTTTGTGTAACCTTGTAGCAATTCCGGGACGGAATTTTTATAAAGGGGGAGGATGTAATACCCGAGAATTTCCTATTATTATTAAATAATTATATTAATGAAAATGAGAATTTATTTGAATATAAATGATTTTGTGTTATGAGAATGATTAAATTCAATTATATTAAATTGAATATCTATGACAATTGAGAAAAATGTGGAGTTTACGATAAACTCGTTGAGAGCCTAGTGTGGCACAGTGATGGGAAATATTAATAATTATATTAATTAACGAATGAATTATTAAGTAAACAATTAATCTATATTAATTGTTAATTGCTATTGTAAAATATTAGTTGATGGTTATGGAATATTAACTGTGATTGATTAATAATACGTGATTATTATTATTGCAAGAAATATAATAATAATAAACCACTTGTTTATAATTGTGCTGAGATTTATACTTGTTAATGTGATAATGAATCATATGATTATTAATTAGGTGTTATTAGTAATCGATGAGGAATGGATTAATTAATATTATTGTTAATTAATTGATAAGATAAATAATTTATTTATTTGACATTATGAATAATAAAACAAATAAGTAAGTTATTAATATAATAAGATTATATTGATTGTTATGTACAAGCATGCAATAATATATATAATACGACTATTTTATATAGTGTAGAGAAACACTTAGGTGTGACCATACAAGTATACATAAACTATGTTATATAATGCAATGTGAATATATTACACATATGGACCATGTATTAAGATTAATTAAACTATGTGAGCTACATGATTAATACCTATGTGACAATGTGTATGTAAGTATACATTAAAATGATATATCATGAATATATTGAAATCACTTGTTAATTGTAGAATTTAATGAAGGAAATAATGTGATGTGATTATATCCGGTATTAATAAATGTACATGGATGTTATGTATGTTACCTTGCCATATCACATCTACTACCTTGAAATATTAAGCATGTGACTTACACTATAATGTTAATTATAAAATATAGTATGAATAAATATATAATAGCCTAAGTGTATATGTATATATGGCCTTAGTGTTAATACACTTCATGTTGCAAATGCTGAGTTTCATATTGCCTTGTCCCTAAATGATAGTCACTATCTCTTCTCCCATGTGAAAGGCCAAAGGCCTAAGCTACTCCCTCATGTCAACTTCCTAGCTAGCCAATGATGCTCATGATGAAGAAGGATGTGGGTGATGGGGGTGGTTGGACACTATTCCATCAACTCCCCTCAATCCTCTAGTTCTTCATTTCCCCCATTGTTTCAAACCTTGGGGCAATTGCTTTGTATGGATATTGAATTCTCCTATAAATACCAAGCCTCTCTTCATTTTCTATGTTGCTAAAATTTGTGCTAAGTTGATATAGAGAGAGTATTGTGAGTTTATAATCTGAATTTGAGAACAAGTCTTGTGCAAGTTTGAGCTCAAGAGGTATAACCTCTAAACCCATTTAAATTTCAATTCATAGAGATTGCATGATATTGTTGAAATTAGTGTGTGATAAGGTGCTAGCATAAGTTGTTAAGTATATCTATGTGTTAGGAATGTAAAGTGATGGTAGGCAAGCATGCTAGCTAAGTACATTATGAGAAATTCTGAAGCTCTGCAATAACAGAACATCTTCTGGTCTAGAACGGGAGCCGCGCGGCCGCGCGTCTCCCTAGTACAATTTGGGCGCGGTCGCGCGCTACTGCAGAATTTGTTGATGATTTCTTTTATATCTTCTGATGTGTTGAGCATGATGTATGTTAGGATATGCATATAACTCACATTAACATATGGAATAAGGTTACTAGGTTATAGCAATCTATGCTAGTTGTTTTAGTTGAATATTTCAAAGAAAACTTAAAGTTATGAAAAGAGGAACTTGGATATATAAATACCATAATAGTATTCTGACTTTTGAGACACGTTTGTATGACCTAGAAACACATGGAATGCATATTGACTTAAGTATATATGTACCGTGATATAATATGAACATGTGAACCCAACTAGTGCACCTTTCTAACAAAAATACAAGTTTTGAAGGTTGATATTGACATGTAAAGACCATGTATACATTCTGACTTTTCAAGCATGTTATGTGACCTTGAAATGCGGGTCAAATATGTTAACATATGAATCTAGATAGCATGAGCATGTTAGGCCTTATTAGCAAGCTTTACTAATGACAACATAAGCTTTAAATGTGGACTTTGACATGTTATATTAGGACTCTACATTCTGATATTTTCAACATGATTGAATGTAGTTTGAAGGCATCATATATGTACGTACTTGTTAGATGTAATGCAAGTTAATCAAGCATGAGTTTGATTAAGTCACGAACTAGTAATAGTGCTAGAATCACATATCCATGACATAAGAAACATATGAACATGCGTATCAATAAAATATATGACTACTTTATATGTCTAAATGATAAGCATGATAATTTATGTGAATTCATGGCATTGTATAACCCTAAGTCGTTAGGGATCGTGAATTAAAACAAAATCATAAATGATTAGAACGAGGAAAGATTGTATACAAACATAAAAATATCCTTTAAAAAATGTATACATGCTACGTGATATTATATGATGTCACTTGAACCCGATTTTGACGGTTAACTTATGAGAATGCCATAACTTGCTAAAATGAAATATATTTAGTATTGATTGTAGTCTTATATGATATTAATAATATGCGAATATGTTTGCTAATTGTGGTAGTTTCACATGATAGTAACGATGTATGAATATGATCAACTTGAGAAAAGAGAAAGTTAAGAATAGAAATTAGATACTAAATAATTGTGTAGCTATGGTAAAACTTAGCTTGTGTGTTGATCGTATATTCGAAGATATAATGTGAAGTTAAATTATATGACTAATGACTATCATTACGATAGGAATTCAAAAGTGTTGACTAGCTTTACGTGAGTAAACTACGCATAAGGCAAGTATCCTAAACCCTTGCATTACTTTATTCAACGGATATCGTAAGCGAGTATCTAAAACTTATCTCTTTGGATACAAGTATTCTATCTTTGTATATTGCGAACTAGTTTCCTACTTAATTGTTTGAATTGAATTAGCATACTTGAACTCTTATTTCATTAAAGCTATTATTCATGTTGAACTTAGTATTGTTCTTGAATATTGTGAAAGTGTCTATGTCATTTGATTCGGCTAGACTTATGTTATTGAAAAATGACCCAAACTAATTGATTGGTGCGGGATCTTGTATTTGACTGAGAAGAACAACCTTCTTTGAAGGGAATATATAATTGTCGGAGAACCGACGTGCACACTTGAGTATGATTGATTGTTATGCATAACGATGGTACTTTAGGCTGATCACCTGTTGTACCTGTTTTTATTGGATTTTCAGTTTATTACTGTCAATTCTAGTAAAAGTTCATAGTCCTTAGTGACTGCTCAGTATTCAGTTATTTGAAATCTTGAATTGACGTATTATTGAATCATATTGATATTATTCTGTCCTTAGTGACTGTTATTGAGAACTGTTGAAATTCTCGTTATCCTTGAACTATCAAACCTTGTCATACCTTTTCGAGAATTAAGAATCTTATTACTCGCCCTTATTGTATATTACTTGCTGGGCAATTTGTGCTCATTCTTGCTTTCCCCTAAAACATTTCAGTTAAGGCAGAGCATGGCGAACCTTCGGGCGTTGATAAGGGCAAGGGCAAGGCTACCAACTATCTTGTCTCTTTTACGTTTTTAAATATTTTAATGTTGTATTAAGATGATGTAGTAAGACTGGATTTGTTTATGTTTAAGCTTAAGTTAGATTATATAACAAGTCGTTAATTGATATTGCTATGTAATCTATTAAGTACTGTAGGTTGCGAGACTTGGGGGAATAATTATAATAAATCATTGTAAATTATTCTAGAATAGATTTTCCGCTGTGGTTGTGTGATATTTAGTTATCATTATTGCGATGTATTACCATGAGCACGTGATGAACCGAATTCGAGAGACCAAGTGGCGGTCCTGGAATTTGGGGGCGTCACACTTCCTGTTGCACATTATCCTGGTTAGTGATTAGCGGTGCCTCAATGGTCTCCAATGCTCCATTGTTTAGATTTTCAGCTGTCATTCTCAAAAACTGCCATAAAACAAGGGTTAATTAAACAAATTAACATGTCACATATTAACCCTATGCTCCGATTGACCAATTAAATACCAAATAAGTTTAGGTAGGACACACTAGCGATGGATTTACTCGTCTCTCCTCTCCTAGTTCTATTCCCAGATCTCCGCCAGAGATCATATCCCTAAGCTCTGATGCCAACTGTGATGCCCCCAAAATAGGTTCAATACTCAACCCATTCTGAGTCGCCAAATACATAGTACAGAATCCAAATACAATCTTTTATATCATATGATCGCATAAAATACGACCACACAAACTGTGAGTATCAATACAAACATGTAAAAAATATAAACACTCAAACTAAGTCTTTATTACAATTATTATCACACTATTTTACATAAATAGTGAGGACTACTACTGCTCTTAACTCGGACCATCACTCTGTCTCCCGACTAGTCCCTGCGACATTCTCATTTCCTGAAGAGGACAATAAAAGAAAAGGGTGAGCTCAACTAGCCCAGTAAAGAACATTATGACTAAGATAATGAAGAATAATTTATCGTTAGTCTTCAACAAATTAGATAAAATATTATGAACAACAAGTTTTAGATCAACAACTGCAGTGGAAATAACAATTCATTAGAAGAGTTACGTAGATAATGAAGTCTACTATCTTCTATGATTTAAAAGTCCATCATCTATATTTTATCCCTGTAACATCAATTAATATATCTTAAATTAAATATTCATCTTTGCACTACGGGCCAAAGATATTCATTTGTATCACCAGTGGTCATGTTCATCTCAACACCTGTTCATCTATGCCTTACGGGCCAAAGATATTCATCAGGTAATCATTCATCTTTGCTCTACAGGCCAAAGATATTCAGTTATATCACCATTTAGGACTGAGGATGATGAAAAATAATATAAATAACGAATCTAGTGAGATAAATGACAAAGATTAGGGATTCGTAATTTAGTTTATCCAAGTTCAAGAATACTCCATAATAATCAATTGTGGAGCAAAATTCAAGAATGAAGTTCAAAACATGGATACAATCAAAGACAGTAACCATAACGGATAACTTGGACAAATAAATTTTTGTTTAATTTTTCTGTGAATAGCGTCGTATACGTGAATAGTGCCGTATACGTGAATAGTAATCCCGACATGAAAAGGTAAAAATTTCATAATAAAATTCATACCAACATTCCAATGAAATGATACTAGATGAAACGCAAAATTCGAAGAATTTCTTATCATTTCAGGAATTATAGAAGCAATACTTACCGTAGTAAGTTTTAATTTGTGTATATGAAATGAAATATTATTGCTTTCATAATATGAAATATGAAAAAAAAAAATTATGAATATTGAAAGAAAGTAACATCATTTATGAGAAAAATAATATCCCTTACCTCAGTAAAAAAAATTGGATTTGACTGGAATATCGGATATTATTATGAGAAAATCTTGCACAAAAAACTACACTCAAAGTATCCTTATACTCAAGAGAAATACTCACAATATTATAGAATAAGAATTTCTGATATTGAAGGTGTGTTTAGGAAGGAGGGTTACCCCTCTATTTATAGTGAAACCTCGGAGGAAGAAACAATCTCCTCTGCCTAATTTTTTCCTTTTTCCTCCCCGCCTAACTTCTCATTTCAATGCCTAACTCTCATTTTGCCTTATAGGTGAAGGTCCACCTTTTGAAACAAGCTTGCAGGCAGCATTCTCCACCAAACAAGTGGTCCCATGGGAGGAAATAAGTCACCAACACATGGTTTTGAACAAAAGAAATGCAATACACCGATTTTTGAAAACAAAGGAAAGCCAAGCCAAGCTTCTCACCTCCTTAACCTATTCACATGCTTATATATATATATATATATATATATATATATATATATATATATATATATTATAATAATATTATTTAAATAATTATAATATATTATAATAATATATTTGAATGGATATTTTATCGGAGAAAATAATTGCCAAACTTTCAACAAATTCCTTCATTTATATCAAAATTGAACCAATATCCACCACATAATAATTATTCATAAATAATATTATAAGCTCACAATATTAACAATCAGATCATTCCCAGGAAAAAGGGGTTTTTCGATAAGAATTTATCCTTATTGGCGCGCAATTATATGACCTAACTCCTTTCCTCGACAGAATTTTCTAGACATTGCTAATAATGCTAACTAATAATATGAATAATTGAATCGTGTCAATTATTGATTTAATAATATAAAATATTGTGCAGATGATACTGTAACAATAATTGAATCAATAATATGAGATACTGTGCAACCATTACTGTGGCAATTACTGAGTGACTTCTTACGTAAGAATCAATTATCAGAGATACTGTGCAATACCGTGTGCTACTGTGCAACCACGCGTATTATTGTACTTTTATCACTGGGTATTTCAACAATTTAACGGTAACAGTTCTGTCGTTATTTTTAGAAAACTTATTCTTGTCGTTTAATTTCTTCATTCGACAGTTTTCCATTATGGGGCCCACAAATGATTGCGCCGTCGTACGAATATTCTCCGACAAAAAAAATATTCTCCGACTAAACGAATATTTTCCGACACAATGAATATTTTATGACCACTTGCTTATTTTGCAAAATTTGCACATTTCACCCATAACTAAAGCATTATATTAAAGTAACACCTTACTATTTCAAAATAACATATAAAGAAAATTAAATCTTTATTCATAAAAGTTGGGGTCTTACACCCCCCTTCTTTTTAAGTTGTTCTGTATCAAGTCTTTGCGAAGTTTTGTGTTCCAGTTGTAAGTTTTCTGATTTTGGTAATGTTTGATAAAAATTTATTATTTTGATTTAGATTGTATGGGAATTGGGTTCAAATTTTGTTTGAAAATGGAGTTTTTTTTGTGTTTGGCTCATTTGTACTAGTTTTCATGAATTTTCGATTTCTCCAACTCTGGTCTTTCATCAAATAATTGAGATTGCATCTGTGTTGAATTAGATGTTATTTTTCTTATGCATCTTTTATGAGGTTTTCCACAAAATGTCTAAATACAACATATATGTGCTAACACCTATATAGATCTTGTTGGTATTTTAGTACTGAATTCTACTTACTGATCCACGACAACGTTATATTATCAAATCTTCTTCATGCTATTTTGCTAAATAGTTGATTTCCCATAGATAAATAAGGCATGCACGAAAAAAATATGTGACAAGATCTAAGCCTTAATGCTACAAGTTTTAAGAGATTTACTATTTAAAAGTATCTACAGAAGCATATCAATTGTCATGAACTAAAAGTCTACTTTAACTTAAATATTGTGCATTTTGCATTGTAATAATTATTTCTTACGTTATCCAGTCTACTTTAACTTAAATATTTTGCATTTTGCATTGTAATTTTGAGACGTTTTCAAACTATGCAGAATCGCAGAATACCTGCCTCCTCTCAGTCGTATAGCCGAAAGCAGTAGTTCAAGCGTCAATAAATAAATTTTTTTACTGATGTATTTTGCCCCCCCTCAAATATTATCCTGGTTCCGCCACTGCATATTTTAAGATTTATTAAAATAAAATAAAAATCTCGTTACTTTTTTTCCCTATAATCAATTACTTTTTAATTGAAGGCACAAGACTTTATTATTTTAACCACTAATTATTTTATTTTATTTTTACCAAATGAACAACTAATTTTATTCAAGGTTTCAAGAAGTCGCGAAGCCACGTAGACACTTGTGGGGTCAATCGACCCCACTAATTTTTTTTTTGTTTTATAATATAAGATAAATTTTAAAAATTTTAAGTTTATATATATATATATATTGCCCCCACTGAAATTTTATAAATTTTCTATTATACGGGGTCAAATTAAAATTTTATAACTTTGTCAATCAAATTTATTGACATATGACTCATATCCTCTCGATATATGTATATCTCTCTGTAATATTTTAAACTAAATAATAATCTAATTTATATTATTTTTAAAAATAAATAATGAATTACTTACTTATAAATTAAAAAAGTATATTATGAGTCAATATAGTGTATATATACCATATATTATTACTTATTATATTTTTATTGTAATATAGTGTATATATATGTGACCCGAAAGTATAAAGTATTTAAAAAAATTGGCTCGAGGGCGCTGCCCCCGAACCCCCGCCAAATTATTTGTAACTTAGTAATAATTTCGCCTCCACTGCCACAAGTTTCTGGCTTCGCCGCTGGTTTCAAGCCAAGCGAATTGAAACGTTTTACAACATAGTACATACATTATTTAGTAAAAAATTACTGGAAAAAAAAAACAAGAGACCGACAAGGACGGGCTTGGCATTCTAAACATGCATGGGATATATATATATATATATTGATCAATTAATAGGTCTTTTTTCCATATGCTCTCCTCCTCATATTTAACTTGGCACAGTAGTGGAATAGGCTACCATCAAAACAGCGGCGGATGGCTTCTTTTGACAAGAAACCTTCCTCGTCCCTCGCCAGAACATACAGTAATCCCCATTCCAGTTTACTTGCAATCCTACATGCATGCCAAAGAATTAACAACACAAATCATCAAATACTAATTAACCTGCTGCATATATCCTGTATATATATATATATATATATATATATATATATATATATATATATATATATATATATATATATATATATATGAGATGAGATGAGAGCCTTGAAAGATGAAGGAAAATGAAGTGTAAATTAGTTTCAAGTGAAACGTAACTAACTAACCATCCGAAGAAATCAAATGCAAGGCGATTCCCTTCAGTCATGTCCCACACCTCTCCAAGTGTGAGCTTATCAGGCACTGTGCAAGCATATTTGCTAAACAGATTCTCAAGGTTCACTGGGGTGTACCTAAGTAGGTAGGTAGGTAGGTAGGTACCAAGTTAATTAATTAGTTGAAGATTAATTGATATATATATATATATATATATATATATATATATATTTGAATTAAGGTTTTTACTACGTACTTCATTAATTAATAAATAATTTTTTTTTGATATATATAGTTAATTACGCACCTTCCTTCCGTGTCGTATGTTCCTGAGGAACTCCCGTGCTTGGACTTGTGGATGTTGTAAATGTATATAGGAAGCAAAGGAGACGGGAACCACCCCTGCATAAATAATGCATGGTTCATTCTATTCACCAACAATAAATTACTAATTACTCCTTTATTATTAATTAATTAATTAATTGCTTTGCTTACAGGGAGTGTTGGATAACTCAATCCAAGATTGATAACTACAGCCCCCAGTAGAGAGATGATCATGTTAAATCCAATTTGTCGCATCCCTATCATCAGAATTAATTAATTAAGAAATAAATTATTAACAAGTTGCATCAAGTGATCTTTAATTTTAATTTTAAATTAACTATATATATATATATATATATATAGAATGAATTACGTACGTACGTACCTGCGTAAGTCTCCCAAGGGTAAACAATTCCATTGTCATCCTGGTCAAAGAAAGCCACATGCTGCTGAAGAACACTCATGTTTCGATGCTCATGACCTGCTGTCCCGTTCGGATGCTCTGTATCAGCCGCAACCAATCCTCTAGCCATATCTATTTAATTATTTGTTTTTTTTTTTCATAAATAAGGCGATCCCTGAACGTGGTTTTCCCATATATAAAAAGAAAAAAAAAAGACTTACAAGGCTTGGGAAGATAATTCTCCAAGTCGGTGCGGACCCTCCTCTCAATAGTAATGGGTGCAAATGGCGCCTCTGTTGCCAGAGAATTCCTATCAGCTTCTGCTGCTGAACCAGTTGCCATTTCTTTCTCTAGATCTCCTCTCTTTTTTTATGTAGATTTATTAATTAATTAGCGCTGTCATGAATTGGTGAAATAAGACGTTACTATATATATATATGGTTGCATCTACAGTAATCGGTTGCTGGGAGTAACCACTTTATCCCACTTTTTGTAGGAACTTTTGACTCAATTTATCCCTTAAGTACAGTGGGCCCATTATAATAATGATTACCAAACCCTATATAGAGGGATTGTTCCCATCAATCTGTTGATATATATATATATATATATATATAGCAAGCATGAGGTTAAGTGGAGGGAAATCGTGGCAAGCATGCATGCAAGACATATGGGTTTGTATGTTTATTCACACCTAAGGCGGCCCCCCTCCACCCACACACACCATGCAGGTGTATCTCTCTTTCGCTTCTGACAGTTGGCAGGCTCACGTGTTTCCCTTTCTGCATGACACGTGTTATCCCATGGGCACTTGGAGTGCCTTTTTCGTGTGTAATTTGTATAATTAGGGCTAAGTACACTTAGTTAGGTTGTGTACGATAAACTGAATGTTAAAATCTGAATAATTTAAATATTAGAATAATATAGAGTTTTTGTCTAAAATTGTATCTTAATAAAAAAAAATGTTGTTTAGTTATGCTGAAGCGGTCCTATGCCCCGGATTTTTTGCGGTGAAAATTGAGCAAATTCCCATTCAAGTTAATTATTTGATCAAATATATAATGAAAGTTATTTTGTTTTTAAATTCAGAATTAAATGGCGAATCTTGTAAAATTAGAATTTATTACATTGGAAGTATCTAAAGAAAACTATATCTGATGGGCCTTCGACGCGTGAGTTATATCTTAATGTTAATGGCTTAAGAAAAACAATTGAAACAAGAAACAAAGCTACTATTAAAAACAGAATAATGTTACACATATAAAATATTTTATAAATTGTTAATGTGATATGCTCTATTTTAATTTTTTATATGGAGTCGAAGACTACATTAAAGTAATTTGCTGATCAATATGCTGAGATGGAGAATGTCAAATCAATATTTTGTAAAATATTTGTATCTGTAACATTACTATTAAAAAAAATGCTAAGGACCATTATTTTTCCTCATGGTCATCCTCGTGAATGTTTAAAAGTCGAGTACTTATTTAATATCCGTTAACCTTATGGTCCAAATTAAAAGGATCCGGTTACTATGAAATTAACTTGATGGTAAATTAATCAACTGATCAGTTTAGTATTGACATGTAGAGAATCACCTCTTTTTTGTAGTAATCAATTGATTAAAAATAATTTCATACTAACCACCCTCAAATTAAAGCGACCAAAAAGTGGTTTTCATATCTAATGCCAGACAAGACTGGCGTAATTTGAGATCTCAAGATTTTAATATAGTAGTACTCTCTCCGTTTTTTAATATAAGTCGTTTTATAGAAGTATTTTTGTTCCTTAGTATAAGTTATTTGAGAATTTTAAATAAATATTGATTGCTTAGTTTCTAATATTATCCTAAATATTAAATATAATTTTGATTCTCTCACTATTTTTTGTCTAATAAATAACACTATCTTTTTTTTAATATATAAATAATTGATATTATATTTAATATTATACTATTATTTTATTAATATTTATGCACAACTTTAAAACTAGGGATGGAGGGAGCAGTAATTATATGTTGTTGAAATTAACCTCCGACTAGTCTTACTATGTTGTGACTTGTGAACAGGTTCTTGAGTGAATTATTGGAAAAGACACTTTTAACATTTCATCCCAACAACATCATCCTATTCCTTTCAACAACAATAGAGGCAAAGCAGATTTACAAAAAGAGAGAGAAAGGGGAGCAACAATGGTGGAAGCGACCGGAGGAGGAGCGGCGGAAGTTGCGGAGACGACGGTGGTGGAAAAGCAACAACAAATGTTGGAGAGCAAGTGGACCTTTTGGTTCGACAACCAGTCTAAGCCCAAAAACGGCGCCGCTTGGGACTCCTCCCTTCGCAAGGCCTTCACTTTTGAAACAATTGAACAATTATGGTGGTATGTACCTCTTCCCTCTGCTCTCTCTCTCTCTCTCTCTCTCTATATATATATATATGTATTTGATCTGTTTCTAATCTAGATTTAACCGTTGGATTTATTCCTTTTACCTATTCTTCTATCTCATTCTATAGTTTCATTATTATTACCATTATGTTAAAAGATTATGCGGTATACATTTATGCTAATTACTACTTGTTTTCGGGTATATATTAGCTTAATTTTGGATATTTAGACGAAATTCTGTGATATGTAACATGTGTAAAATTTGATATTGTTTAGCTAAAGAATTATACAAAAACACATTTAGCGAAAACACATTTGGTTCCTTTATACAAAAACACATTTAGCGAAATATATATATATATATATATATATATATATATATATATATATATATATATAATGCAAGATTGCTTTTTGTTCCCCTTAGATATTTGAATTATAGTAGTTTTAGTTGTCAAAAAACAAATGGAAAAGTTAAGTTGGATTTGAAGAGTTTGAATTGAAGTTGTGAATATTCTTGCAGCTTGTATGATGAGGTAACTAGGACCTGGCAAGTTGCCTGGCAATGCTGATTTTCATTTGTTTAAAGCTGGGGTTGAGCCCAAATGGGGAAGATGCTGAGTGTGCAAATGGAGGGAAGTGGACTGCTATAAGTAGCAAAAAGGCCGCCCTTGACACTATGTGGCTAGAAACTGTAACTACCTTCATCTTTCTTGGTTATAATTGTTGTCATCAATGGTTGTGAATTTGTGATATGTGAGATTTTGTGTCTTGTAGCATCTGCTTTTGTTGAATTCTTCACTAAATGATGTTCTTTTGTTGGGTAGCTAATGGGTTTGGTCGGAGAACAATTCGAAGAAGCTGATGAGAATATGTGGTGTGGTTGTCAGTGTGCGACAAAGACAAGAAAAAATTGCACTGTGGACTAAGAATGCAGCTAACGAAGCTGTTCAGGTTTTATCTTAAACTTTAATACACAATGTTCTTTTTTTGTTTCCTTTAACTGGCTTTTACTTCGGCGTTTATTTTCTGGTTTAGTAGATACACAATTTGTTTCACTGAAGTTTAGATACGAATATATGATAGAAGCATTAGGCTGTACATCTGCTTTGTTATAATAAGCTGTGTTGATTATTCACTCTCAGTTGTGTGCTGCTCTCTTATCGCCGGTTTGGAAGTATTTCTTTGTTGGAATTAAAATATATCCCTTTGGACACTTTGGTGAAAAAGAAAACACTGGCATAGTTTTGGCTAAATTTTGTCAAATGTCAAATTGACACGGGGATCTTTTGTTGGACTAGGATTCCACTAGAAAAGGTTCTTATTCTTGAATAGGTAGTATATTCTAAAAAGATGCAGAAAATCTTTGTTGCATAAGGGCTTGGAAGTGAGACAAGAGCAACAATGAAGGCTACTAGGTGCTGCATGAGAAGATTTTATAAATTTGTTGCTCATAGGGCCGGAAACTGTTTAGCGCTAGGCAGTTTCATGTCGTATTAAGTCATAGGTATTACACTAACAATTTACCTTTGATGAAAAGACCCTATTTTCCTATAATATGATTTATTGTAGTAGCTTTGACATTTAAATAAAAAAAACTTAGTAAAACATACATAATGGTAAATCAACAACGTAATATCAATGTAAGAATATTTCATATCTGTTGCACTCGTTTAATCTATTTCATCCATGGTTCGAAGTCGCGGTAGCGGCTTATGTTTCGGAAGGTCATTTTTTGACTTAGTATCGGTTTCGGTATAGGTATCGGGCGATACGCACCGTTAGCTAGTTAGGAGCTTCAAAAACAGAAAAATATGAAAAAAAATATAACTAATAAAAGCAACAAGAGGAATCAATTAAGTTTAAAAAAATACTATCTAGTGCACACAATATTGTCCAAATTATAAAATAGACGCCTCGCAAATATGTTTAATTAATTTTATGTTTGAATAAAGTTGATATTGATGTTGTTTTTACTCAAATGCTTGAGCACATATGATGTGTATAATTTAAGTACAATTTAATTTAACTAAGTACATTTTTTCAGTGCATTTTTGTTTAAGTTGTACTTAACTAGTAATTATACAGGTATAATTTAATAATAATCTAAGAATAATTTAGCTTAATTAATTATATGTTAAGTACATTTTGTATATTTTTTGAAGGAATACTCAACTAGGTATTACATAGGTATAATTTATAGAGAAAAATTCGTTCTCTTTTGTCATATCTTTTTATAGCTTTTAGCATATTTGTTTTTTTTTTTGTGGTGTTTCTCCCCTTTACGCCATGATTTCTCCTTTATTTGTTCCGAAACCGCTACTTTATGTCGAGTTGTCGAAATTTCACCGAAAATTACTCTTTTACATGAATACTTCCTAATTTTGCGATTTGTGTCAAGGTTGCGGCTCGACCGATACCAAACCGATATATGCCGATACTTCGACGTAACGGCCTATACTTTGAACCATGATTCCATCGTTAGCGGTAGACAGGAAAAATGCAGTCTACTCCACCATCTAGAAGGATTGCTTTAGGAAGGTAGAAAAGAAGAGAGGTGGGGAGGGAGTGACAAGGTGATTTTCATGCGCTGAACTTAAATAAGAGTTTTTTTTTGATAACACTCTCTCTCTTTGTTTTTTTAATCCTGTTTTCTTAGAGGTAAAGCCACATACATTTGAGTTTTGACCATCCCCAAACCTGCTATTTGTGGGACCTTGTGCAGTGGATACTATCTTTATCTTCTTCTTTTTTTAGTGGAGATGAAGCTCTGAAGTTATAAGTCGATTGTAAGTTGATAAACAGTGGTTTGAGCCATGTGATATTATGTAATTATATAAACTTTATTGATAACATTTGACACGGGTTTCTTTGGTTGCAGCTAAGCACTGGTTAAATTGAATTACGTTTGCATTTACGTTCATATTATAATTAATCTCTTAAAGAGTAAGACTTTATTTTTGCCCTTTATGTGTTCACTTGGGTTCAATTTGAATAAGAATTTATGAACCCTCGGTCAACAACAGGGACAAGCAACAAGCAAGCTTGTATACATGATGTGTCTATTTTTCTCTTAGTTGTTAATATTTTGTTATAACTCTTTCCAACATGTTTTGCCTACAATTAAATACCTTTAACTATATCATTGAATTCTTTTAGCCATATGTTTGCACTCACAAGCTAAAGTTTTTACCCTCCCAAAAGCAGTGCAATATTTGCAGTGTAGAATGAAATCTAATGATATAAATTCGACTATTATGATGTGTAGATGAGCATTGGAAGGAAGTGGAAGGAGGTTCCTGATGTCACTGATAGGATCTCATACAGCTTTCATGTAAGATTTCTAAGCTGCTTTCTGATATGTTTATTGGAAAGTCGTTAACTTAGCTTAGTAATACCGACTCTTATCAATTCTGATTGTGATAGTTGCAGGATGACTCTAAAAGGGAGAGATCTGCCAAAAGTCGATATAGTGTTTAACTCAGTAGCTTCCCTTTCATCATATTGGCGTGAGTTTTTAATTTACAATCCCCAGATTGTAATGAAAACTAAATGGATCATAAATTTAAAATAGAAATCTGCATGTAGTGTTTATTATGTAGAAGTTGGATGTAATATGATAATATATTTTGACATTGAGAAATATAATATTGTTTGTAGTTGACTCTTTTGCGACCAGTTTTTACTCGACTAGCAAGATTTACTGGAATCCTCTTCTTTTTTTTCCTTTTTATTGCAAAAGAGGCAAAACTCTTATGAATCGAAACCACATGTACAAGAGTCCTCGCACTAGAGTTATTATTGTATTGCTCCAGTAAAAATAATTAGTAGAATGTACTATATATTATGTGAAAATTCCTAATATAGTGAACCCTTGAAGATTTCTTTTTGTGTGTTTTAACAGGTCTTTAATTATTAATTCAATACTATGATAAAATTGGTGTAACAGAATATTACAAGGATGTAAAGTGAATATGATGAGATCAGTTTAACATTGTGTCTATCACTGAAACCCAGATGAAGAGAGTGTATTTACATCTGGAAGTCCTCAATACTAGTACAAACTTTCAATCTTAATATTTCCTCAGCTGAAGACAGAAGGGAATGAACCTTAAATCATGCTAGGAATCCGAGTCTCTCTCCATTCTTCTTTGCCAGTCGAATTAGCCCTTGCCGTTGTTTTGAATCTGCCCCTATCGACTTGCAGAATTCGTTAATTACCTGAAAGGATATGAAAATTAGCCGAAAATGTTGTATTTTACTGAACTGCATCTGCAGGAACTATATCAAATCCTAAAATCTTCAACCAAGAAAGGTAAAGAAACAGATTGTAATAATAAATAAAAAAAATACATATTATATTGCTTATTTATTGTATTCCCAGGAAAAGAGAAAGGCAGAGGTTGAACTACCTGAGAGTGTAAAGCAATGGCCTTTCCTCTAAGCTGGTTGAACCGCTTCTTGCCGACTATGTTACGCAGAACGATGACGGCTGGAGCGAAAAGACCTTTTCCTTCATTGACATTCTTCATCATTGGCTGCGATCGGATAGGCTTTCTGACTCGGACCTGCGTTGGCACTGACTTAACCAGCAGCATGGTGTAATCTTCACCAGCTATGGATGTTCCCCAAGTTCCATTAAAAGAAGAACATAATCCTCCTGCTTTAAATCCGGTAGCTGAAACTGATGTTGCCATTAGAAACAAGAGACAAAAGGTGAGTAGTTTCTTTTCTCTGTTGGTAGCTCTTGGAAAAATTTTGAGGCTCTTGTGATGGATGTGGTTTATGGGTTTTCTTTTCTTTTCTTCTCTACTTCTAGTTCTTGTTTGTGAAGTGATGATGTTTTGGTGTAGATATAAGAACCTTATGTTTTCACTGGATGGTATTGTGAGGGAAACTTGAGTGAGGCCTCTTAAGAGCCACACATACTGGTGGCTTGAAAATTAAGTTTGATTTTTCCTATACACGTATTTTATTTGAATAGTGTCTTCTCTTATGGTCCCCCTCGGCCCTTGTTGTTTGGAGGAAGATCTGTAACAACTCTTCTAGTGGCTCTCTGAATGACATGGGTCCCTCGCTCATTTGTCCCAGAATAATGACCGTTGGATAGGTATAATGTTGGTGAAGATTGATTGATGTATAAAACCTTTCCAACGAAATGTGAACCTTGTGTTGCAGATAGATTGGTGGGATACAATCATACAACTACTTAGTTGGTCACAGGCACGTTAGTCAGCTATGAATTTTTAGAACAAAATGTTAAGTGGTGAATTTTCAGCCGTTGATGTTAGAGAGAAGGTTCTGGGAATGTACACCGCTGGCCTGTGTTGATTGTCACTAGCTTGTTATATTCTGGATCCGGTTACTATGAAATTAACTTCATGATAAGTTGGTCAATTGATTAATACAGTAATGACACGCAAGCAGATAGATCATCTCCGGCCTGCATGTCGACACTATATTGGACAATTGACTAAATTTAACTTCATCCTAACCACTAATTGTTTTCATCTATAATGGTGTTGGGTGTAAATAAGAATATTGAAGGTAACAGCAATTCCCAACCAAACCATGGTTTGCGTAGTCTGTTTGAAGCCAAATTCTCCAAGTTCAATTTGAATGAAACAAATTTACATGTGTTTGGTATGTTGACATCAATGACATGTATGCTCTGTATTTTGGATATAAAACTCATTTAGAATAGAAATATAGAATGGTAACAGATTACACCATTTTGTTCTTAGGTGGTCGGTTTTCAATTTTAGTATTATGCCACCCGTATTTGATGCCTTGAATCAATAAAATTCTAGGTCCGATTGAATTGGGGTTTACACGCGAATATAAATGGTTTCATTTAATTTGAAAAATAATGTTACTATCACATAAAGTAGTTTACATAAAGTTGGGTGGCAATATCTGATTTGTTGTTGACATGACTCACTTTACTCAACAACAAATCAAGAGGTGCCATTCGACTTTACGTGAACTACTTTATGTGATAGTACCATTACTCTAATTTGAATGCAAGTAAAATTGGAGACGGGTCGAGGGTTTGATCTTTGATGACAGTAAGAAGGGTGTGTGTATTAATGCAGGGGGGGAAAAATGGTCAAATCAAGTTAAGTACTATATTTCATTTGAAATTCTCACCTATTTTCCTTTTCTATGTTCAAAGGTTTTATTATTTAATTAAAGAATCATCATGTAACTTAGTAATAATTTACCACAATAACTAAAACTCTATCAATTAATTGTGTTTGGAACATAGAAAACGCATGTAGAAGGAAATGGTCAAAGAAAAAGAATTAATAATTGTATAAATATAAATGATGTGATTAACAAATATCACTCCTATCTCAGCTCATCAAAATAATCCTAGTGCATAAAATTTAGATAATAAAGGAAATTAATCATATGCAAGCCCACTAATTCCAAAGTCAATATGTGCTCCTCAATTAATGTTGATAATACTACTGAAGAACATAAAGAAATATAGGAAAAATATGTGCTATAAAAAAGAAATAAAAAGAAGAAAAAGAACTATTGGGAAATTGAACAATATAGAAAACACAAAATTAAAAACGAGAGAACTAGTTCGCAAAGGTTCTGCAAAAAGTCCACTGAGAAATAAAATCCTGCAAGATTTGTTGAGTAAACTAATTTCTCCATTTCTGTCTTTGATTATCTTCTAAATTCTTAGTTGCAATTTGCAAAATTATTCTTTATTTTATTCTTTTGATGAATTTCAACTCTCAACTATTTTCAGTCCAGATCAAAAACAATAAACAGAAAACCAAACACAAAAATTAACCCAAAAATGGCATCATTAGCAACCCGTTTCGCTTCATTCCTCTTCTTCTTCCCGATTGGTATTAGACGCCTTCTCTCCTCTTTCTCTCTCTACATCAAAAACCCATCTCAATACCGATCCAAAACCTGGTATTTCTCTGAACCCACATGGAAAAATCTCGACTTTTATATCCTCCTTATTGCGCTACCCATTTGCTCTTTCTCTCTCGTTTTGTTCTTCTTAGCATTTTCCGGCCACCCAACATACAGATTCGCCTTCTTGCAGCAATCCCTAGTGGTTTTTCTCTTCTGGGTACTCCTCATTTTGATTTTTCTGAGGGCAAATTTTCACCTTTCTTCAATTCCTGAGAATTTTATATACGTATTTGCTGGAGTTTCATTTCTCATTGAATATTTAATGAATGGGAAAGGGATTATTGGTCTTGGAGAGGTTTTGTATGAATTGCTAGGTGGATTGAGCATTGTTTGTGCTGCCTGTTGCTTGTTTCTTTCAATTAGGCCATCGGCATTTTTCGCCGAGTTTTTGTTATCTACCGGGCTTGTATTGAAGGGGACTTGGGTTTTGCAAGTTGGGTTTTCAGTGTTTACTGATACATTTGCATTCAAGGGGTGTGAGAGAGTTCCATTTTCTGCTGCTAAGGGGAGACTAATATCAAGTGTGAGCTTGATGAGGATAAATTTAGGGGTGTCGCTTTGGTAAATCTCATGTTTGTTGGGCATGTAATTGCAGTATTGATCACAAGCTTGGTGTTATCGGGGTTATTATGTCATCATCAGAACAGAAGGTCTAATGAGGCTAGTGGGTCATTGCTGGCTGGGCTTGACCCTGAGAGCACAGTGATACGTTCTCTTCCTGAATTTGAGATAGAATGAGAGCTTCTGGTGTAATTCTTATCTTCCTTATTGAGCTACAAAGAAATCTGTTTTGATTGAATTGTAAGTTTTAAGTTGTGAATAATATTTTGAGTATCTACTTGTAGGTACTATTGACCCCTTTTGTAGTTTTGTTTCCTCACAAATACCTGTTGAAAATACAGATTTTTGGTTTTGAGTCTTTTGACATTTCCCTTCAATGATACATTTGCTACCACTCTTTCTTACTGTCAATTGTATGTATGGTTTCTAAACTTTAATGGATACATTACCAAAAGTGTTCTGGAGTAATTGGAGTAGAGAATTTATGTCTATGCTTTTGCTAAGAGTTTCACTTCCTGCGTACAATTTTATCATGTTGCCATCTTATACCATAAAGTTGTAATCTAGTACTCACATTTGAATTTACCTTTATGCTGAGTTTGGATTGAAGGAATGGAATAGGGGAATGAATGAAATGATTTTAAGACACTTAGATTGAAAGAATGGAATAGAGGAATGAATGAAATGATTTTAAGCTATTTCTAGTGTATGTTTGGTGTGCACGCCTTGGCAGCTCTGTTCCAGAACTTTAAAACATGATTTTACCCAATACTAGATCCATCGATTAAAAACAAAGGATAAAACTCTAAAACAAAAAATTGTGACTTATCTGCCTAAATTGAGTACTCCAACTCTTCTTCTCGACTTCTTTTTGATAATTCACGACTCATCATAAACCCATCACAACCCCATAGCAGCTTCATTGCAGCCCCATCGCAACTCCATCGTAGTCCCATAGCAGCGACTGCGACTCGCAGCAACCCTGAGTGGGCCTAGCCCCTTAGTTTCTCTTTTTCTCTAAAGTCGGTAAATAACTCATTAACTGTTTCTTTAAGTTATTGACTTGAGTTTTAGTTTATTATTAGGAAAATGTTATATTTTTCAAGTTTTAGTTTTAGATTAAGTCACAATTTTATTGTTTTGAACTCTGTAGGTATTGTTTATCTTTAGAGTGGGTATTCTCTGTTTAGTGGCAAAGTTGGTATTGTTTATCTTTAAAGTGGTTATGTTTTTGAGTTTTAATGTATATGAAATTTTATTGTTTAATATACTTGTAAAGTAAAATAAATAATATATAAATTGCACATTTTAAACGACTTGTTGCCATACGGATGCCATGGCGGTCGCTTCGTCGACTAAGCGTCATGGCGGTCGGCTACCGCCATGTCTCGCCGTGACAACTATGCTTAGAACTACATCGGGCATTATTTTAACAGCTAGTGAGTAGAAGTTAGAATAGACTTGTAACAAGTTTAAAGGATCAATAATAATACCCGAGCAAGTTGCTAGGTTTCCTCCAACTAAACCACAGACAAATTGACCTGTCTAGAAGAGGAGAAAGATTTTTAGAAGCTGTGAACAATTCACATCTGAAAAACAAGTAAAATAACTCCATCTGAAAAAAGCACTAGTTCAACAATTTCTTGCAAATTGAGGAGTTTTCGGAGAGCTTAAAGGCAGTAAATGAGCATTGAGGTAATTCTCCTTTCTACCTCTTGATTCCATTTTGTTTCAATAGTTAAGGATTCTTTTTTGATAACAGATAAATGAGAATTTATTGTATTTTTTTATCATAAGAAAATCTATTCTAGTTTTGTATATCTTGTTACAGAAGAAAATTTAGGGATTGTCAACCATCGTCTACGAAAAGGAGTGAATCCATGTATTTTGATTCTAGAACGGAATTGCTTGATCTTACTTGTGAGACTGCACCTTCGCCTAAAGAATTTGGTCCTTGATAAACTAATCAGTTTCCTCATGCTCCTACGTCCTGCATTAGATATACCTTTATTTAGTGAAGATTGAAGAAAGGGGAAATTAAAAACGAAGTAATAAAACTATGGCTAGAGTACAATTTTTGTAAGAGATTATCTGAACAGTTTGATAACAAAAATGTACTGCTTGTAATCGTAGGGGATTGCACTAATTCCCTTAGATTGCAAATATGATGTGATTTAGCTGACATTATTTTTGAAATAAGGCTTACCTTGGATCTTCTCAATATGATCTTCTTCTATGCTTGCCTTCTGCAGGGCCTGTAATTTGCAACGTAAGATGGTTATTTGTTACATGAGGTTTCTAGGACTAGCTCTTTCAAAAATTACAAAGTAGTAAGCATGGCAAAGATGAATGGTAAAACAATAGAGTATTGTATAGTTATTGATTACAACATTGTCCATTTAGATTAAGGATTTGTTTACCTCAACCAAGCTTTCCAAGCGCTTTCTCATCCGCCTTTGTATAAAACTTCTTGTACACTGTTGACAATAATTGCAGTGTAAAAGATGTGAGACTCCAGTACTTCATTGCTCCATAAATTATTAAGATTTAAGAAGAAATTTTCACCTTAACATGACATTTTACAAATGCATAAAAGTTCAAGAGGCTCCATACTGTCTTGTCAAGTTTCTTGCCTTGGACATGTCGTGAGGAAATTTCTGTTAACATGTAAAACCAAATTTATTATAGACTAAGCCTACTCAAGCAGTCAAGCTTTATCACTAAATGGCAAAAAGATGCTTTAATTACACATTTGCAATGTATATTCAGGAATAGTTTCTCGTTTATCTTTTTATGAAATTGACATTGTTTTGACTACTATTATCTTCATTTATTGTAAAGTTGAGTAATTTGCTTAAGTTTATTTTATAATATTTGATTTTGAGTTTAAAAATTATTACTATAATATTGTTCACAGTTGCGGTATACATATATAATTTTTAGTTATTGTGAGTATAAATTCGTACCAAAAGAAACAAACCCTCCATTGGTGCTCAAATCTTCAATAGGCTCTCCTCTTAATTCAGGAGGTGGAATAGGCGACCAGTGGCACGGAGGTGCTTTAGCACACGCTTCTGAACTTCCAGCATCCATGAGTTCCTATAACAAATATTAAGTTATCTGAAGGAAAAGAAAGAAGAATTTTGGTTTTATCTATAATATCATGAGGTATATGCTCCTTTTATTGTACTTGTTGACCGCACACCTGAAAAAAAGCTGTCGCAATAATCACATCTGAATCTTCTTTGAAACGCATTGGAAATATTGCGATGATATTTGCTGGCTGTCGAACACATATAATCAGTAATCACTTATATTTAGACGACAGACATTGCACTAGAAGTACATATGTAATATGTAACCATTAGGAATGTAACATATTTTCTTCCCAGTTGCAACTCATAAGTAGGCTAAATGTGCGTGTGTTGTTAATCCAATTAATTATGTTTGGCTAATGTTATATAGGTTTAGGTGCATCATTTTGTAATGATTAAAAGACATTGGCCTTCCTTGATGCAGTGGTAAAAAAGCTTGGGCCATCAAGTGTGAGAATGTGGATGTCGTGTGAGCACTGCCATTTTGTTCAATGAATGACAAGGCTAGGTCATTACCAGCTCTCTTCTAGCGCTCCCATTATCAGGGCCAATGCATGGGTATGGCTTTTCTTATTTCATACTAGTTGTAAAAAAAGATGTCTATTAGGCTACTTGCCTTCAAGTTTCTTAATTTGAAACAAAAATTTTGATTTCAGCTTGAAATATGAAAAGCTCTGCAAAGTTTTCTTGGTCAGAGTGCCCAAATGAACAGGTGATAATATGTCGACAATTTCATCTTGTTGAGGCTTTCAGGATAGCTTAGAGTGAAATAAAAATAATAATCATAGTTGCAAGAAACTTGTGCTCGATAACTGCATAGGTTTATCATGCAATTTAAAAGCTTAAGAGGATTTACTTGTATTCTCATATTGACTATGGTTGTTGTTTTGTAATTCTTGAATGTCTATTTTAATGTCAAATAGTTTATATGAACTTGAAACATGGTGTACGTAGTATTGATTAAACAGTAAACAATAGCGAGCGTAAATATACCTGTTTGACAACAAAGAAGGGCTCCCTCGGGTGATAAACAAGTTTGATTGGTTTGTACAGCCCTTGAGATACCTCCTGAGAGTTGACATTCTTTAATATTTCCTTTAGCTGAGAGCTCAGTAACACTGCTTGCACTGACGAAATTTCTGTTATAATCTTTTCTGAGTCTGAAAAATTACACACCTAATGATAAGAATTTTGTTATTAATGAAAACGAATTTTTACTCGCCTCATTTTGTATTTGATAAACAAAGATGAAAACCAGATAATCAATTTCAAAAACAATAAATCTCTTGCTATCGAGGACCAAAAAGCTTCTGGTAGATCTCAATGTAATGTGAAGGATACCAACCTTTCTTGCGGGGAATTCTAGCAAGGTTAAGTCTTAGAGTCAGCTGATATCCTTCTTTTGCAGGTTCTACTAGTTCCACAACATCAGAACAAATTCCTTTAAGCATCTCAGTAGTGTCGCGTGGAAGTTCATATGAAAGTAGGATCCTTTGAGATAGAAGTGGAGTTGATATCGACAAGTAAGTATGCTGTTGATCTGACGCAGAAAGCTGATTACCATTGTAATAAGTTTGTTAGAACAATTCAAATACGGTTGTTTTTTCATCAACAATATGAAAACCTCTTATATACTCTTTAGTTTTGAAGTTGCTCATTCTTCTCTTAGATCTTGTCAATTGGCTTCCCTACTTTGTTCATTATAACTTTATAATCAAATTTAACAGCTTTAATTGGCTGCAACTATGATGCAGAAAGAATCACACTTGAGATTTGAAGTGATAGAATACTCCATGGTTAAATTTCTACCATGAAAATCCAAAGTAGGCAATCTTTAAACCATAGATTAACTAACGTATATCAATCTCTTATAAATCTAAATTACACGAGGTTGTACCTGAATGTGGTATTCCACTGATCCAAATTCATGCAGGCAATGATCAATGTCCAAGGGTTTCTCAGCGCTGCCATGAAGGAAACAGTAGGCTGTAAAAAATCTGTTAATTTATTTTGTAATTCGAGATGTTCAACTTCAATGATATTACAAGAGTAAATCTAGTAAATTTGCTTTTCTGAGAGTTTTAGATGTATGGATTGTTTCATATGCATTTACAAAATTGATTTTAAATGTGATTACTTGTTACAAGTAAACTAGGTGGTTGAAGTTTGTGAGATCAAATGTTATGACCTCAACTTCTTTTGTTCTCACGTGTTTCAATTCTTTCTGTTCTTAAGAATTGTGATTAGCAGATAATTTTGGTGTGAATTCCATAATAATTTAGGTGTTGTATGATTCTCGTCTAGCCGTCTAGCACTACAAAAATTATTCATTTTGTTCTCCTGTGAATTGATTGCCTCACTATAGTGGGTAGTTGAAAGATGTGGCCAAAGAGATTTTAATTATGTGTTTTGATTTGTCAACAGATTACAAAGATTTTCAAGGCGAAGAGACAGCTTGATCCACTTCCTGATCGATGCAGCGATTACCATATGGAGTGCTTTTAGAAAAAGACCTTCATTGTACGTGCCCACCACTACCGCTACCTGCTGGTCTCGGCATTATAATTCAAGTGGAACACACATTTCTTCTTGTCTGCCAAACACAGCAAGACACTAGCAAGCAAGTAGCTTCTGCCATTCTTCTTCAAGTAACAAGGTTAGGCACATAAGGTTGTTTGCCTTTCTATTTATTTACACTGCATTTTTAACCTCAAAAGATTAGAATGTGATTTTTGGCGATTTACGTTGTTTATAATTATCCATCTTGAGATTGACAAATAAATAAAACTTGCATTTTGTTGAAATCTAATTACTGAAAGTTCTACAGTCTGTTATAGCAGAAGGATGATATATTATAGAAGTATGCAGATTTTACATTGTACCTAACATAAAATAGGCAAGTTCTTACCCGGTAGATTTTGAGAAGAATCTCCTTCAGTGCCGGTGATGCCTTTTCAAAGCATGCCATCTTTAAGATGATAGACAAACAATCTCTCCCTCTATTTCTCTATCTTTAATGCATATATATATATATATATATATATATATACGGTCTGGATCTTAAGCTTACTCTTTATCCAACATACTTTGTTTATCCCTTTTAGCGACGGACTGGGCGACGGTTCGGTCCGCCGCTATATATACAACCGTCATCTTAACTTTTAGCGATGGACAACAAATAGACGACGGTTGTATATATAGCGACGGACCGAACTGTCGTCCGGTCCGTCGCTAAAGGAGGGTAAGCAAAGTATGTTGGATAAAGAGTAAGCTTAAGATCCGGACTATATATATATATATATGTATATATGTATGTAGTGCAACTGCGAAAGGAGACCTTTGAGTAAAATCTACGTCCCTGGGTACAATTATTTTTGGCAACCTTTGAAGCAATTTACATACCTACCTACATGCATAAAACTTGGTTCCAAAGATATGACAATTTTATGTCCTAAATTAAAATATATATATATATATGTGAAAATTAAGCATTATTCTCATTTTTATTTTATCTACTTTCATGTTTCTTTGAAATTGATTTCAATTCTTTACCAAGAACTAAACTTTATATAGTTTTTCCCATGCAACCAGAACAGTCGGAGTATAGTCGAATAATTGAAGCACTTGCACCTTGTCTGGAAGTTTTTATTTTTCAACAAAAGGAAGCAAAATTGTCGGAATCTTTGTGATTTTTTATTTGAAATTAAATGAATTGTGAAATAAAATTTTGAAAATGAGTTACCTGATATATCATATTTAAAACGTACCTAATAAGTCGATTACGAGTATGTTCACTTACCAACGTTTAGAGCGTTTTGCAGTGGTAGTATTTGATGCGTTTGGGAGGTCTAAACGCACCGTACCACTTTTGGAGCGTTACGTTTGGACCCAAACGCAACATTTGTAAATTAAATAAGTTGCGTTTGAAATAAACTGCATTTGAAATAAGTTGTTTGCAAACGAACAAAATTCTTAACTACGTTCGGTGCGCTTAGAACCTCCAATCGCACCAGACGCTGATAAATGAACAAACACTATAAATTTACCCGTGATATGTATAAGATTGCAAGTATCAAAAGGGAATGTTGAGTACATACAAAATATGCAAAAAGCACGGACATCAATTGAGCAAACGCTAGAAGCATGTTCACTTTGACGAGACAATAAATAATAAAGAGATTTAAGGGAGGGAATGTGATTATTGTTACTTCTTCTCTTTGCAGTTTGACTTAGGTGGTGTTTGATTGCATCTTAATGTATCTTAAGAGCTCACTTCTTAATCCATTTTAACAGCTCATATTTTTGTATTGAAAGGTCCTCTGAATAGTTTAGACTTATATTTATATCTTAACTATTCAAAGGATCTCTTAATACAAATATGTGGGCTCTTAAGAGGCATTAAGAGGTGGACTGTTAAAGATGCATTAAGATGCAATCAAACACCATCTTAATTTCTTATTATATACTTATAAATTATGTTTCTGAAAAACTGTTGATGCCAAATTTTCTCAAGCTATTATTCGTCGTGTATATATTTGGGTTGGTGGCAGCTTCGAAAACACGTTAGAGGGTGTGCGGTCAATTGATTCTACTGGATTTTTTTTTTATTTTATAATATATGATAAATTTTTAAAAAAAATAAGTGTAATGGATAAATCGACCCCACTGAAACTTTATAAATTTTTTATTATATGGGGCAAATTGAATTTTTTTTTATAACTTTCTCAATTCCATATTACTTCTACTCCTTGATGTATGCATTTTTTTCCCTCTAATATTTTTAAAATAAATAATAATCTAATTTATATTATTTTTATAACATAAGAAATTTAAATATTTAGTCACAAATTTGTGATTAGAAAAGCATATTAGGGGTCAATAAAAGGCGTGTGTGTATATATATATATATATAATGTTATTATTTGTGATATTAACAATATTGTAACAAAAGTATAAGTTTTATTTATGTAATTGGTCAAAAAATACAAAATTATCTAAAAAAATTGACCTGGTCCGCTAAATTATTTATAACATCACAATATTTTGACCCGACTGATGTTGCATGGAAATTGCAGTCTGATGCCTAAGTCAGCACATAGTTTAACATGTTCTAATTGATAGTGAAGGTTTCAAGTTTAAGGAGTGTTTAAACCTTTTTCCGCGAGCGTAGGCCTCATGTTTTGGGCACATGGATTCAGACGAGATGCGACCATAATTCTTAGTCATGCCACAAAATATTATAATCCCACCACCTCAATCCCCATTAGAATAATAATCCTGTGTAGAGGTTTTTTATAACCGTGAGTCTCGTAATTGAATAGAATTTTAATTTTTAAAAAAAATAGTAGAAAATCAAATTGGATAAGAGAATCACAAGTCAACTTGAATTCTAATCCTTCTAAAATGTCAAACTATTTATCATGTCACATGACGTGAGTCCTCCAAATCTTCCAGACCCATCAGATCACACCCCAACAATAACCTAACAAATATTATGTGTACAAGAGAACTAATTTTACAAGAAATAATAATATGTCAATTTCTCGTAAGAAAATTATAGTTGTACACAAGGAAAAGTAAATTCTCACATAAAAATAAATAAAATAAAAATATTCCTCAAGCCCCACCCCCACGCCCACCCCCACCCACCCGCACCCCCACCCCCACCCCCACCCCCACGCCCACCCCCACTCCCACTCCCAAAAATAATAATAATAAGAGAATGGAAAAGAAGATGACTTCATAAAGTAGGAGAGCACAATTGAGTATTTGCACTTCTTTTGGCCAAAAGTTCCATTACAAGTTTATAACTAGCCGTCATATCAAGTAATTCGCTTTTTTAATTATTCTATATTTTACGCTCATTTACCATTACAAATATTATAACAATATATTAAATATTTTTATCATTTACCAGTGTATATATATGTAATGTGTGAACTTTATTTTCGTGTATAAAAAATTACATATAAGCTGGAAAAAAACACCGTTCAACAGCTACTTATAAATTGGTCAAATTAACTTATAAGTAATTTTTTTACAATTTGAATGTTCGAGTGTTATTTATTTTATAACTTATAAATTGATTTATAAGAAATTTTTGAGAAGTAACAATTTATTACTTCTTATAAAATAACTTATGAGTCATTTTATAAGAAGAAAGTTTGACCAAATATAATAACTCTTATACTTTTATTTTATTAATCTTTACAATTCATTTTTTTATAAGTCATTTTAACCAAGTACATTCATAACTTATTTTAACATAATTTCTAACTTATAATTAAAATAGTATCAAATATTTTTATTTATAAATTATAACTTAAAAAGACTTATAAATTATTTTATACTTTAACTTATAAATTATTTTAAAATTATAAAATATGTGAGGAACATGCCCTTCATATCACCATTCAAATCAAAAACACTAGTAAAATTTAGAAAGTTTCATCTTTGTTAGGTATTGTTGTTAATGAGCTTCTTTACTTTTTAAAAAAAATAATATTATTACTTTTAAAAAAATAATATTACTTCCGTCTTAAGATAAAAGTCTTTCATTAATTTTTATAGTTAAATTGACTGTTTTTTAAATTAATAATTAAATATATATATTTAAAAAGATAAAAATTGTAATTAGTACAAAATTCTATGTAATTTATTGTGTTTATAAATTTTTCACATATATATAAAAAAAATAAAAAAAATTATTAATTTAAAAAATAATCAATTTAACATAAAAATCAATGAAAGACTTAATAGGGCCAAAAAAAAAAGTCATCATCTGGCACATCAAAATCCAACTACTTTTTTACTTTTTCATAAAAATAATAATATAATAGTGTAAGGGGAAAAAATCATCATCTGGCCCATCAAATCCAAGGCGTTGGATCCTAATCTTCTACTTGGCCCACATTATCCCCATTTTATTGTATTTGTTTATTACCAAACAAACAATAAATACATCAGTTTTGTACTAATGATCAAAGCCCACTTCATAAAATCAAAGTAAACGCTCCTCTACCTTCTAATTCCATCCCTTTTCAATTCTGGGAATTCTGATCTCTCCTTCTCTTTAATGGGTTTCTGAAACACACTACTTCACTAGCTTATTCTCTAGCAAAACCCAGAAAATTTAGATTTTGATTCTTCCTTTTTTTCTTCTTCTTGATTTTCACTTCCTGTTGAAAGAAAGATTAATACTTTTTTCTATTCTTGTTATTGATAATGTTTTGATGTAATATTGTTGGATTTTCTTGAAAGCTGTAATCTTTTTGAATCAAAAAGCTGCAGATTTAGGGATTGATTGTGTCAACGCGAGTTGACCTTGTTGTTAGATGAAAAAATGGTCTTTAAATTTGGAGATGTTCTTGCAACATTTAAGATTATAGAGTTTTGGGGTTCTGAATTGTTGATTTGTAGAACTGGGATTTGGTGGATATGCTGATAATGTGCTCCCATTATTGGTTTTCATTTTGTTTGTTTTAAGTTTTCTGGTAGATTTAGGGCATTAGCTTGTTGATAGCTGAGTTTTAATGGATACAAATGGGAAAGATTATAGCAGTGATAAAATTGATGTTAACAATAAGCCATTGACTGATGTGGACTCCAAAACTGTTTTACTGAATGGGGAGAAGAGAAAAGAGGATGATGAAACAGCTTCACTGTTGCCGCCTCGGAAAGGTGGGTTGTCAAGGAAGTTGGGGAAGCCACAAAGGAAAGTGCAGTGGAAAGATAGTAATGGGAATAAGCTTACAGAGGTGTTGGAATTCCAACCAAGGTAATTTGTTGTAGCAGCTCAGTTAATAACATGTGCTTATCTTGTGAATTGCTTTGATGCTTTTACTTTGTTTATAGGTAGTATTTTTATTAACTGGATAAGTTACTTAATTGTTGGTGTTCAATGTTGA
Source organism: Panax stipuleanatus (assembly GCA_020205555.1). Classification (NCBI taxonomy): domain Eukaryota; kingdom Viridiplantae; phylum Streptophyta; class Magnoliopsida; order Apiales; family Araliaceae; genus Panax; species Panax stipuleanatus. The sequence continues at coordinate 15,617,111 of CM035126.1, read as the reverse complement.
AAGTTGTGGTTAGTTTTTTACCTTTATGAAAGAAAATGTTTGAAGGCTTAACACTTCTTTTTACCTATCCATTTGAATAAGAACAAATAGGTGCATTTTCATAAACAAGTAACCTTAGGTAGAAACCAGTGATAAATTAGGAGGAAAGTGTGGTGATATGTCAAAACAGGGTATAAATTCCCACTTCAGGATTAATTTTCAATAGAGTAATGTCATGCTGATAATATGGTGCTATGTCGTTGTTGATGGACCAGGTTAATATGTTTTTGAGCCAATTTGATCATTTCAAAGTGTTAATAATTTTGGTTATATACCTCATTCACTAAACATATTAAGGTGGGATTCACAGAGCATTGTTGGTTGGCATACACTCAATGCGATGACTTGTGAAAACTTGATTTTGGTAGTGGCTTTAGAGATTTGATGACTTTTCTGACAATCAGTGCAGTTAACTTATATAATTCATGGCAATACTACTAGACGTAGAGTGCTCTCACACTCATCTGCTGCTCACCCAATTCAGAAAGACAAAACGTCGCATAATAAATTAGTCCACACTGCTAATAAATCAGAAAGATTATGTACTCTATGCTCTCCAGCTCAGATCAACTTAAGTTTGTGGTATTGTGAAATTAGAAGTGTCATCACTTCCATTTCAGGTGTATAGCGCATGTAGCCAAACACATAGTGCTATAGATATTTGAGTGGATGGTGGGGCATGACTATAGCTTGTTTCTAGCTTCTTTCGTATACAAAATCTGAATCTCTTTTAACCACAAAAACTTTATGATACTTTCTTATTATTTTCTGAAATTAATTATGGCCACGTCTCACAAACTTATATTACTATACAACTTTAAATTTGTAAGTTCTGATTCAGTTAAAGTGTCCTAATTGCCCTCGTAACTCTGCCAGAACATGTAAGGTTGTTAGATTGGTCAATGAGGAATTGATTAATTGGGTACAATGTAATTTTTGTTGTGGTTGAAGACAACCATCTTTGGGATAAAGTATAGTCCTACCTTTTGCGACAAGAGTTGGGGACAGTGTGTAATTAATTTTTGTGAAAGTATTTATCCGGTTTAAGTGCCAAATTCGAGATTGTGGAATTAAGATGTTGGATTATAAATAATTAAATAGGAGTCGACTATTGTGAGATCATGTTATGACTGTTCTGATTTGACTGCTTTCTAGATTTATTTCTCTTTCTTTACATTTTTGGCTGCTTTTGGTGCGTGGGAATGGAACGTTAGCTGATGCAAAACTACCTTATTGTTTATTTTACACTCCCTCCGTTCCAAATTATATGATTAGTATTGACTTTTGAAAGTCAATTTGAGACATTTTCAAACTCAAAATTGAGATGACTGATGACTCATTAAAAAATTATGAAACAATAAATTTACAATGAGTAATACGATTTAGATAGTTTACAATATTTATCATTGTATTGATTAAAATTAAAAGAATCTATGTCAATTTTGAGTTTAAATATCTTTTAAGTCAACTTTAAAAAGTCAACCAATGATCAAATAATATGGTACGGAGGGAGTGTTATTTTAAATTTTGACCCTTGTGAAAGATTATATATCTATAGACTTTAAGCAAGATGACAGCTTTTTCTGGTGAATTGTAATCAGTTTGGGATGTAGATTTTGTAAGCATATGGTCCTGAGGCAGCATGTTTATGTGTCTACTGTTTATTTAATCTTGTTATTGTGTTAGGATGTGATTCATTCTCCTTTCTTTCCTTGTATTTTCTTTTAATGTTAGGGATATCTGACCAAAAACTTGTATTTTGAAAAGTTTGTATTAGTAAATGTTATTCGATTCTTGTGGAACAAAAGTTTGCTTAGTCAAAATGGGAAATGGAGACGGTTTGATTAATATAAACAAGAACATTCTCTCTAGCAGAATAAACACTATGAAGAAGCTAACTTGGAATTTTGAATTTTCTTAATCTGGAGGGATCCTTTGTTGTCTATATGACCAGCAGAGAATGATGCCTAAAATAGACTACCTCCGTTCCAAAATATATGATCACTTAACCAGAGGGACAATTTGGCTAACTTTTGACGATAAGAGTCTTCTGCTAATGTCAGGATGCCAATGGCAGCTAGAAACTCCCGCCATCGACCCTGTATATATAATCTTCAAATCTATATATATGCTAACCTCTTGCTTGACTTGTAATGGAGACGAATAAATTTTCATTTCAGAATAATATTTGAATTAGTGGTGATCTAGTTTGTCAAAAATTGCTGAAGAGAAGAAACATTAGGTGTTGTTTTGCAATCCTAATCTTACATATAATCTCCTGTTTCTTTCTGCAGTGACGTGAGTGATTCGGACGACGAGGAATCAGATTCTTGCATCTGTATAATATTGTAAATTTTGTTCACGATAAACTTCTCAGAAAAAAAGCTGCAGCGTAGATCAAAGGTTCGTCTCCTCCTCCTTCGGCTTTGAGTATAAAGAAACAATAAAAGGGTGGCAATTTTCTTCTGTAGCCTGCATAGCATGGACCAAGTTTTTGTATAAGTACAACATGAGTGGCAAAGTTCAGTACCATGTCTTAAATTGTTCCGAGTTATCTGGCAACTGGAGGAGCCAAAATACCACGCCCTGTGACCATTATCTATATTGAAGCGCACATGCCCTCGCTGTTTTTACGATACTTGTTTCTGGCTGCCTAGTTTTTAATTTATCACATCACAGGAAAACACATTTGTTCAGCATTATTCATAAAGAAGATCCAGTAAATAATTCTGTTTTTTTTTTTGTTTTTTTTCGCTGTTTTTCCTTTAGCTTTTCTGCTACCAGCTAATTTGACCTGCCAAAATCATCATCTGCATCCATGACATGAACATCCTGTAGACTGACTTGCAGTGCATAGCTCAAAAAAAATGCTTTTATTACAAGAATCCTTCTGGGGAGGGAGACACCGGTCAAGCGACCGTTTTTTTTTCCCTTTCCCAAAAAATGTATAATATTTATTATAACTAGAATTTTTACAAAATATAGTAATTTAGGTGTATTTTGGATACATAAAAAACAGTGTTGTATAGACCGTATAACTCTGTTTGTTATATGTATCCAAAATATACCTAAATCATTGTATTCTGTAAAAATTTCGATTGGAATAAATACTGTACATCTTTTGGGAGTCGAAACAAAAAATAAAAAATAAAAAATAAAAAATTGGACCTTTCCCGGTCGCCCTAGACTTATTGTTTATTACAATCAAACTAATTTGGTGTACAATTTTTCTGCTATAACTACAAAACTGCAAACCACCACCAGATTATGTTCCTCCAACTGTCTAAATTTTTTTGTCTCAAATTTTGTGGCAGTAAAACAACACCACTCTCAATTTAGTGAATCTATTCTGTAACACAGTGTAGCTACTACTATCACTGTAAGTATGGTGGTCCCATTGTTTGTTGACACTATTTTTTTGTGTGCTAAATTCAATGGTTGTTTGTCGATTTCATTTTTGTCCATATTATGAAATGTTCATTCGGTTTTAAAATATAGAATTAAAACTGATTTTATAAAGTTTATTTTTAAATTTAAAATTGATATAAATTAATTCAAACAATACCGTTGCAAAATCTTAAACTATTTAAATAGTAATACTAATTATATTATTTATTATTCTCAAAAATTAACGAACCGCACTAATTTTAAAATTGAAAAGAAAATCAAAATTATTTTGTAAAGTTAATATTATTTTGTATATCATAAATTCACGTGAAATGTGAAGTGTACCTTGACTAGGGGTGTGCATCGGTACATATACAGGTTTGTTATGGGTGCGGGTACAAATTTTACTCATTCAATTATTACGTTTTTACATAAATACAAATAAATCATTTAATATAATTATATTAATGCTAAATTAGGCTATTGTTTTTTAAGAGAAAGTGAAATAAACATCACAATACAGTAAAATGAACTCAATAAAGTAATCTAGAAATAATATATATATATATATATATATATATATATATATATATATATATATATATGAACAATGATCCATAGCATCTATTTGCTATGAATTAAAAAGTGGCATATAACATCTATACATTCCATTAGAAAAATGAAGGGCTGAGATTCAAAAAGAGAAAACGCCATCCGTAGTAGTACTACGTCCGCTAGTAGTACTAGCGGACGGCGTGCTCCCAATATCAATCACAGCCATTCATTTTTCTAATGAAAAGTGTAGATTTTGCTATGGATCATTTTTCATATATATATATATACTAGCTTGCTGTAATGTATTTATCATAATCTTCATCCAACTTATATATAAAGTGTATATATGCATGCTTCTTCTCTTCCTGACTAGGTAACTTGGAATAAGTATCGATTGATGTTTTATGTAGCCGTTTGTTGGTCATATAAGTGTTCAATTTCAAAAGAAAATATAAGTTATGCATACCCCCAACTCCATGCAATTAGAAAAAAAAACTAGTACTTTGTTTGTGAATAAATATGAATGCTCAAGGAGGAAGATTTTAACTACAACTAATAATATTTTCACACCTCAATTATATATTTACACATACATAAATATAAAAATAATTATAAAATTAAATATTTGGTATAAACAATACGGTACGGTAAATACTTTTGACCAAATTCATGTATCGATAACACGGTACCGTACCGGTATATCAATTTTTTTTAAAAACGATTTTACTGAATTATTTGAACATCCATAACTCTGACAATGATATATTATGTCACCACGGGAAAAATTATCACTAACATAATTAAATATTAAAAAAAATATGAAGTAATTGAGATTCACATAACAAAAAAAATTCATCATTATTATTATTATTTTGATAAACTAGAAAAAAAAATCCATTGTTACCCTTCCTTTTTTCCCCCCTCTTTTTATTTATTTTCGGCCTAAAAAGTCCCTTGTTCTCCTTAATTGTTACTACATGTGACACATAAAATTATGTTAATATTAAATAATAAGACATATGAATATATATAATAATAGGAAATAAAGAATGTTGATATTCAATCTAATATTTAAATTTTTTTATTAATCACAATTTAAATTAATCATTATTTTCCATTAACACACTTTTTTAAAAAACAAAAGAATCTGTCCTTTATTATCTCACATATCAATTTACGGTAAGAATAAAAATATTGCAACAAAATTATAATTATATTAAAAATAAATATGAACCGTTGATTTAGAACACTACACTCCACTACCCTTCGCTCTCTAGAATCAATCCACTTTTGCTCCTTTCAAGTTGTCCTCCCTCTTTCTCTCTCTCTCCTCCTCCACCTCCTCCCAATTCCAAAACCCAGTCGGGTGTCTTCGCCACAAACCCTCGTTCCCTTTCTAACCGACTCCATTCTCTTTATATACAAGTTTATAAAGAGAAAAATTAAAACAGTTTTCGACATGGATTCAGATCAGGGGAAGCTTTTCATTGGCGGGATTTCATGGGAGACATCAGAGGAAAAACTGAAAGATTATTTCGAGAATTACGGCGAGGTTGTGTTGACATCTGTGATGAGGGATAAACTCACTGGGAGGCCCAGAGGTTTTGGTTTTGTGGTCTTTGCAGATCCATCCGTTCTAGATACTGTTCTTCAGGACAAACATGTTCTTGATGGTAGAACGGTAAAGATTTAGGCTTTGATTTGGATAAAGTTACTGCCTTTTGTTGATTTCCGTTCTGGGTTTTTGCTCTATTGATTTGAATTTTGTTGTGCTATTTTTGATGGGATTGTTTGGCTGTATTTAGAGAGATGATTTTGTCTTTGAATTATATTCTGGGTTTCTTGGTATTGTTTTATTTGGGGTTATTTTTGTTTCGAATTAATTGGTGTAGTTTTAGGGTTTTTAGTTGCTTTATGTATTATATAAAACGCATCTGATATTTACTCATTCTCACACCAGATGCATTTTGTTTAAATCCTTCAGTGTGTTTCCTCATTCTCACTTCTGGGGTTTTGATATATTGATGCTACCTTTGTTGGAATCTATGGTCTGCTTATTGTTCATATATAGTTATGTACATGAATTCATGTTCTTATTGGTTTAAGTTTTTTCATGTCTCTGCTTCTTGGTTTGTGTTGAATATATTTTGTTGGGTGTCATGTTCATTTGTTTGTATGTATGAGTGTGCTTCTTTGAGGCCTAGGGTTTTTAGCTGTCACATATATACATAGTTTTTCGACGCTGCTCTTTCATTGTCTTGTGCATTTTTGTTTAGTGCTCTATTGTACATTAGATTACCGAGCTTTTGTTATTTTCGCTTGAGATTTGCTGTTAATGTATTTTCTCGTTTATATATATGGGTTTTATGATTGTTCAGTGTTTTTGTTTCTCTTTTTCTTCCCCTGGTTGGATTCTTATAGCTTTGTTAATATTTTAATCATCATTGCATTTTCTCCTGCTGGGGTTTTTCATTTGTCAATTATTCCTTGCATTGAAACTGAAAACAAAACTGGGTAAATATGGGTATGACAAGTAGGTTTCATATGTTTCACAATGGTAAGTACTCATACTCCCGCATTTAATCGAATGAGAGATTTGAAAATTTCCTCCTATTGGTGTAGAAGCTTTTTATTTTATTTTTTAACTTGAGTAATTGGTTAAACCTCCAGTTACAAGTTGTAAATATTAGAAGATTAAAGGAAATAGACAAGGAGTAATATAATTATAATGTTTTAAGATGTTCTTTCTTCCTTAATTAGATTGACCTTTTGTTGTGATCTTGAGATTTTAGGTGTTGATTAAGATATTTATGTTTATTTTGCTAGGTATTCACATGTCTCATTTGTATGTTACTTATAATTTTGTCTTCTCCATAGTTGTCACCTGTCACGGTGCCACGACGAGTTATGGCGGTAGCTGATTGCCAGGACGTCTAGGCGACAAGGCGACCGCCATGGCGTCCGTATGATAACAAGTCGTTTACAATGTGGAATTTATATATTATTTATTTTGTATATTGACAATAAAATTTCATATACATTAAAACTCAAAACATGACACTATGGAATAACATTAAAGGCATAATTATGTAAATACTTAGCAATAACAATCCAAAGACAAAACATTTGATATTAAAAATTAGTAAAAGAAATGAAGAATTCAACAAACATCACAGAAAATAAAGTTGTAACCAACCATCACAAATATGTGGTATCACATAGCAAGCCAAAATAATGTCTAGACTCTCTACACTAGTCTAGAAACATAGTTCAAACAAAATCATCAAGGAAAAGGTCATATCCATCTTCTCTACGAGAACTACTCTCAATCAAAGTTGTAGGTGGTGTTTCTCCAAAATCATCTTTCATATCTTTCATCATCATTTGGAATTCTCTCTTCATCAACTTCATCGGAGTCAGAATCCATCAACCTTGATTTTCTTGAAGTTGAATCACCACTATGTCGAGAGTATGTCATGAGATTCTCACTAGTATTAGCACGAGCCCTCCTTGAAAGATTGCGATCCTCAAACGTGTTGGATGCACCGGTTGCTCGATCCACATCATTCCATGTAAGATCCTCTCCGGGATGAATAACATCGAGCTCATTATTGATCCATTACCCCATTCAAAGTCATCAATGGCTAATGTATCAATTTTTTTTAAGTTTCACGCCTCTTTTGGAACCTTAAGACGATCTTTCGATTGTATTGGACATACACCAAGTCACTCAATCGTTTATGTTCCAATCTATTTCTCTTTTTCGTATTAATCTAAAATAAATAAAACAAAAAATAATAATAATGATAAAATATAAAAAATAGTTAGTATTAGTAGTGAATAACTTATTACTTTTGCTAACAATAGAAAGTATTTACAAACTCAAATGTACTCCAATTGCGCTCACAACCGGAAGAACAATAAAGGCCTAAAATTCTTTTTGCAAACGAGGTTAGCTCAGTAGCCCGCCCTCCAAAAGCATTCCACCAATCAATTAGCAACCATGTAAAAGAAATATAAATATTTTTAAAAGGAGAAAAGGAAGAATGTATATAATTATAATTTAGTTTTTATATCTTTATATATATTTAATATACTTACGAGGATTCTTTGATTTTCGTTGCCTAATCGCCAATTCTTGTGTAAAAGTATCTTGAGAAGCATCATAGTTATCAGCTAGTTTGCTTATCTTGTCTAGCAAATCTAGTCCGGACACCATCTTTATAAGAATGTCATTGAAGTCTGCTTGTAAAGTACCAGCAAACACTGGACGTTCCTGTTTGATATCAAAGTACTTGCCTGGATTGAGAAACAACCCAGCCCTATATAATTTTTGTTCCATTTGGCTTTCCCAGCGCTTCTTAACAATGTCAATCACCTTCTTGTACAATTTTTGTTTGTTATCAAACGCATCTTTGATTATTTTTCTTTGCAAATTCCATCGCAGCGAAAACATTTGGCATGACAGACTTCTCATCACCATTAACAATCCTCAAGACTATTAGAAGAGGTTGTGATACCCTAATGCAATCCTCAACATGATGCCAAAATGTTGTTGAAATAACAGTATCATATACTTTCTTCCCCCGTTTCAGTAGCCGCTGACAACTTAGATTTTGTCCAATCCAAGCTTATGAACAAATGTCTCAATGCATCTTTATGTTTGTATAAGCTCTGTAACGTGAGGAAAGTTGTAGCAAATCTAGTAACTGCAGGTCTCACAAGATCACTCCATTTATTTTTTCTATCATTGCATCAATGAAGACCATTTCTGTAAATAAATGTTGTGATTCTTCTTGTATTTGTGATTGTGGGCTGGACTATGTCCTCTAGCATAAGGTCTAAGCAGTGAACGGCACAAGGTGGTCAAAATAGTATAGGCCTCCTCTCCATTAGTATATGCCCCGTTGTCTTGTAATTAGAGGCATTGTCTGTGACCACCTAAGCAACATGCTCGGGGCTAATTTCTTCAATCTTACTATCAAGTAGATTTGCCAACATTGCTGCATCTTGCGACTGGCTGGAGGCATTAACAGAACTCATGAAATAAGTCCCTTTCAGACTATTAACAAGGAAATTTAACAAGTGTCTTCCCCTCTTATCTGTCCAACCATCCGACACGAGTGTACAGACATATTACTTCCAAGAAACTTCATGCTTGCCTTTAACTCGTCGGTTTTCTTCTTTGCCTTCTCAAGTAAAGGAACCCTCAACTCATGATACGTTGGAGGCTTTAAACCCGGTTCATATTGCCCTATGGACTCGATCATTACTTTAAAGCTCTTTGCATTTGTAGCATTGAATGGTATGCCACTCGTAGAAAAAGTTGGCAATGTGCATATGGACTCTTTTTCTTCCGGTGTCCTCAAATGATTTTCAATACTCGTTTGACTCAAACGCTTGCTATGTCTCTCTACAATTTCTTCGGGAGTCTTCCTTAGAAGTGCTTCAACCGTCTTTGTTGGAGCTTTTGGAATTGAAATACAACTTTCTTCCTTTTAGAAGCCGTCTTAGAACTTGGGATAGTGTTGGAAGATGTATTGGAAGCCATAGTTGGACGAGCAGATGATTGTTTTTCTTGCATTTCAACTACATCATCATCATCTAGCTCAAGTGGCTTGTTCGTCTTTTTACTATTCAATGTCGCTTGCATCTCCCTCGTAATTTTTGTTTTTTTAGGGCACTTGGCTACATTTCAAAATTTCTTGCTAGATGTTGCTTCAGCCTTTTGATTCCCGAACGACATTGCTTCCCACAAAGGATACATTGCACTATATCCTTATTACTCATATCCGGCCAATACCCATATTTCCTACCCGGTCGTTTGATTTGGCCTTTCTTTTCGGGTCCTTGATTATATCATCACCGACTCTTGAACTTTTTGCCATTTTGTTTTCTAATTTCTACACAATCAAACAAAAAATATAAGAGACAATTGAGTCATTGACATTTTTTTATTTTTACTTGTAAATGTATTAGTATAAGTATATTACCAAAAAAAAGAGTAAACAATAAACATCTTTCACATAATTTTGTACATTTTAACTTTAAAGTGTAGTCACAATTCACAAAACACATTAAATGTACTATCCTAAGTGACTAATTGTTCTCTATATATTTAATTAAGCTTTATGTATTGGCAAGGATAAAATATATTCCTAAATACTAAGTCATCAAGTCTTAAAATATATTCCTAAAATCAGCTTGTCATTATCAGAGATATGTATGACACAAATAAATAAATGAATGTATAAAATATATTCCTAAAATACATATAGACTAGATGATATTACAGTGGAAAATTGACACTTGGTTGGGTTATAATCTAACTCATATGTATATGATGCATGACACTTGGAAAATTGCAGTGGCACTTGGCATACATATGCATATATGACATTATATTAGTTATCTCCTAATAACAACTATTAGAGTCCAGAGAAAGAAACAAAGAAGGCAACAAAGAAAAGAGAAACAGAGAAGTAGGAAAAAAAAGAAACAGAGAAACAGAGTCTTAACATAGAAACAAACTAACAAAGAAGTCAAGAAATAGAGAAGAAGAGAAGTAGAGAAAGGTTAAGGCAAGGCAAGAAGAAGAACTTGTGTGAGAGTCGTCGGATCTGCGGTTGCTCGTCAAAGCTGCGATGGGGCTGCGAAGTCTCGCGAATCGCGATGGGTCGAATATGCGAATCTGTCTCCTTTTGTCTATAGATAAGGGTTTTCTTTTAATCAATTTAAGCCTTTCTCCTTTTTTATTTGATGGGTCATGGGTTAATGCCCATGGGTTAAAATCAAAGTTGGGGCAGAGCCGAGCTGCGCCCGCTTTAGTAGCTTTGCCTTAAGTTGCCATACGCCGTGTACTCGTTTGCATTGTCGGGACACCATAACAACTATAGGTCTTCTCATGTTTTGGTGTTATTACAATCTAAGATATACGTTCTCCATAATTGATAGACTCCACGACACGCTTGCGTGAGTTGGTCGTCGCCTGGATCGTTTCTAGCAAATTTATACTGTGGAACATGCTCGACACCTCAACCCTTCGCCTATATTGAGATGAGAACCTTGGTACAATCGATATTGTAATGAAATCTGCGTTGAATGGAACACCAACAACACCTTAACTCGTTGTTTATATGTAAACAAGAACCTTAGTACAATCGATAGTGCAAGGAAATCTGCGTTGAATGGAACACCAACGACACCTTGACCCATTGCTTATATGAAAGCAGGAACCTTGGTACAATCGACGATTGATGCGGTAGAAGTTGTCACACACAACTATGAATTGTTGTATAATAAGTTAAATTGTATCTCAAAGAAAAACTAAGAATTGCTTATAAATTATTCAAAGAACCAAAACAAGAGAATATCTCCAAGAAATTGTATTGAATAATAAAGTGTTGTCAATTATCCTTATTTATATTAGTAAAAGGAATCCTAATCCTAAAAGGAAATAACAAACTGATTTAGAATGAAAATCTAGCTAAAAAGCTTTCTAATTACAATAGAATTGGAAAACCTAATTAAAAACCCGTGCAAAAATCTGCTTACAAGATTTTGGAAACGGGGCCTAGCGCTGCAATGCTAGTTTAGAGCGCTGGGCGCTGCTCAACAGAGACATAGTGTTGCGATGCTTGATTTGCTTGGGCGCCCGCGCGCTGGCGTACGTCGTCCTCGGCGTGCAACGTGCGATTCCTGACATGGCCTTTGACATGGTCTGGAACGTTGAACTTGGACCAATCTCTTGAACCAAGTTAACGAATTTAGAATTATCTTCCATAACTAATGCCTTGTCGTGTCGTTTGAATCATTTCTTCTTATTCCGTACATGTCAAACTTGTGTTGCCTCGTAATTGTTGGTGAGCTCCTTGCCGTGCTTGGAAATTTTGTCGCGTCAAAATGCTTGATTTGGGCTTGCTGAATATGTAGAAGACCCAAATCATATAACTTATCCTTCCCTTACAATTCGCTTGAATTAAGATCCATCTTAAGTATCCTTGAATAAATTTCAGCCCAATTACTTAAAATTATTTGATGAACCCTTAGGATTTGAATCGAGCTATTATCGTTTGATGCGGCCCTGATCAGGATTGTATCATTCCCCTTTTCTTGAAAAGGACTTGTTCTCAAATTTGGCCCTACATCAAATCAAACCAAGTTAACAACTAACGCAACAACACAATCACAATCCTTACCAAGCAAAATTAATGTGTAAGCAAAGGTTCTCAGAACCGGACCGTTTATCGAATCGGAAAAGGTATCAGGTGGATGGGTCACTAGTCTAACTAACAGTCTAACCGTTATTGATCCAGTGACGTCATTAATATGTAATAAATAATTATATATTATATATAATATTTAGTAAATATGTAAAATTAATCAATTTGTCTACAAAAAAAACTTAACTTATTTGTACAATGCTTACTTTATAAAATTTAAATAAATACTAAATCTATATGAAAAGAAAGATATTAAATCATTCTTATAACTCAAAACTCAAAATCTATACGACATTTGTTACCTCTTTATAAAATCTACCGTTTTTCAAAATATAGATCAATATTCATTTTTTTAAAATCAAGTTAGTCATACAATTAATATCATCATCAATTAATTATGTATACTTTTATTTTCAATTTAAATAATAAGATATAATTTAAAAATGAAAGCAGGGGGATCAAGATATTATGTCCATATTTACGCACCTTACCATCCTTATCATCTATTTACACAAACTATGCGTCCTTATCTCTTCTTCCCCTCTTTTTTCATCTCAGTTCATTTTTCTTCTTTCTACTACTAATCATTCTTAAGCATTAAAAACAAAAATATGTTCTCTCCTTCAAGTATGTATGACCATATAGCAGCCGTTGTTATCACTTATTTTCCCTTCTTCCTCGTTCATTCTCTTACAGAGTTACTACAACGAATTTCACCGTTTTCAACTTAAAGGTTTGGGGGAGTAATTTTGAAAATAATCAAATTGGGCTTTCAAAATTTACAAATTTTGTGAAATTGAGACCTGAAGAATGAAGATTTGAGTTTCAATTTGTGAAATTTTGGCTTGTGAAGAGGAGAAGAAAAACGTTTCACAGATCCTGGGTGTTTGGAGCTCTCGTTGATTGTTGTGAGGAGGGAGTGCGGAACCGGTAAAACCCGTGAACCAGTTACCGGTTCACTGGGTCAACCGGTTCAACCGCTGGGTCGTCGATTCCGGTTCTAGTTTTTATCGGTCGAACCGCCGGTCCGGTCCCGGTTTAATAACCTTGGTGTAAACAATATCAACTACGCAAGTAAAGATATGAAAAGAAAAACATCAACAAAAAATTTAATATCAACAAAAAACATAGAAACATCTGGCATTTTCCCCGAGTTGGCAATAACATCCTGCAAGAGTTTCCTTCCAAACGACGCTCGAAGTGGCCTTCCAATTATAACACTACATCGTTCCATTAACCTCAAAGTCATCTCCACATGAAGAACATAAATTAGTTTGTCGATTATTTCAATCTCCATGACTACTTAGTCCAAGTGAACTGCACCAATCTGCTTAAAACCTGTGACCATCTCATCAATTGGCCTTTCTCTCATCCGGGACACCGTCAAATATGATTCTAGAATTTCCAACAAAAACAGTAACTGTAGCAGTTAGTAGACGCAATGCTGATCCTCGCAAATTAAACGCATAATCAATAATAGCAATGCAAACAATAATTTGATAAGCTCCAACTCCTGAATCAAAACTCAATATGTAGAACCGTTCATGTTGTATCTTCACCAAGGGGCGGAGCATGAGGTCGGCTTTCAGGGCTATATAGCCCGGCCCAATTTTTTTTTTATACTAGATATACTATATAATCATGTAACCCAAAGTAAAAAAAGTTGGAATAGCCTTGGTCAGCCCAGCCCAAATGTACAATTTTAGCGTTATAATATCATTGGTTCGCCCAACCCAAATATACAATTTTGACATTATAATATTTTTAGCCCTGTCCGAATTATCATTCCTGGCTCCGCCCCTGCTTCACCCATTTACGAATCCCTAAATCAAACTGTCAACCTGATGACCTCGTCCATTCGCAAAAATACCCACTACAATTCACTTGGGTCCAAAAACAAAACAACACCAATCAACATGTATCTTTTGTATAATCAATAAGAACTCACAAAACTCGAAGTTATATGCATAGTCTACTAGAACAAAAATCAAAACACCTTTAGATGTTCTATGCATCGTTCCGATTGGTTCGCACACTGCTCCACGTCACTCTCAACATTGAGTCTATTCCTTTCCTGTATCTGCATATCAATTTCAACCTTTCCCTTTCCATCGACATGAACACATTCAAGATCAAGTAATGATGTTAATGGAATTAAAAGGTCACATCCATCTTCACAAGACGGCAACTCAATTGCATAATTAACATTACGACGTTCACAAACAGACTCAACAAGAATGCAAAATATGGTTCATTAATCTCATGAAAGCACGCAATGCATTAGCTGATCCGAATGATATAACTAAACACATGTAAACAATATCTCACTCCAATTTGACGATAAACACTTTTCAAACCAATTTTAGACTCCTTTCCATTCACGACATCATTCTCAAAATTACGCAATGATGATTGCTCACATGGAAAGACATGATCACAACCAATGTTAAATAACAACTTATGTACATAATGAACAGTCTGAAATAAGAACATTGAAAACGTGAAAAAGTAGTATGGTAAACTAACTCAACTTATATAAAATATCTTCCATAGTTTATGATATGATTCTACCAGTAAAATAGCTAAAAAAAAATTTATCAATGGAAGCATGTAAAACATGCTTTAATAAACTCCTAAAAATACTAAGTGTATTAGTTAATCTAACCGAAATAACTAACTACTTATACAAATCACATGTTAATGCAACTTTCCCTCCATTACATTCTCATGCTAATTTGATTAGACATTATCATCACATGGTCATCATCAAATTTAGATAAAACACAAGTACTACACAATTCATCTAGCATATTATTTAAGCAAATAAAAGAATATCGATACTTGTTTACCACTTGAAAATCAACGCTCGACGTCCTATCCTTCTTAGGTACTATGATCTCGTGAATGACACTCGAACTCTTGCTTTCTCTCATGAACCCCTTCTCCATCAATTAACCAACTTGCCTTTGCAATCCTTTGTTTTTTCGGGATTGCTCCGATAAGCTGGACGATTAGGAATGATAGTGCTGGTTACAAAGTTAATTTGATGTTCAATTCTCCTAATAGGTGGTAAACATTGTGGAAGCTCCTCGGGAAATACATCAGCATAATCCTGCAATAGAGACATAACAACACTAGTCAAAGAAGAGTTACTTTGGTTAGTATTTAAAAACGTCTCCTTATACATAAGCATAATCATCAGTTGTTTAAAATACAATGCTCTTTTCCACTAACTCTCTTTTTCATATTCACTAATTTTTCTCTTTTCTTTCCTCACAATTTTTATCTCAATTGTTTCCTTCTATTTATTTTTAGTCTCACTTTCCTCAATCTCTCTATTCTTTTCATTCTCACTCTTTCAATCTTTCTATTCTTTTCAGCCTCATTCTTTTCTTTTCATTTTCACTTCTTTTGATCATTTTCTTTCTTTTGTACATTCTCTTATTGTTGATTATGATCTCTTTGCAAGTGTTCTAGATCTTTTTCTTGAATTTAGAAATTGGAATCCCTTTCTGTCACCATCGACTCTTTGTTAGACTACATGATCTTCTTCAACTTTTACCTCTTTTGGAAGAATTTGATTCCCGCTTTCTCATCACGATTTTCAATCCTCCCGTGTCTTGATCAGACGCTCTCCACATCTCCTGCTAATCACAAGTTGATCCCAGCACGTAGTTGCATAATCGGAGAACTCTAGAAGCCACAAGTTTGACCTTCCTACGCGCAGAATAGTCATGATAGTCAAACTCCCACTCCTTCCTTTTTCCCACTTCAAATATGCTTCTGGATCATCCCTGCCTTAAAAAGATCTCCTCCGAAGTTTAGGAGTACTCTCAAACTCGTAGTCAAACATGTTTGTTGCAAAACAAGGGTTATCTGATGCAAACTTTCCTCACCACTCCGTTACGTGTTTCGCTCAAACAATGAATCACTCAATTACGCTTGTGTATACACTAGGATGTTTGCTTTTGCCCTCGAATCATCTCACAACTCTTGCCTTTTACCACTCAAATATTACTTCTTATAGATTCTTTTTGAATTCATTAAACAAAATCACAGTTTTACTATTGCAAATATGCTTCTGGATCATCCCTGCCTTAAAAAGATCTCCTCCGAAGTTCAGGAGTACTCTCAAACTCATAGGTCAAACATGTTTGTTGCAAAACAAGGGTTACTAGATACAAATTTTCCTCACCTCTCCGTTACGTGTTTCGCTCAAACAATGAATCACTCAATTACGCTTGTGTATACACTCGATGTTTGCTTTTGCCCTTGAATGATCTCACAACTCTTGCCTTTTACCACTCAAATATTACTTCTTATAGATTCTTTTTGAATTCATTAAACAAAATCACAGTTTTACTATTGCAATTCAACAATAACTTATCAAGAACAAAATATAGAAGGTGTGATTATGGTTACCACAAATTCTGAGCCTTGTTATGTCACGGGTGAATTTTTTGTAAGCTTCAGATTTGCCAATCACGAATTAATCCTCACTGATTGACCCTCTGCATGAACTTCCCATAATCTCGAGACTCACAGATAGGCTTGCTCCTCGTATGCCTTCAATTTTCTGGGAAAACTTGTTAGGCTTGCGGAATTTTATGGCGTTGCTTCAGATTTGCCAAATTGTATCTCCGCTTCGGAATTGAACAACCCTCACGGATTTGATTTTTGAATCACGGCTGCAAATAGTTTTCGATGAAACCTCGGTTGGAATTTGATGATTTGATGCAGTATGACCAAAAATTTTAGGGAAAAGCGTATTAGGCTTGCGGAAATTTTTATGGCCTCGTTGGTTGGATGATTGAATGGTGTGCTACAAGATTGGTTTACACAATAAACACTGAAAATTTTCTTTACTTTTTCTTTTTTGGATATTCAAACAAGAAAATTTAAGGATAGATAACTCGCTAAAAAACTTAGCTTTGATACTAAATGATAGACTCAACGACACGCTTGCGTGAGGTGGTTGTTGCCCGGATCGTTTCTAGCAAATTTGTATAGAGGAACACGCTCGACCCCTCAACCCATCACTTATATTAAGACGAGAACTTTGTTACAATCGATAGTGTAATGAAATTTACGTTGAATGGAACGCCAATAACACTTTGACCCGTTGCTTATATGTAAGCAAGAATCTTGGTATAATCGATAGTGTAAGGAAATCTGTGTTTAATGGAACACTACCGACACCTTGACCCGTTGCTTATATGGAAGAAGGAACCATGATACAATCGACAATTGATGCGGTAGAAGATGACATACACAACTATGAATTGTTGTATGATAAGTCAAATAAAATCTAAAAAAAAAACTAAGATTAACTTAGAAATTCTTCAAAGAACCAAAAGAAGAGAATTTCTCTAAGTAATTTTATTGAATATTAAAGTGTTGTCAATTACATTATCCATTCTCCTTATTTATACTAGTAAAAGGAACCCTAATCCTATAAGGAAATAACACACTGATTTAGAATGAAAATCTAGCTAAAAGGCTTCTTAATTACAATAAAATTGGTAAACCTAACTAAAAATCCGTGCAAAAATCTGCTTAGAAGATTCTGGAAACGGGGTCTAGTGCTGCGGCGCTGGTTCAAACAATAGCGCTTCAGCGCTATGATGGAGCGTTGCGGCGCTTGATTGCCTGGGCGCCGGCGTACGTCATGCTCGGCGTGCGATTCCTAACATGGTCTGGAACGTTGAACTTGGACCAATCTCTTGAAACACTTGAACCAAGTTAGCCAATTTAGAATTATCTTCCATAACGAACGCCTCGTCGTGTCGTTTGAATCATTTCCCCTTATTCCGTACATGTTAAACTTGTGTTGTCTCGTTAGTTTTAGTGAGCTCCTTTTCGTGCTTGGAAATTCACATTGTCGCGTCAACGCCTGATTTGGGCTTGCTGAATATGTTGAGTTTAGAAGACCCAAATCATATAACTTATCCTTCCCTCGCGGTTCGCTTGAACTAAGATCCAGCCCAATTACTTAAAATTATTTGATGAACCCTTGGGACTTGAATCGAGCTATTATCGTTTGATGCCGACCTGATCAGGATTCTATCAATAATGCTTATGTTGATAATTAGTATGAGGTTGTAGTAATGTTTTAATTATGTTTTCTTATGTTCAGGAACTTAGCTACATTCATTTTTTTTATTGCTATTGGGATTTGAATGCTTACCTGTTATTATTTTATCATTATTATTACAATTATTCTTATTCAATTATTTTATATCATCACTAAGGTTATAATTATTTATTCTCTTATTTTTGTTCTTTGACGAGTTTCTTTTTGTCGCTTCATGGAATCTACTTTTCACTCGGGTGAGGGTTAATATAAATATTTGAGCTTCATGTTGACCTTTTATAGACCTTTTAAAAGGTGGAGGATTTTAGATCTTGTGACATTTTTTGATGTAAATTCTTTGCTTTTAAGTTTGTTTTGCTACATATTGAAAGTTGAAACAAATTTTGCTACACAGTTGAACATTGATGATATCCGCCTGAAGAAGAAAGCTGCATTAGGATTTTCCATGAACCTATGAAAAGAAAATAACATAGCATTTAAAATGTCCGTCAGTAGAGGGAAAGGGACAATAGTAAGCCTTAACTTTGAAAGGAAACAGAAACAACTGTAGAAGTATAGGATGCTAGTAGAGATGTTGTACATTTCTATTATAAGCACTATTTTAATGTTGACAGGTGGCTTTAAAATTCTTTTTCCATTATAGTTTGGTTTAATGTTTCCCAGTTTAAATTGTATTATATAGATATATCTGCACGTGTTACTTGAAGTGGCAATGTGTGATTGTTTACTGCCTTACTCTTTCTATATTTTTTGGTATAATCATAACTTTTCTTATCTAGGTTGAGGCTAAGAGGGCCCTGTCAAGAGAGGAACAGCAGGTTTCAAAAGCTGGGACCCCTAGTGCTGGTAGAAACTTTGGAGGAGGTGGAAATGTCAGGACCAAGAAAATTTTTGTTGGGGGCTTACCTCCCACTCTAAGTGAGGATGAATTTCGCCAGTATTTTGAATCTTATGGCCATGTAACTGATGTAGTTGTTATGTATGACCAGCAGACTAACCGACCCCGTGGATTTGGGTTTATATCCTTTGATTTGGAAGATGCAGTTGATAGAGTTTTACACAAGACCTTCCATGATTTAAATGGTAAGCAAGTCGAAGTCAAACGGGCTCTTCCCAAAGATGCCAACCCTGGTGGGGGTGGTCGTTCCATGGGTGGTGGAGGCGGTGGTTATCAGAGTTATGGTGCTTCTGGTGGGAATTCAAGTTCTTATGAAGGTCGTGATTCGAGCAAGTTCATGCAGTCCCAAAATTCTGCCAGTGGATTTCCATCTTATGGATCTTCTGGGTATGGTACATCCGGTTATTGGTACGGTCCTGCTAGTAATGGCATTGGTTATGGCAGCTATGGTAATTATGGTGGTGCAAATCCTGGTTATGGTGGCCCTGCTGGTGCGGCCTATGGAAACCCTAATGTCCCTAATGCTGGTTATGGAAGTGGTCCACCAGGTGCACCAAGAAGTGCATATACCAATCAGGCTTCCTCTGGATATGGTACTACGGGCTATGGGAATACTCCTTGGGGTGCTTCTGGTGCCACTAGTGGTGGTCCTGGTGGCGGGGCACCTATTTCAGCACCTGCAGGTCAATCTCCAAGTGGAGCTGCTGGGTATGGAAATCAAGGTTATGGTTATGGTGGATATGGTGGAAGTGATGGGTCTTATGGAAATCCAGCTGCATATGGTGCTGTTGGAGGTCGGATTGGGAGTGCCCCAAATAGCAATTCCCCTGTTGGTGGAGAGCTACAGAGTAGTGGTGGGGGCTACATGGGAGGTAGCTATGGTGATGCCAATGGAAATTCAGGATATGGAAATCAAGGATGGAGATCTGACCCCTCACAAGCCTCTGGGAATTATGGGGCTCAAGCCAATGGACCAAATGGTGGGCAAGTTGTATATGGTGGTGGGTACGGTGGTGCTCCAACCCGACAGGCACAGCAGCAGTGATTTTGATGACAGAGATCATCTGAGACTACTCTTTGTTCTAAAGACATGCAATTGATGCTTTCCAGGGCTGGTACAGAGGGCGGTTCTTGCAGGATGAATGAGCACGGCGGGACTGGTTGGATTGCTTGAATCCTAGTAGTTTGCAGTATCTATTTTGGTAGTTAAAAATAAGCAGTATTTTTGAAGAGTAGAGTTGTCCCCTTTTTAATATTTGCTTCTAAGTGTAGCTTTGGCGTGCTTATAGTTGTGTCTGCTAGCTTATCTGGAGCTCTCTTATCGTAGTGTTTATGATATAATAGCTTATATGATTATATTGAACTATTAATTACTGTTTCCTATTTTATTGTGATGTCGCGATAATCTCTTGCATATTTAGTGGTATTCAAATGATATATAGGGGGTGCTTCATGATTGTCATCAATATTTGGTAATAGTAGTCCTCGTTACAATCTTTGATATGACAGAGTAGCAGTATGGAGATTTAGTAAGCCTTCTTAATGGTAGGAGTGGAGCTCTAGGCCAATTTTGGTTCATCAGTTCGTAGTGGGTAGCGGTAATGGTAGTGGTAGTTGAAATTTGACAAAGGCATAATCATTTGCCCATGCCCTTGTGTTGTACAGGAGGAGAGATGCTCGATAACTAAAGTGAGGTGTCCTGTTGTGGCTAAACACAAGCTTCATGCTGGGATGTGTTTTGCGAGGAATGGAACTTAAAAGTGGAATGGGAATGGTCATGATGAAGCCAGGCCGTGAAGATCTGACAACTCACCCAGGTTGTGGTGGAATCGAGTTTTCAGAACCTGTCATCCTGTGGTATGTTATGTCGTATATAGACTGCTGTAGTTGGACAATTTCAATTTATATAATCAGTGTGAGCCTAATGTTTAGGCTGATTATACTTGAAGAACTTAAGAAAAATTCAATATAGTTATCAAGTTAAAAAAAATATGCTTCCAATTATTAAGTTATCTAAAGTTTGCCGGAGAATCGGTTTATTCTAAAATCCATCACTCTTTATTTGTACTTTTTTTTGTAGAGTCAGAAGGATATAATTAGTACAAATGAAATGTATACACTTGAGGAAAATATTTGAACATATTTTTATTTCTTGTTTTATATTTGAACATATTTATATTTCTTGTTTTAAGGGTAGCCATTTCTAGAGTCAATAATATAGAATGTACTAGATTAGCAAGAAATTAATGGCACATTTTTATTAAAAAAAAATTCTCTTCATTTTTTCATGATCACTCTAGCCTTATTTTTCAGTCTTACATGTCATGCGGCTAGAGGTGGGACCGCTTAGTAGTTGTCATTACGCTATTATGTGGTTGATTACCAATAAGTTGATATTGTCTAATAATTGATTGAATTTAGAATAATGAACTTTTACGGGCGGTATAATAACTAACTTTGTTAGATCACAACTTGGGGTTTTTTTTTTTGGGTGGGTGGGGGATTGGTTGGTTTGAGAGACTTGAGACTAGGTTGAGCCAATGTATTACTCTGATTCAGCTGAACATGAGATTTACATTGTTTTTGCGCATTTGAATTTTTGGATGCTTGCTAGCAGCAGGGAGACAGGCTGGTAATACATTAGGTCCATTTCAGTGGCGAGGGTTTAGTTATAGCAATTTTTGTGTGTGGTTTCTGCCCCTTATATTCACTTTCGAGTGCTCGTTACTGCATTTTTTGGATGGGTTTGATTTGATTTTATATGGGACCGGCTGAAGCGCTGTCCACGAATTCATACTTCTTAATTGATATGAATGAATAAAGCATGCCTGCCACGTGTTCGAGGGATCATAATCACATATTTGCTTATTCCATGGTGGTTTGTCCTTCAACTATAATTTTATATTGCGAATGTTTAATGTCGACTTTTATTTGTCAGTTACGTGAATAAATATTACTACGTCTGTTCTTAAAATATTGTCGTTTAAGATTTTAGCACATGGATTAAGAAAATTATTTAATAGTAGTAAAATTTGTTTGAAAATTCATCACTACTCCTTTATGGGAAATTGAAAATTATTAATACAAGGGAGAGAATTTATTGGGACAATGAGAGAAGATAGGAGTAATATAAGAAAGTAAATAATTTATTGTTCTAGGAAGTTGTAAACGACAAATATTTTGGAATAAATTTTTTCTTCTAAAACGACAATCTTTTAGGAACGAGTAATGATTATAATTCGACATAAATTTATCATAATATATAGTAAGCCTACTTCTAAAATAAGGTGGAAACAGGAGATGGGCACTCTGAAAATAGGTTCACAACCAGCGTGGGTCTGTTGTGGACACCTCAAAAACACACACACACACACACCATATATATATATATATAAAAGCATAGGAGTTAATTCTTATGACAATTGTTCAACTTATAATTAATATTTCATCCGTCCTTTAATATAAGACTTTTTAGAGTTGTGTACAAGTATTAAGGAAATGATTGTATAGTATTAAATATAATATTAAATGTATTGTCTTTGTATTGAAAAAAGAGATTGTTATTTATTGAGCAAAAAATAGTGAGTGAACCAAAATTATATTTAATACTTGAGATAATATTGAAAACTAAGCAATTAATGTTTATTTAAAATTCTAAAACGTATATATTAAGAGATAAAAAAATTTCTCTAAAATGTCTTATATTAAGTGACGGAGGGACTACTACACATTGTTAATTCGCCATAAAATAAAGACATCACATTTGTCTACGAATACACTTGCGGGAGCCGATACTTATTCCTTAATTAGTTCAATGGTCCATCCAATAAAGACATTACATTTGTCTTTGAAATACACTTGCGGAAGCCGATACTTGTTCCTTAGTTCAATGGTCCAATTAAGTTTTTTGGAAACATAAAAAACATTGTCAAAAATCACAAAAGGCCAATATTTTCAGAAATATTCGGAACAATTCGTTTTCTTCCCCAAAATTAACCACACCTTAATTCTTCTTCCTCTCTCCTCTTTCATTCGTACAAAGAATGTTCGGCTTTTGTCTCCCTTTTCTTCTGCCGGACATTTAACAATCAATTCGCTTGCCGGAATTTAGCCCTCCACCTCCTCCTCCTCCTCGAACCACCACCACCCAAAAGAGTACAACATGGTTCAACAAACCCGCCACCAGGATGCCGCCGAGGCCTCCACCAGCGATCTAGTCTGGCCATTTGGCCGGCTAGAAGGCCTAGACCGCGAGGACCTCCGAATGGCAGCCTACGAGATATTCTTCACGGCATGCCGGTCTTCGCCGGGGTTCGGAGGGAGGAGTGCCATCACATTTTACCCTTCCGACAGCGGTGGCGGCGACGGCGGCGGAGGTGGGATGCCGGGGTCGCCGGTGAAAGGACCCGGGGTGGGGATGGCGGTGACGAGCCGAATAAAAAGGGCATTAGGGTTGAAAATGTTGAAACGCTCTCCGTCACGGCGGACCGGCTCGTGCGGGTCTAACCCTAATTCGCCTCGGGGCTCGCCTCGAGGTTCACCTCGAGAATCGAGCCAAGGCAGTCCCCCCGGAATATCGTTCACGGTGCCTCAGGCGAGGCAGAGGCGGCCGCTTACGTCGGCGGAGATTATGAGGCAACAGATGAGGGTGACGGAGCAGAGCGACAATAGGCTGCGCAAAACTCTCATGAGAACTCTTGTTGGCCAAGTATGTCACATGCATATATGCATGTAACTTATGCTTACCCATGCATGCATGAAGAAATAAAAATAAAATTTTATTTTCTTAGCGCATATAAGACATTGTCATCGTTCAGTATTATGCCTATAATTTATATAGAAATTTATTGCGTACCATAACTATGCATTATTATGCATGCATATAACTTATGTGCACGCATGCATGGTGATTATGAGTTATGATCATACAGGGTTTCTTGAGTTGTTTAATTAGTTGTGTGTTTGGCGCATTAATTTTATAATCACAAGTCATTCCATTTTTTTATTATATTTGTTAGTTCTTTTGTTTGATGCTTCATGCGTTGTTTTGTTTGTGTTTTTGTTCTTCATTGGAATCTTTGTATTTGTCAATTTAATTATCGATCTTTATTAGTTTATTTTTTTGATTATGTTTCTTTCACTTTTCATATATAATGCACGAATCCCATTTTCAATTCTATTTAATTGTTCAAACAATTAATTCACAAATTTCTCATTTTATTTGAGACGGTAAATAATTAAACTAGGCTTTCTAATTTGAAACTACAGTACTTTTGACTATATATATATGAAATCATTTTAGTCTATTATCATATCATGCTTTAGTTGACTACAAGTGTGCCCACCCTTAATGTTTCAATAGTGTATTATTCTAACCAACATATATAATCTCAACGTACGCAGCTTGGTAGAAGGGCAGAAACAATAATCCTCCCATTGGAGCTCCTCCGCCACCTAAAACCATCGGAATTCAACAATTCCGCCGAGTACCACTTGTTTCAAAAGCGCCAACTCAAGCTCCTCGAGGCCGGCCTCCTCCTCTACCCCGGAATCCCCTTAGACAAAACCAATGAATTCGCCCTCCGCTTCCGCGAAATCATCACCTCATGCGACACAAAACCAATCGACACCGCCAAAAACTCGGAAACCATGCGCACCCTTTGCAACTGCATAGTCTCCTTAGCATGGAGAACCCACGATGGTTCCCCCACCGACATTTGCCACTGGGCCGACGGATTCCCCCTAAACGTCCACATTTACATGGCGCTCCTCCACTCCGTGTTCGGCCTCAAGGACGAAACAACCGTCCTCGACGAAGTCGACGAGTTACTAGAACTAATGAAAAAGACATGGTCCACAATGGGGATAAATAGGGCAATACACAACTTGTGCTTCACTTGGGTTTTATTTGAACAATACATTGTCACGGGACAAGTGGAGGGGGACCTACTTGGGGCGTCGCTTGCCATGCTGGCAGAGGTGGCGAACGACGCCAAGAGGGTGGATCGGGAAGCGGTTTATGTGAAGATGTTGGGGTGGACGTTGAGTTCGATGAAGAGGTGGTGTGAAAAGAGGTTGATGGATTATCATGGGAGTTTTGAGAAGGGGACGGTTGGGGTTATGGACAGTATTTTGCCTATGGTTTTTTCGTCTGCCAAGATTATAGAGGAAGATGTTCCGGGGTATGCAGCTGCTGGACAGGAGAAAGGGGATGTTGCTTCGGGCTTTAATGGGAATAAGGTTGATCTTTATATTAGGTCATCTTTGAGAAATGCATTCACAAAGGTATAGCTAGGTTCCCATCATTCCTTCTTGAATTATATATTAAGCATTGTTCTCTATTTTTTTTCTTTTTTCTTCAAGCTGCAATCTACTAATTAGTTTGTAGAGTTTTAAGAATAATAATGTCATGTAACTATATATATATATATATATATATATATATATATATATATATATATATAGAAGTTGTCTAGTTTAATTACCTATATATAGACTTGTACTGTGCAACTTAATAAAGTTTTGTTTAGGTAAACTAGAGAACGTCCGTGAATAAGAAACGATATGATTCTTCAATTTTCATAGTCAAGTTTTGATTTTTATTGCGGATATGATTTCAATAGCTAGCAAAATCTCATTAATGCTCTCGAACCATGTTGCCAGCACTGAAAAAAATAGAAATTTTGTACTTTCACTTTTTTTATGACTAAAACATTTGTCTTTCAATTTTTTTTAATTAAAAACAATTATGATCAAACAGCGATAATTTATTACAAATGGTTACTAGAATTGAGCCCAGCCCTTATTTAGTTTACCATATAGTTAATGTCTTGACATTTTCAGATTTTCAACTTTCCATTAGTCTTACCAATCTAATTATAGTTGTCATAATTAAGTTCATCTCGATCTTCTTGCTTTGTTATTTTGTCCAAATCAAAGATGCTAGAAGATGGGAATGTCGGTGGCAACGTGATTGAAGTAGAAAACGCAAGCGATGCCCTCCTTCAAATAGCCCAAGACACAGAAGATTTGGCACTGAAGGAGAAGGTAAACTTTAGTTCTGCACTCAAGAAGTGGCACCCGATTGCAGCCGGGGTTGCAGCCGTGACACTACACGCATGCTATGGAACCTTGTTGAGGCAATACCTAGCCGGGGCGGCATCGCTAACCAATGAAATGATCACGGTTTTGCAAAGGGCTGGGAAGCTGGAAAAGGTTTTGGTTCAGATGGTGGTGGAAGACTCTGTTGAATGTGAAGATGGAGGCAAAACTGTTGTGAGGGAAATGCTTCCTTATGAAGTTGATTCAATTATAATTAAATTTTTGAGACAATGGATTCAAGAAAGGATGAAAAGAGGGAAAGAACTTCTTCAAAAAGCAAAAGAATCCGAAGTAAGTTTTCTATCTGATCATGAATTATACAATTAAGTAATTAATTACATCATAGAAACAGAATATCATAATCTATACAATTCAATCATATAGCTAGGTAAAACATTTGTGTGTGTGTGTGTGTGTGTGTGTATATATATATATATATATATAATGATTGAAAAATACACATAAGTTATATGTTATCTCAATTGATCTCATGCATGTAAAAGAAGACTACTAATTGGTTTGTAATTAATTAAATTGTGTTATATATAGACATGGAATCCAAAATCTAAGAATGAGCCGTATGCGCAATCCGGCGGTGGAGCTAATGAAACATGCGAAGCAAGCTTTGGATGACTTCTTTGAAATTCCAATATGCATTGCTGAGGATTTAGCTCATAACTTTGCTGATGGCTTGGAGCATTTGTTCCTAGAATACACCACATTCGCTTCATCCTGTGGTACGTATGAGCCAACACCCACTCTCCATCGATATTAATTATATATGTTTTCACTTGTGCTTTGCTTGTTTTAAGGAAACAATTTTTATTTAAAATAATCTTTCTAAAATGCGTTTCTAACAAAAACGAAACAATTTTTTTAGTGTGTGGTTTGAAGGCATAAAGTTGCATTTTATATAGAGGGAGTTGCATTTCATGATCTTTGTTATACGTGCATGCTAACTACTCTGTATTATTCTTGTTCTATAAACTGCACAAATGGACTGTCTCCCTAATTTAAGTGATCATCTCTATATATTTTGTACTATATATTCAAATTCTATTTCTAATGGAATAATTAGGATTTTTTCCCCTATTTACAAACCACACCATAGACCCCATTTTCGAGGCAAGACATTATATAATTTGTACGTATGAAAATGATGTTAATCCTTGTAACAATGTGTTTAACATATATATATTAGTACAAAATAATGTTTATTCTCTTCTTATTGTTAATAAAGGGTCAAAACAGAGCTACATCCCCACACTCCCACCTCTCACGCGCTGCAACCGGGACTCAAAAATCCTCCTACTATGGAAGATGGCTACCCCTTGCACCGTTGCTGTAGAAAACACAATCCAAAACGACACTAACGAAGGCAACCATCCACGGCCCTCCACCAGCCGTGGCACACAACGCCTCTACATCCGCCTCAACACCTTACACTACCTTCTTTCGCAGCTTCACACGCTCGACAAAACCCTCTCCCTCTCCCCCCGAATCATCCCCTCGCAGCGCAACCGCTCCAGCAGCCGCAGCCACCAGCTTGGCGCCACCTACTTCAACCGCACGCGCTCCGACATCCAATCCGCCACACAGCACGTCTCAGAAGTTGCTGCCTATCGCCTAATCTTCCTCGACTCGAACGCCGTTTTCTATGGGAGTTTATACGTTCATGATGTGGAGAACGCCCGCGTGAGGC
Organism: Panax stipuleanatus; assembly: GCA_020205555.1. Taxonomy (NCBI): domain Eukaryota; kingdom Viridiplantae; phylum Streptophyta; class Magnoliopsida; order Apiales; family Araliaceae; genus Panax; species Panax stipuleanatus. Next base: position 15,589,113 of record CM035126.1, on the reverse strand, counting down.
CGGCATTGAGGATACTCAAGCAAAACCTTACTCTATTGGGAGCTATAGTGACGGATAGAGTTCAGCCATTGGCGATAAAAGAGGTGATGAGGGCTTCTTTTGACGCTTACCTTATGGTTATGCTAGCCGGAGGGAGTGCTCGAGTGTTTACTAGGGCGGACCATCAAATGATTGAGGAGGACTTTGACAATTTAAAGAAAGTCTTTTGCACGTGTGGGGAAGGATTCATCTCGGAGGATGTGGTGGAGAGGGAGTCTGAGACGGTGGAAGGTGTGGTGGCGTTGATGGGACAGTCGACGGAGCAACTTGTGGAGGATTTTAGTATTGTAGCTTGTGAGACTAGTGGGATAGGTGTTGTTGGGGCAGGGCAGAAGCTGCCTATGCCACCAACAACCGGAAGGTGGAATAGAGCGGATCCTAATACAATATTGAGAGTCTTGTGTCATAGAAATGATCGAGCGGCCAATGTTTTCTTAAAGAGGACATTTCAATTAGCAAAGAGGAGATGATGATGATGAAGATGATGATTTTTGCATGAGTATTACTAAGAAAATGCAAGGATGATTTAATTTTCTTGTATATATATATATATTGTGAAAAGGAATTGTCAAGGAATTTGGGGTTTTTTATTTGGAGTTCAAATTAAACATTGTTTGGAAAAATTTAGTGAGCCATTGTAATTGTAACCGAATTGAAGTGTTTGAATTGTGATATATATAGAGGATAGATATGGGCTTGGGGGAGGAAGCATTGTATGTACTAAATTGTATTTTGTGTAATTTAAGTACAAATTTAAATTCTGACACTATAACTTTATGTATGTCTTAATTTTACGTACAACTTCATGACAAATAAAAGGGAAAGGTAACCTAAAGCCACAATATAATCTACCATCTAATAATCAGCCTCCAAGAAATTACATCAATTGTTTCAAAGAGTCAAAATATTGCTGACTTTTTCTTAGCTTAATTTTCTTATGTGCTAACTAATCCAATCATCAATCAATATATATATATATATATATATATATATATATCCTACTAGCTAGCTTCTTGATTAGCTACCACATGATGTCTGGATTGCCTCAATTCTTGTCCCAGCACAGCCATTGAATCCGAAACCTCAGCCTTGTATACATAAAACCTACTCACAACCAAGAAGAAGATAAAATTCAAGAAGTTGAGTATGGCGAAAAAGGCATAGTAGTAGTCCAGATGAGAAGCATTGAGGTTATTCAAAATCCATCCTTTGTGATCATTCCTCTTGGTAACATGGGAAACCGTGGAAAGAAGGAAGCTACTTAAGAAGCTTCCAATCCCTAGACTAGTTGTGGAATAAGAAGTTCCAAGGCTCTTCATGCTTTCGGGCGCCTGATCATAGAAAAACTCAATCTTTGCAACCTCTAAAAATGCATCGGCCGTTCCCATTAGCACGAATTGTGGAAGAAGAACGAATATGGTTAAAGGAACTTGTTTTCCACTCTCAACTACACCATGTTCCTTGGCCACACTCAGTCTATACCTCTCCATTAGTGAAGCAACAATCATGATAAATATATGAAGAATTATACCTATTCCCATTCTTTGAAGGATAGTGATGCCTCTAGGGTTTTTTGTCCATTTTTGCATCATCTTGACGAACACTCTGTCGTATAGAACTACACATACGAGCATGGATATTGTGACGAATCCGGTTAAGCTGGCTGGAGGGATTTTGAAGGAACCAATATCTCTGCCTAGGGTTGTGCCTTGCTTGACAAATAGGGTGTTGATTTGAGCTATCATTGTGCTTGGGATAATTGTAGCAAACAAGATTGGTATCATGCGCAGCATTTGTTTGGTTTCTTCTACTTGAGTGACTGAGCTTAGTGTCCATGGATCTGTCGAACCTGTTTTTACACAAGCTTTGTTGAGGAACCTGCACATTTATGCATGTATTAGAACTAAAAAATGACGATTTATCCTCGTGCTTATGTCGACTTTTCAGCCGGTTAGACAAACTAGAGAAATCCCTTAAAGATACAAATATTTATGAAACATCAGTGTCGTATCTAGTTGTAATTAAGCTCGCTATATGCTGACTCGACATATGTAACATGACTCTTAAAAAAAATACGAAAATTAGAATAAATATATGTTTTGAGCCCAAAAATTGGGTCAAGTAAGTCCATATGTTGATTGATGGGTTGACCTAATTAAATGATGGTTTTGGGTTTGAAAGGCCCAAAAAGTAAAGGTGGAACTAGTTGATATATAGGAGCAAGTTTCTTAAAACTAGATATAAATACAAACCTCAATGTAGGTGTGGAATCAATCCTGAACTTTCCTTTCTTAGTGTACTCTTCCAAATCAAGTTCATAGAATTCTTTAGGGTCACTAGGAATGGGCACCTTCCATTTCCTCGAGGCAGCAACTATGACCTTAACCATCCTTGTAAAGGGGCTCCCGGCTGGCACCTTATGCCTGTAGAAAGGTGTGCCAGACAAGAATATCAGAATCGATATTGTAAGGCCCAAAGTAGGAAGCCCATAACCAAGAGTCCAGCCCACGTTGTCTTGTATGTACACAAGAACTGTGTTAGCAAAGAGTGTCCCGAGAAAGATGCTAAACATCCACCAATTAAAGAAGGAAAGCTTGTGGGCTTTCTCCTTGGGCTCAAACTCGTCGAATTGGTCCGCACCGATGGTTGAGATGTTGGGCTTTGTTCCGCCAGTTCCCACTGCTAGGGTATATAGTGCACCAAAAAACATTGCTAGTTGTAATGTCGATGCCTTTTTGCAGTTTGCCACGTCCGGGTCGGTACACCGTGGCGGTTTCAGTCCGGGGAGTGAAACTGTTAGGGTCAACACACACATTCCCTGCGATCATGTCGAAGAAATCCATTGTTAGCTAATTTCTTGGGGGGAACTAGTTATTGACATGGGCTGTCCAATATAGCCCATTCTTGACTTCTGAGCCCAACTTCGTATACTCTAACATGGTAAGTTGGTAACTCAAAAAATCAAATCGTGGTTTATTCTTTTTAGTGAATAATCTTTAGGATACGTTTCTTTACAAAAATAATGGATTGGATAGCATTATTATTATTAATTGATTATTTTAATCCCATAATTAGCACGTTAATCTCATGGATTATGTTTTATTATTTTTAAAGCTATTGGGAATCAAATTAATGACTATAAAAATAATAAACATTTATTCATGAAATTAAATAACGAATTAGTCATGAAATAAAATAGTAAATACAAATAATTATATATGCCTTATTCATCATTTTTGCAAACAAACTCGACCTAGATAGTATAAGTTAATTACTTTCATATTTTCTGGAATATAACTTACATTTAAAAGGAGGGGTTTAATTTCCATTATATCCTTAGCTAACGTTATTTTTGGTCCAACGTAATACAGGAAAATCATATATATATATATATAGAGAGAGAGAGAGAGGGAGAGAATGTGATTAATTAATTTCAAGAGTCTCGAATTGAATGGGAAGAAGTTATTTAATTGGGTGCATGCATATAATAATAAAGAAACGACAAACTATAGCTTTCCTCTTAATTTCGTGTTCAATTATACAAGTCACAATTTTTGTCCTACTGTAGTGGAATTAATATAAAAAAAATACACAAGTGGAAGAATAATTACGTACTCCATATAAGCCAAGTACTAATTATTATATAATAAAATATATAAAACTAGTCTAGTATATTTAACATTTTTGTATCAATCAATCTTGCCAACCCTATTTATTTACATATAATAATTAGTGTAATATTGAAAGAACTAGTTGACTCGATATAAGTAACGTACGCAAGAAATATATTAATTAATGCTATAATATATGTTTGTATGTAAATGTGAACAAGTGGCAGAAAATCAATCCGGTCGGCCGGCCGGTCGGTCGGTCGGAGTTTTAAACTCCATTCAGTACCGCTGATAAAATTAATCGAGAAAGGACAGAAATTTTTATTTTATTTTATTGTATCGGTGTCATATATATATATATATATATATATATATATATATATATATATATATATATATATAGTACTCTTCAGTTGAGGAATCTCTCAAATAGTGTTATTTGAGTGATGAGACAATTAACCGTTGGATCATGTTTGTGGTGGGTCAGGGGTGTGAAAAAGAGTTAAAAGATGTAAAACAATCTCAGCCACATAAACACCCCTGGTCTACCTCAAACATAATCCAACGGTTAATTGCATCATCCTTCAAATAATACTATTTGAGGAATCCCTCAACTGAAGGGGACTGATATATATATATATTGGTACTTTGGATCAAACCTATTGACCAGACAACATGCAAGTTGGTTGTATGTTAGTCGTTAGGCCTTGAAAGCTAGCTAGTAGTTGGTTGTATGTTAGTCGTTAGGCCTTGAAAGCTAGCTAGTAGTTGGTTGTATGTTAGTCGTTAGGCCTTGAAAGCTAGCTAGTAGTCATGTTAGTGGGATGTCGTCTTTCAAGTTTGTCTTATAATACAACATAGGTTAGTTTTTAAATATATATATATATATTAGGGAACACTATTTTCATGTATATTTTTGATATTTTTATATGATTTTTTCTCACATAAAGATGAGACTCTGTATGGTCATGTGAGAGAAGATCAAGTGAAAATATCAAAAATAATATCATTTCCCTATATATAAAGTCTGATTCACATTTAATAATGTTGGAATATTCACATTTTCGTGCTCTAATATAGAATTAAATGCTCAAACGAGAAAATAGAGTGCGTCTTAGATACACATAACTTTATGTGTTTTCTATTATTTTAAGAATTTTTATGAATGATATTTTTGACATTTCACCATTTTTATTAGTAATAGTTATTATGATATTTCACCAGTTTATCAATTAAAATTACATCGTATTAGATGCAGGACATACACAAAGTTGTGTGTTTAAGACACGTACCCTCTTCTTTTCGAATAAAACTCATATTCTAGTCTACGTACGTATGAATTAAATGAACCTAACGAACTAGCGAACCACGTTCGACCTTAGCTAATTAATTTATTACTTGAAATGCCAAGTGAGTCCGACCACATAGTTAGTTCTCATGTGGTTGTAGAGGATATATCATAAATGGTGATTAATATTTGTACATACCAGAATAGAAATCAAGTGGATGACATCCACTTGACAAAAAACAATAGCATACTATTATTTGAACTCCAAAAACTAACTGAACAAACCGCGTCAATCATACTCCATCTGTTTGATTTTACTTGTTTTAATTGACTTTTTATGATCCTATTGATCCATTTAAAGATTAATAACTAAACAAATGTATTTAAAAAATTGAAATTAAATAAGTTAAATTTGAAATTAAATAATTAAACAAATATTAACATGATAGATATAGGTAGGTACGTACAGTGAGATAGATGGCGGAGGCGATGACGAAGGTCCAATAACGGCCGAGGTGGGCGTCGGCGATGTAGGCGCCCAAAATGGGAGTCAACCAAATAGTGCCAACCCAATTGGTGACATTGTTGGATGAGGTAACTGTGCCCTGGTGGAGCTTCCTCGTCAAGTATAACACCAAATTTGACGATATACCATAATATGCCATGCGTTCGAACGCCTCGTACACTGCACCCGTGCAATTAATTATATATCCAAAAATTATTTATAATCAAAATACAAAAATATTTCCTATTTTTAAATTAACTGCTGCAATTGCAATTGCAATTGCATAAACTCTGATTATATTATCCTTTCCTTAAGGTACTTCATTTAATATATGTATGTATGTATGTACTTAGCGTAAACAAGTTGGTAAGGGGTGGTTGTGACATTAAGATGTATATAGTGAGGACCGTAAACATAGAAGCAAGTGAAACTATGTACTGTACATCCTTCTGGCTAGCCGGTACTTATGTGCCAAGTTTGACTTTTTAATCCTTTTTGATACATTTTCGACATATAATTTTGATATTTTTATATGATAATATTTTCTTACGAGAAAGTAAGGTGGGTCCAACTTTTATATGAGAGTACGTTATCACATGTCAAAATTACATATGAAAATATCATTTCTCTAAAAGATATGAGAAAAGAATATTACGTCAAAATATATTCTGGGTAAAGTCGATATGTAATAGTTGTAAATAATGGAGTAAAATTTAGTGATGGTGTTCTATCAAATAGCTAGCATAGCAAATGACTATATAATATGATATTTTTTTCATCGAAAATAAAATTTTATGATACCTTTAGGGTAAGGATAAAGATTACTTTTCTAGTATATATATAGTAATTATAGTACTAGTGGCTTAATAAATAATAACTATGTTTTCTTTTGGTAAATTTGACTGATTAAATCTAGTTTTTCTTGTTTTGGGGGAGGTAGCTGGCTTCTAGTTTTGTTGTAGATAAACATGGTTCCGACTTCCGAACAAAACTTTCTTCTAATTAGTTTTTACTTTTTGCCAAGACGCAACAAAAATCGAACTTCAAAATTTCCCCAGAAATGTCGGGAAAAAAATCATAATACAGTAGTATCAGATAAAACTTGAAAATACTACATATATATATATATATATATATCTCCTGTTTACAATGGAAAATACTATGAAAAGACTACAGTAACAAAATTTTGCTTCAAAAGAAGAAATAACACTCTTCACTTTTACATGAAAAATCATAGTGGAGTAAAGTGTTCTTAAAATTTTGAAAGAGAAAGAGAAGAGAAGAGAGATACCAACAACAAAGGAACAAGCAGTCCATCCACCTCTCTTGGATCTCCTAATAGGGTTTCCTCTGAGATCTACAGTCCCATCTTGTGTGTAATCATCATGCCCTTTTTCTTCCTTATCACCCATTATATAAATATTTATATAATCTTAATTTATCCCACTCTTTATTCACTAACCTAAAAGCTTCTTTTTTTCCCCTCTAACTTGGAGAACTTTGTTGTTCTGCCACCGAATTGTTGTTAAACTCCATCCTTTTATAGACCTCTCTTTCTCTATCCTAGCTTTGTCCAATAAGGAAAAACGAAACCCTCTCTTTGACTATAATATTTATATATATATATATATATATATATATATATAAATGGGTAATGATACGTAATATATATTTACTATAGATCAAAAATGAGCATACATCAAAATACTTATTTTTAAACCATAACAAATACATCCTATATAGATCATAACCAACGACCGAGATTAATTTAAGTTCGCGGACGACGGGTTACATATATCTGTTACTAATAGTAGCGGACGAACGTACTATTTTTAGCGTAATTCGCTACTATTAGTAGCAGCCGACACCCATCATCTGTTAGCATTAATAGCAGATGTAATTCGTTGCCGCTATTAATAGCAACGGATGTGAATTAATTTCGACCGTTAGTTCTTATATTATTATTAAACGACACGGATGAAGTATACTCATTTTTTGATCCATAATAAATAAATGTTACAGATCATTTCTCATATATATATATATATATATATATGGGGTTCAGGTATCGTAATAAAATCCAAATGTTAAAAAAACAAAAATGATACTTCATTATTCTTAAATGACAATAACAGCCTTGCAAGTTGTTGCCATACATGACGATATAAATCAGCCATATGCAATGGCAGAGTTGACCATCCATCTGTATCCATATTAAGAAATTAATATTGTTTGGATCGTTCTCCATATGGAATACATTAAAAATGTCATATTTTCTCAAATGTTGACCTAAAACTTGATCAATGTTTATATCTCTAGTTGGTGATCACTTCATTCACTTGATATGACAGACCAAGGTTTAATTTTCAGGAAATTTGTCACGCCCATTGAATCGAGTAAAAGTAGGAGCAAATTAGTAACAGTGTTAAGAGAGAGAGAGAGAGAGAGAGAGAGAACTTAATTACACTGTTGAAAAATGAGGCACTCAATTGTATATATATATATATATATATATATATATATATATATATATGAATAATGCTAGAGGCACAATTTATTTTACAATTATTTTATAATTTGTTGATGTAGCATATTCAATCTCAATTTTTATGTGAAGCCGAAGACTATATTAAAATAATTTATTTATTAATATGCTGAGGTGGAGTATGTCACATCAACAAATTGTAAAATAGTTATAGAATAAGTTGTGTCTCTAGCATTACTCGTATATATATTATTCTGGAAAAAGTCATCGTGCTCATGTATTTTGGAACAAAATTGAAAATTATTTTGTTCTTCTATTTTAGATATATAGGAGGAATATGTTTTTTTATTATTATTAATTTTTGATCAATAAAATATGTTTCATTTAACAAATAATTTTGAAGTAATTAATGTTAGGTAAATAGACAAAACATGCCTAATTTATTGGTAATTTATTTTAATTGATGCCTCGTTGTGACTTATGTTAGGGATTGAGTTGGCGAAATGGTATGTAATTAGATAACTTTTGCTTTAATTAATAGATTTAGACAAATATTAATGAATCGTATTGTACAAAAAGAGAGATTAGCCGTGAACGGAAAGGGGATTTATTTCACTCGTCAATGCATTTTTAAGTGTACTAGAAATGTCTAGACAAATATTGTCTAACTACATACACTATTCATTGAATTGCCGTGAAGAAACATTGCAAAAGTATGAGCTTTAATTAGTTCCTCCAAGACGTGTTACTTGCGTTTATAAATAAAAATTGAACAAACATCATCTTTATCATCAAATAACGAGAATAAATAATTGAGATTTGGATTTAGAACATTTACTATTATTAGTAGCAGACGAACGGAACAGATGATGGGATTGCATTCGCAACTATTAGAAACAGATTTATGTTAAGCGAATTTTTTTATAAATTTACCACTATCCACTACTAATAGTAGCGGATGCACTCGCCCGTCCACTATCATCAATTAGTAGTAGATGACGTTTTAACAGTCAAGATCGTTGAATGATATATTAGACGCTATGAATTATTTATATATATAAGAGAAATGATTCATGACACGTAATACTACTAACAAAAAAATGGGCATACAACATTATTACCGTACAAAATACGAATAAACGACCATAATTAAAAATAGAACATCGACATCTGTAGGTATTAATAGTGGACCTACGACTAAAATAATAACTCGTCTGTTACTAATAGTAGCGGACGCAAATCAAAAAAATTCATAAGACAAAACAAAGTGAATAAACCCTAGTTAATAAATCATAAACCCTAAATAGTAACTCAAGTAGAAGAGATGAAGGAGACTAAAGTTATGATGCTTGGGATTTTTGATGACCATTCTGAGGTTAAAATTTTGAATCGCGTCCGTTACTAATTAATAGTAGCGGACGACAAATTTAAAATTTTAATTTCAACCGTTGATTATTGTATTAGACGTTATTGATGACGTATGTAGATTGGCAAAACAATTTTAATGTGGTGAAAATAGAGGTAGTTGGGACAGATATATTAGATGAACTAAAACCAAAACAGCTTGAGATTATTAAAGAACATGCAATGTGAGTTGTTCTGAAAAAGAATATTTAACTTATATTATTTTTACATTAAATATTAAATTATTTATCTTTCATGTTTTTTAAAATTTTAAAAAGTAAAATTAAAATTAAATATTTATTTTAATCAATTAAATAAAATATTAATTACATTACTTAATTTTTGTATTTTCTCCTAAAACGTCTCTTCTAAAACGTTTAGTAGAAAAAATTGAGGGAGTATCAAATAGACAAATACTCGGTTGTTAGAACTAATTGAGACAGTAATGAATTAATGATAGCAGTATTAATTATCGCCACTACTTGAACTGTAAGTTTATGGCTAAATAGCACTTCTGTCCTTATAAGTTGTTACTCATTTTTAAAATTATTTTTAAAGTTCATTTTTCGTCACTTATGTCCTTAAAGTGGCATTTCTCTGGCGTTTCCGTCCCTCCTACCCGATTTGACTCCAACCCGACTCATTTTGACCAAATTTTGACCCATCCCGACTCAATTCGACCCAATCCCAATTTTTAATATTTTAATATTTTAATATAAACTAAGTATTTTTAATATTTTAAAATAAAATAAATATTTTTAATATTTTAAAATAAAATAAATATTTTAATATTTTAATATAAAATAAATATTTTTAATATTTTAAAATAATAATTATATTTAATATTTAAAAAAAATTATTATTTTTAAAATAAGTGAGTGACCGTAAGTTTATTGATTCTTTGAATTACTAGGATGCAGCTAACTACACCCATTGCCTTCCTCATTTAATACTGCTATCATTACTGCTCAGCTACCAGCTTCTAGAAGGTGGATTTGCTTTAATAGTTCATCCTACATTTTTCTCTTTTTGATGCTCAAATCATAAGATTATTATCGATTTTTAAAAATTAATTTAATTTTTAAAAATAATTAATTTAAATTTTCTTACAAATTTATTTAATTTTTTTAAAAAAATTAAAATTAATAAAATTTATTAAAAATAATGCAACAATAATTCTTAGTATTATTTTTTATATAGTTTACGTGTAATAATTGTCATTATATTGATTAAATTTAAATGCATGTATGTCAATATCAATTTTAAAATTAAATCACAGTCTTATATTTGTCTTTAATACTAATCTTGAAATTTCTTTAATTTACGGGTAATCATAAAAGAAAAATAAGAATAGATGGTGATGATTATTCATTTGTCGACCGTTAATCCGTTATAAGCAACTAGGTAGGAGGTGGTTTTGTGGACCTTATTAATCCAAGACCAAGACTGATTAATCCGTCCAATCTTTGTCACACTCGCGAGTCAATTTTGGAATATGGTGCAACCATATGAACCCATTGACCACCCGTGATTTTGTCTACCATATTTCTAATCCAAAAGTTTGACATACATACGTATATGTATATGGATGGATATTCGTCTTTTTCAACCACACCACTTTGAGATACTCAAATAAGTAAGTTACATTAAAAAAATTATCAGTTATTCTTTTTGGATTGTCAAATCATGTACAAGGGCATGAGTTTGACAAAAGACAGAAGACATCTCATCACTTGATAATCACACTGCTCGAGAGACGACTATGTGGAGCTCTTGAACAAAAAGAGACATTTGGCTTCTCTAACACGCTTCACCTGAGCGAGTCGAAGTCCGATGATCCGTGGACCTGAGCTGATATGTTGTGGGATGGACCACTTGGGCCTATATTCCAACATTGTCCTTCGAGGGCCAAGTCATCATCGATTGAGAATATTTACGTCAACTTTTTGATTGTTATTTGTGTGAATAAATATTTAATGATAATTTTTTTGCAAATATATGTAATAAGTTGGATCATTTTATAATTCATTCAAATCCTAAGTATTGATATGTATCGTAATTATAATTCGATATAAATTTGTTGATGTACATTACAGGACTATGTAGGATAATAATAAATGGAGATTTGATTGATTTAACAAAAATAATTTAATTAATTTAATATGATAATTACATAAATAAAAAAAATATGTGAATTATTGCACAAAAACAATTAATTTGAACACTTTTTTCCTCCTTCTGACTAGTTTTGTCCATAATAACTAGGACCTACAATGTCTACCCCACCTACTAACTACCTATTAGTCAATGAGGGTAGTAGAACAAATATGAACTAAAAATTTCTAATATATTGACTCTTAAGGTATCTTTGATTTGATTTTATCATGTTTCTTTAATTTTTTTTCATTTTTTTTATTTATGTTCTTTTTTGTACCCAAGAGCGGATGTCATTATTGGATATGACCAGGATTTAATGTTGACAATAAATATAGAAACAAACAAGTACATATCACCTTCTTCTTTATCCCTTTCGCTTTGTCAAGCTAGTGTAGCATTTTCCACGGTTCCAGAAGGTGAGTGTTTCTTGAAAAATGACAATAATAATAAAGTGAATGATATCTTTTACGAATAAAATTTTTTTTTTTATAAGATTCTCTTCACATTTATATTAAATAAGCTCAGTATTTTGTGAAGAAAATTATAATTTTATTGATGAAAAAAAATCACTTCCTTAACAATTGATGGAAAAAATTTCTCGACAAAATGTCGAGAAGAAAGTGTTTAGGAGAACCGAGGAGCCAAGATTTTAAAAAGTTAACGGAAAATTAATTTGGAATTAATAATATATGATGAATAATGTTACGGGTCTTAAATTTTTAATTTAAAAAAGAGTCTCATCATAATATTTCATGGGATAGGCCTTTAATCACATAAATTAAGGTGGTGTTTGATTGCATCTTAACAGCTCACCTTTTAATGAATTTTAACAACAAATATTTTTGTATTAAGAAATCCTCTGAATAGTTTAGACTCATATTTATATCTTAACTATTCAGAGGGTCTTTTAATATAAATATATGGGCTCTTAAGAGACATTAAGATGTGGACTGTTAAAATACATTAAAATGTAATTAAACGCCACCTAAGACTTTAAAATTTACAAAATTCTATTTTCTCTGGAGAGTGGTTACATGAAAGTTCACTTCATGGCCAATATAGTGCTGACACGCAGACGGAGAGATCACCCTCCCGCCATTGTGTCAGCACTGTATTAGACATGAAGTGAACTTAGCATGAAGTTCACTTCATGCTAACCGAATCTATTTTTTTGGGTAACTCTCAGGAATTACATAGTTAGTACGTGCAAACACGGATATTTTACCCAACACAGTTCTTCTGTAGGTAAAAATTGAAAGCTACAAGCTTTACAGACACCTGATATCTGAAAGCAAACACCTCTTTTGAGTTGCTCCACACCTCTTTATACAAGGGTTTTTACCTCATTAAGCCAACGAAATCTCAATCTTTTGTTCAACATTCTATCCCTGCAAAATCCCGGTAAAAAAGTAAAAATCTGGTCATGGCTCTAAACTTGCACCACAATTTTTTTACATATACATGCACCATACTACTGCGGTCCTGGAAAAATCTCAAGCATGTCTTCCCATACTCAAGTGAGTTCTATGAGTGAGATTTGCTTGGCTATATAGCATGTACTACTGTTAAACCGATTACCATGTACTACTCTATATTCAATGGAATCTTAATTTAACTTATCCAATGTAGGTTTTAAGTCTAGTAAAAATCTAACCTTCAAGAAGCAGATTTCTGTTGCAAAACCAAATCATCAGCAGAATAATACTCAGAGAGAAGCCTGTACATCAATGACGGGCTATGCCCTCCCCTGCAAATGGAGTAAATGATAATCAGTCAGAACCATATTCACTGTCAACCCTTAACAAACAAAGCATAAAATTAGTATCAAGTATCCATACGTCACAGAGATACAGGTTTCAAATTCATAACATGAATGAACATCACGAGGTTCATAGGTTAAAAATTCAGCAATCCATTTTTTTTAGTTTTGCAGCAGCGGCGGAGATAAGAATCTGGCCAAATTAATTCCTCATCAGCTAACTTGTGAAGGGGCAACTGTACCGCAAAATTATGATGATAATCAAATGAAACTTGATGTCTAATTTTAGTGTTAGAATCCCGCAATGACCAACACAATACATACAGACTGATATGAGTGGAAAGAACATTTTTGCCGAGAAATGCATGAGGCTGTTCCTTTAGGGGCATTTCTTGCCTTTCCTCAAATATTAAAATACTATGTGAACGATAAATAGCAAAAAGAATAATACTATACAATAAAAAAAATTGTGTTCTGATTCTGAAGAAAACAGACAACAAGGAATAGAAGGAAATAGATGGAAGGAGTTTCTCATCAACCCCATGGGGTCCCTCATACAGAAGGGAGTCTTACGTGTCAGTAATGAGAAGACTGACGAGCTCCGGTGGCACATAATCAAATGCAGGATTAATAACATGAAGAAGAGGAGCACCCATTCCCCTCTCAAAATTCAGGCAGTCAGAAAATTTCCCAAACTCAAGGACGTCAGGTGGAGATCTCATGTCATTCAGCGGAACCTCTGGACTGTGTGGATACAATGGAGATAACTGGCACACAAAAAAAGGCAAGAATTTCAAAAGTAACGTAAGTATTAGGAACAATCTGAAAAGAAATTAACTAACGCACTATATTAAGCTGTAAAAGCCTAAGACAGAATACATTTAAGATTTAAAGGTTGCTTATGGACATAAAGTGAAGTTCTCGTTGATAAAAATTAGACTGGAGCATCCAGGTGTTATGATGAGACATTTCAAAACGTTCACAAACCAATTCTTATAAAAAAGTTCAAATGTGCCCTTTTATCAAAGGACTTCATAAGAATTAGTTCATTATATAAAGAAACCAATAGAAAAGAAGCATAGCCATAATAGTTTAATGCTCTTCCACCAATTATTCAATTAGTGATGCTGTATAATGCTAATTACCTTGTGGATACCAGCAACCACAACAAATGGAACAGAATACTTGTGAGCTGCAAGAGCAACCATATTCAACCCAACAGGTCCTATTACCCTCCGTTGGCCAAAACAGCATGAACTCCAACTATAACCTTCATGAAAATTTTCAAAATGAGATGGCAATATTTTTTCTGGTCCATTTATGGTATATTAAAAGCAGATATTTACCATGTTTACACGAGAAATCATAGCAAAAACTGCAGAATCTGTAATTAATGTAGCTTTCAAACCATTTCCAGCCAACTCTTTTGCAAGAACATGCCCGTGGTACCTTATCAATAATGAAGTAAAGTTTAAATCAATAACAATAAATATTAATACGTAGTAGAAAATATGCTTGTTTTATTGCCTCAGCACTGAATGTATCCTTATCTAACCTTGGACCACCCTCGGCAACAAAAACTCGAAATGAACGTTCTTTAACCTTTGCAGCACTTAGGAATTTCAACACAGCTCTAGAACGACCTAAAGTTAATATTACCTCTCTGAAAAACACAGTTGAATAGTTAACCCAAATTGACTAACACTTTTATATGATCTGAAGAGCAAACAGACGAAAATATACTAATGATACACTTAACAATGATATTTTTTTTATATAATTTAATTTATATTTAGGACTGAAATTTATTAGCAGATAAATTATTACTGTTTAATAAAAACTATGTCCATGTGTGTACTAGGTAAACCATATACGTGTAAAAACAATCAGTAAGTCAAGTGGGACTCTCATTTCCAAAAAGAAAGGGAGTACCAAGTTCTTCTAAAAGATGAGCCAAAATAAGGTTCATAACTGAAGAGGTTGATACAAATTGAAGCATGTTTGTTCCAGGATATCAATAAAATATGTTTCCCATCCGCCTTTTTATCATATGTTTTTTCCTGATAAGTTGAACACTGATCTGTATCTAAAATGATATCAGATTTACCATTTATAAGCGTAGAGTCTTCTGTTACCTAGATCAAATGGTTGATCAGGAATATTTAGTCATGTAGGCTTTAACTTAACAAGATAAGAATGACTTCAGAACAAGCCCTCAGTTTGGTCACAAGGATCAAAACTAACATGCCATCCTCACACTCAATCCATTGCCAATGACATTCGGAGATGCAGAATACGAGTTGCAACAATAATTGGAAATATGAATTTAATTCGGTATTATTCAAAATAAGCATACGTGGTAAGATTGGTTTTCAAGATAATTTGGAGCATTTTTTAAAAAAAACTTGGAGACATAAGCAGATTTATATTCAAACATCAAAGTGAAATTATCATTACTGGTGATGAATATACTCTACGGCATGTTCCGCAATTCGTTCATGACAAAAGTCAATTTCTGCAATAAGTTCATTGACTGCCTGAATGATATTATGTTTCAACTTTTGGCTCCTTGAATCTTTATCTGCTTTGATAAAGAAAAATACATATAAGTATCTATACTGCTATTTACTGCAAATTCATATACCTTTAACATATTTAAGGATTTCCAAATATAAAGACCAGGAGGAACCTTACATTTTCCCTTCAAATCAGAATCTTCTCCAGTAGTGTGGCAAGCCGCTGCTGAGATAGGCACACTTTCTAGAAGGGTATGCAATGAAGGGGGCCGTAGAAGATTCCTAGCAGCAGGAGATGAAACTGGTTTATAATCTCGTTGAAAATCTCCATCATCGCTTCCAGTTGAAATATCATCAATCAAAAGTTCCTCCTCCCTAATACTACGCAGAACTCGTCTCACAATATTCCCAATAGCAAGTTCTGCAATTCCATCATATGACTTATGACACTTACAAATGATATATGCATATATTGTAGTTTACGCCTTAACTATTTTAATAAAAAATATATATAAGGAGTATATGTATCATATGTCGTATATAATACACAAACATATTGTAGATGATAAAAATGCACAATAGCCTATTACAGAATAATAACTTTAATATGTGATGTAAATAAAAAAAGTAGAGAGTTTAGACAACAGGATCAAGAGAATGTACTCCCTCTGGTCCACACACAAAGTCTCATTTGCAAATAAAAAAGTAAAAAGAATTCCTCATAAAGAGACGTAATATCCTCAAGTTTAATAACACAACTTCATTACTATGCCATTAGGCCAACCACTGCTAAACTAAATACTCATTATATTTAGGGATAAACATGGAAGAAAAACCCATCCTTATAGTTTCCAAATGAAACTCTTTTGTGGACCGGAGGGAGTACTAAATATGTCAATGCCCGTACTTTTACTTTATAATGTGTTTCTGTAGCTTGGGAGTAGTCGATTCTACTTTAATAGTGCAGACTCATACTAATCTCAGCATAAGTATGTACCAGTTTTGTTCAGAAGAAACATGCCTCGTCAACAAAAAAAACAAACAATGTTCTAAAAGACGCTAGGCGGGAGGCGGGAGGCGGGCGGCCAGGGGGCCTAGGCTTAGGCGAGATTTTTTATTTGAAGCCAATTTTAATATTTTATCTTACATTTATCTAAACAAAACAATAATATAATGCAAAACAATCTATAATAAAGATAATAAAGGCATTTGCTTAAAATTCAAACACATATCCATATTACCAATGTCAAAGTTCAAACACAAACATGCAATTGTTCAAAGTTCAAACATATCTTTAACGTATTAGTTTTATTCATAAACAAGATTGCTATTAAATAATAAAATTTAAAATTTTAACAATTCAATTCAATATTAAAAATTTAAAACTTAAGAAACTAAACATAAATTTAAGAATTATATTGAATTAAACTAAATATTACAAATGTATCATCATTTATATAATTTGAAGTTGGTACAAGTTCAAAAAATTACAACTATAATAAAATTATTCATTTTAACTTGATCTTGTTCACTTCTTGTTGTGATTTGATATGCTACAAATTGCATTATGAATATGGTAAATCATTAGAAAAATAAATATATCAAGATCTGGTTTGGGTAGTTATTAAAATAAAAAAAATCTCTCCGCCTAGGCCCCGCCTAATTCCCTGGAAGAATTTTTTTGCCGCCTTGGGCCTAGGCGAGGCGCCAGGGGGGCCTAATGCCTAGGCAAGGCGCCAGGAAGGGGCCTAGCGCCTAGGCGGGAATTTTTAGAACACCGACAACAAACTTTAAAACTAAACATTATAAAGTATCAAAAAGATTATTAGCATAGGAATCAAAATTCAGGCTCAAAGCAGTTCATGTATCTCCATACTCAAGACTACTCAAATAGAAGCATTATGATATATAAAGAAAAATGATATAAAAGGGGGCCAAAAAAATATACCAACAGGATTTGCAGCAATTAATTTCTCTCCAACACTCTTCACAACCTCAATAAGTGCCACAGCCAAATTTGTAGGTGGCAATCTCTGTAGTGAAATCACTGATCGAAGCAACTCTGCAGTGAGCCGAGCAG
Organism: Panax stipuleanatus; assembly: GCA_020205555.1. Classification (NCBI taxonomy): domain Eukaryota; kingdom Viridiplantae; phylum Streptophyta; class Magnoliopsida; order Apiales; family Araliaceae; genus Panax; species Panax stipuleanatus. The sequence continues at coordinate 15,571,269 of CM035126.1, read as the reverse complement.
TTGCTTGTGACCCCTCAACCTCACTGCCACCAGAATATATTCAAATCAATATCAATTCAATCAATTAACCAACCAACCAACATTTAAACTATGTAACAGTGATTCAAAACAAGCTCACCGTTTTTTTAGTTTAGCAACAAATTCACTCGCAATGCCTTGATTGGCTAGCATTGTTGAACCTAATTCACAGCAAACCCCCACCAACAATACCACAGATCTCTTATGTAATTCCCACTATTGGCTTTTTTTGGTTTCTGAGTATATAAAAAAGTAAACAATTTTTGCATTTGAATCATGTATAATTTATGCCAAATTTTTATACTAGTAATCAAGAAACAGAAACAGCAACCCACAAAATAAAATCACATTATTTAGCAAAAAAAAAATCACATAATTTGATTATTTTTTTTGTGTTCATCTTCTCTTGGAAATTAAACAGAGGGATAACAAAAACTTAAAATAAATTGTCAATAAATAAACAAATAAGCTGAATAGATTGTTATTTACCCTAACAAGAACTGCGTAACTGGGGGTTATGAAGACGGAGAAACTCCGATGTTCACCAAGGGTTTATGGGTTTAAAAACTACTCAGAATTCTCGCTCTTATATGCAACAACTATTATATGTTGACCGGTCATTAATATGTAATAAATAATAAATAATTAAATATTAATTATTATTATATATTATATATTATATATAATACTTAATAAATATGTAAAATTAATCAATTTATCTACACAAAATAAATAAATCTATTTGTACAATGTTTACTTTATACAATTCAAATAAATATTAAATCTATATAAAAAGAAAGATATTAAATTATTTCACTTAGCAAGATATACCGAAGTGCCAACCAATTTCGATTTTTATCGGTCGAACCGACATTCCGATCCATGTTTAATTACCATGACGTTGCGTTCTATTATTTAATTATTTCACTTGTTATAGTTCCGAACTTTCATAAGTACTACCTCCGTTCCTTAAAAAGTACAGTATTAGCAAAAAGCACACAAACTAATAAGTGGGATAAAATGACAAAGTTAGTCTTTCTCTTTCTTTAGTGCATTAACTTCCTCATTTAGTGCATTAATTAAAACAAGGATATATTTGAAAAAAGAAGGTTTTGGGTTCCTAAAACTGCATTATTTAATGAACAATTTTTTTTTGTTGCTAAAACTGCACTCTTTAAGGAACGGAGGTAGTATAATGAATATAATAATATTTTAAAATAAATACTTTTCCTTTTCAGAGTTTTCATATACAAATATAATATTATATATATACATATAAAATTTCTTTTGTTATTTATTTATCCTTAAAATAAGAATAAGATAATGACAAACTTAAAATTATTTTGTCGTGTTATAATAATAATAATTTATTATTTTAAAAATAACTTTTAATTTTGTTTTGTATGTGAAATTTTTATTGTGGAATCAATAAGCATATGAAACTTTTTATATTTACATATATTTATCGTGAAGTAACATCTTTTAAATGGGAATTTAACTGAATAAATTAATAATAATTTTAAGAAGTGTGTGCAAATTTCATAAACCTTAGACTAATAAAAAAAAATTAAAAAATTAAGGGTTTAGAAATGTCATCTCCTAATATGTGGTAGGCTCCTGGGCCACCCCAGGCATTAAGTCCATGAGTACACTTATTGAAATTCTAATAAGCAACCGGTTTAATTATGGGTGATGTTAGGCGTTTTAATTTATTTTTTTAGTCATAATATTTGATTGGATTGATTATATCATAAATTATGATTAAAATATTTAATATTATAGTATCATTTAAGATCAAACATTTGATATCATTAACACTATTTTACAGTAATGCATCACTCTGTAAAGTTAAGTTGCATTAAAAAATTTAAATACACATAATTATGGATCCACAAGGTCACCAATATCAAATTAATGAGTTGATTTTTGTGAGATTAAAAAGTTGAAATTTTCACAACAATCAAATTAATTTCCCATACCCCTTCACACTTGTACATGAAGAATGGAGATTTGATTTATAGTATTAACTGTAATAACACATTCGAGAAAAAAATTATAAACTTGATAATGATGAGAGTTGTAATGAAATGTTACACATGCACTCGTTCTGTTCTGACTTCTAGTAACCTCAACCCCATGCAATGTGTAGCTAACTCGATCAGTTGTGTCCAATTATACCACCTCCACCTCCCCCTATCCCTCCTCCAATTCCACCACCTTTGCCAAAGCCTCCTCCAATTCCTCCACCAACACCGCCACCTTTTCCTATACCTCCTCCGAAACCACCACCCTTGCCAAATCCTCCTCCGCCACCTCCGCCAACTCCACCACCTGTGCCAAAGCCGCCTCCCCCGCCGATGCCCCCACCTTTGCCTATACCTCCTCCAATGCCACCACCCTTGCCAAATCCACCACCAACTCCACCGCCTTTTCCAATTCCTCCACCGACATCACCACCTTTTCCAAATCCTCTACCACCACCAACTCCGCCGCCTTTTCCTATTCCGCCACCTACACCACCCCTTTTACCAATTCCTCCACCAACTCCACCACCTTTTCCAATTCCTCCACCAACACCACCACCCTTACCGATTCCTCCACCAGCTCCACCACCGATTCCACCACCTTTTCCAATTCCACCACCAACACCACCACCCTTGCCATATCCTCCACCGGCATCACCTCCAACTCCACCACCTTTTTCAATTCCTCCACCAACACCACCACCGTTACCGATTCCTCGACCGGCACCACCGCCCTTGCCATATCCTCCACCGGCACCACCACCAACTCCTCCACCTTTTCCTATACCACCACCAATTCCACCGCCTTTTCCAATTCCTCCCCCAATGCCACCGCCTTTTCCAATTCGTCCGCCAATACCACCGCCTTTTCCAATTCCTCCCCCAATGCCACCGCCTTTTCCAATACCGCCACCAATGCCGTGTCCACCACCTAACCCACCTCCACCACCAGCTCCACCTCCTAACCCCCCACCACCACCTGCTCCACCACCAAAACCGCCACCAGCGCCACCACCAAACCCGCCACCACCTCCAAATCCGCCGCCACCTCCATATCCGCCGCCACCTCCAAATCCGCCGCCGCCACCACCACTTCCAAATCCCCCACCAGCTCCGCCCCCAAACCCGCCTCCAAATCCACCCCCACCGCCTGCTCCGCCACCAAACCCTCCACCAAATCCACCTTCCTTACCAACACTCAAAAACTTCTCCTCCTCCTCAACAACATTTCTAGCAACCACCACACTCACAGCAAGAACATGAAAACAAATTAGCAATGATAAGACACCCGCTCTCATCTCGCCACGTCTCATCTTCATCTTCAACTTCAAGAAACAGCTTAATGCCTTGAAGTTTGTTAACTTGACACTGATCTTTGCATTAACAGAACTAGCTAGGGTTTATATAACAAGTCTAAAATTTCAAATGCTCAAGTATGTGCATTAATATTCACAACAACTAACTAATTCTCTCCACATTTATAATTAATGAAGGAATGCTAAATTTAAAGATAGCAAATCTTCTGTCCTTAAATTTTCTGTCTCCCTTGTGTTTTCTATTTATATTTTGACATATGGACTCTTACTTAACTACCAATTAACTTTAAAATTAAAATAAAAATTCATGTGTCAAAATATAAATGGAGGACACAAAGGGAACATAGAATTTGAAGACAGAGAATCTGCTCTCAAATTTAAAACTACTCCTATTCTTTCTTTCTGACACCCATTTACTCTCACATGGCTGTTATATCCTTTTGTTGGTTCCACTGCTAGCTATATACTCCCATCATTCCATAATAACTGTCATTTAATGCACATACATTAAATGACATTAAGAAAGTCATTTAATGCTATCATTTATTAATTAAAATTTGTGTAAAATTCCATCACTACTCCTTTATGGGAAGTTGAAAACTATTAATGCAAGGGAGAGAATTTCTTGGGACAATGAAAGAAGGTAGGGGTGATATAAGAAAGTAAATAATTTATTTTCCTAGAAAGTTATAAATGACAAATAAATTGAAAAAAAAAATTATTCTAAAACGACAGTTATTATAGGACGGAGGGAGTAGTCTTTAAATATTACCTCCGTTAATAATCGTTTAAGGTTTTGGCACATGAATTAAGAAAGTCATTTAATACTAGTAAAATTTGTTTGAAATTCCATCACTACCTCTTTATGGGAAATTGAAAACTATTAATACAAGGGAGAGAATTTATTAGGACAATAAGAGAAAATATGGGTAATATAGGAAAGTAAATAATTTATTCTTCTAGGAAGTTGTAAACGACTAATATTTTGGAACAAATTTTTTCTTCTAAAACGACAATCTTTTAGGAACGGAGGGAGTACATACATAAATATATAGTATGTATTACTCCCTCCGTTCCTAAAAGATTGTCGTTTCAGAAAGTAATTTTTGTTCCAAAAAGATTGTCGTTTTGAGTTTATCAATACACATTAGCTATTTTTTCCTACTTTACCCTTATTTAAAGCTTTCTTCCCTTCCCAATGATTCTTATTCAATTCAATGTTATAATCCAAGTAGTAATTGGTTGAATAAGTAGTGTAATTGGTTGAATTGAATAAGAAACATTGGGAAGAAAATAATTAGTTCAAACAATTAATAAGGGTAGTATAGTATTTTCGCTAGGTATTAATTATATTTTTTAATCTGTGTGCATTAACCTTAAACGACAATCTTTTAGGAACAGAGGGAGTAATTGTTATGAAAAATGGTGTTTAACATAACATATATATATAGGAATTTCTTAACATGTGCAGACACATGCTAAGCCCACAGTTCAAGAGAATATTCTCTTGAATTGTGTGCGTATTTCCTTGAACTTAGTGTAAATAGAGAAATCAAAAGAATATGCACACAGTTCAAAAAAATATTATCTTAAAATGTGTACTTAGGAATGAATTGAAGTATGAGCTTGGTTTGTCCTATATATAACACTGGTTTCCACTTTTTTTGGTGTGAATTGAAGTATGAGCTTTGTTTGTCCGATAAAAATTACGCCCTTCCTTTTTATTTATCTTTTTTTAGAGATTGAATTTTGTTTATTTTTATTTGTTGTTTGTAGATTTTAAAAAAGTTTTAATGACTTAGTTTATCATATTATATATCCTTAAATTAAATTTTAAGTTGTTTATATTTCAGCTTTTCCAATAAATTTTGAAGAATAATATTAAGATTTTATACACATGTTAATCAATCAAATAAAGCTTCAATTGTATTTATAAATTAATCTTTGTGTTTTTTTTTAAACTTCAATTAAAAAAGAACAGTGGGAGTATCAATTATATGTTGGCCGTGGTGATAATATACTTCTATGGGGGAAGGAAAATTAAATGATGTATATGTTGATAAATTTTATGACAAATTTTGATTGAAACTAACGTGAAATCATAAACATCGATAAGACAAAATAATAATGTGCGAGTCTTTTTTATCTCAAGTATCTGTATACGTTAGTAGTTAATATCATCAAAAATTTGTCGTCGGTTAATATTGACAAAAAATGGTCGTAATATGTAACAACACTTGTATATTTTTAACAATACTTATTGCTTTAACAACATTAATAATATTTTGGCATAATTATTAACAATCTTTAAAAAGTCAAAAGAATGGGACTTTAATTTTTCGTGAAAAGGAAAGAATTATAAATTAATATTCTTAATTTGATTTTAGTCTTTATGCAGCTAAAATTAAGAACCAGCATGTCCAGAATATATATATATATATATATATATATATATATATATATATATATATATATATATATATATATATATATATATATATATATTCTATGTTCTAATCAGATTCATACTACATTTATGTTAACGACATTGAAGAAACATGGTTAAATGCTTTTTGCATGTTGAAATTGTAATAGTATTACAAAATCAAGGGTACGGTATTCCTAAAAAAATAAATAATTAATGCATGTATATACTTGCTTCTTCTTTCTTTAGTCCCATCCAAAAATGAGGGTTTCATTTTTCTATTTATGGGTTTTCAAAATGAGAGTTTTCTTTGAAAAATAGACTAAAAAGTAATCATTCCATTGCAAAATTAGATATACAATTTAACTTTTGAGGTTAAGCGACTGCATATTAAACTTTAAAATTGGTATGTCTCATAAAAATTTATAATGAAATAAATTTTGTGATTAATAAATTTTGTTATATACTATACAATTATAATAATTGTATCAACTTAAATTAAATAAATTCACTTCAATTTGAAATTTAATATACCGTTGTTTGATCTCAAAAGTCAAATTGTATCTCTAATTTTGGAATGGATGGAATAATATGAATCTTGAGTTTCCCTTAATTAAAGTGGTGTAGACTGAGGTGATACTAAGTTCTCATATTCTCACTATTATGGGAAGCTTGTTTCCTCTTTAAGTGATCAGACTTGTTTATGAGTTTATTTCTTCATCCTTTAATGAGTTTTGATTCTTGATGATGTATTTAATTATAAAATTATATTGCATTCTTCAAAAAATAAGACTTTCAAAAAAAGTACCCGCATGCATAAATCTAGCTTTCCATTAATTAAGATCAATATATTAATTAATTGTTCTTTAAATTGACTAATAGGCAAGATGAGAACCTTATTTTATTATTTTCTTTTTCTTGAAATTACTTTGAAGTCATATATCCCTAGCTAGAATATATCCATAGATCACAATGTTTACTAAAACTATATTAATTTGTTTAATCTACTTACACAATGTTAATTAAAATTATATTTTAGCTTATCAAAGAATAGAGTTTTAAAATCTTATTACTTATTTTATATATATATATATAGGGTCCGTCTCTCCAACGAACCATATAGAGCGAACTAAAAACGAACCGGTTATAGTGACGGTTTTTTCCGTCGCTATTGCATAGAAAACAGGATTTTTATACTATAGCGACGAAAAAAGCCGTCGTTATAGCCGGTTCGTTTTTAGTTCGCTTCCTATAGTTCGCTGGAGAGACTGACCGTATATATATATTTATATGTTTAAGACGTCACTGGTTCATGGTTCGACTAATGGTTGAATCATTGATGAAAAATATTTGTTTTCATCATTCCATCAAGCGAATTAATTTTTACTAAAATCAATACTGAAAATTACAAACTTTATGTTACTAAGACATTCATTCATTCTTTCACAAATTATGACATAGAAAATAAAATAAAGGAAAGTTGATATATGTTCTATTTGTGTTTTGTAGGACAATTCTATAGATTTATTAGTGATCAGCAAAAGTTATATTCCTCTTAAAGACTTTTGTTGTTCACGGAAAAAATTAGAAAAAACATGTAAAAAAGAATAAGTATTACTAAAAATTTGAGCTGGAATTGATTAAATGGATTATCTATATATATTTATTAGGAAAATAATTTATATGTCGACATAATTTTAGCTGAAATTGGTTATATGGACTTTCCTATATACATTTAATAAGAAAATAATTTATATGCCAACAAATTTATGAAGAAATTGAATTGTGACTCTCAAATAACTTTAGACGATAAAATATGTCATTTTTAATTATATACACATTAATCACTATTTATTATTGACATAAATTTATAATCGACGCTATTTGTTAATGTTGACCAAAATTTTCCCAAATAAACTCAGCCATGTATAAGTGTACAAGTTCACTTTTATGTTACGTTTGAATTGAATGGAGTAAAAGTAATGAATGAATGAAATAGAGAAGGGAATGAAAATAGAAAATGGAATGGCTCGTAGTTAAAATGAGTTATTCCATACTTTTTCTTAAGAAATAAAAATCATAAATTTGATAAGAATGAGAATAGTTCATTCCATTCCAATGAATAATCAAACACAATTTTTTTATTACATAAGAATGAGTCATTTCATTCCTATCGTCATTCCTCTAATCCAATCGCAACATTATGGACCCAAAATCAAATACATCAATTACGAGAGTGGTTAGCATGAAGTTAACTTTGATCAATTGACCAATACAATGTCGACACTCAGGCGAAAGATGATCTCTATCTTTTCGTATTAACATTGTATTGATCAATTGATCAATTTACCATTAAATTAACTTTATGATAACGGGATCCAATAACCACAATAATTTATTGACATTTATGCAGAATAGACATAGGGGTACAACTCATAAGTAAATGCACAACTTGTCCCTATGTCTAGCTAGTCGACATAGGTTTCTACTTTCAACATATGTATTACTCCTTCCATCCCATTATAATTGGCGTTCTAGAGAGCAAATTTTATTCTTTTTTATTTGACGTTTGTAAATTTCTAGAAGAATAGATTACATTACTTCCTAAATTACCCCTAAATATTTAATACTCTTCTCAATTTTCTCTTTTTTTAAGGCTATTTTTTCTTTATCTTTTAATATCTTAATGGTATACTCTCTTTCTCTCTCTTATAATTCATATATTTTCTCTATCCTCTAATAATAATATTTAATACTCTCTTAATTCTCTCATTTTCCAAGGCTATTTTTTTATTTATCTATGCAAAGGTGTTTTTAGTAATGCATAATAATTTTAGTGGAATAATTATAAGAGTTGTAATTTTTTTAATAATTGTACAAAGTTTCAAAACGTCAATTATAATGGGATGGAGGGAGTATCATTTTCCAATCACTTAAAATCAACCTTTGCCAAGCTTAATTGGGATATATATATATAGAAGAAGGATTAAGAGCACTCCTCTTATCTAACACTCATTCTTAAATAACACTCTTTTATTAAAATTATGTCGTTTTGGAGATTTTTTTAAAAAACAAATGGGGTCGCGGGTGGTATTTTTGTAAATAAAAGGAAAACAAGTGAGACCACCCTCTTAAAAGAATCTCCAAAATAATGTAACTTTAATAAATGAATGTTATTTAAGGAGGAATGCTAGATAAATATATATAAATTAAAAATTGTGGGGACTTGATAGGACAATACCATGTGTAAGGTGGATGAACAAATTAATGCATTTCTTTGAAAAATCTCTTTCTATTTTAGTTTATTTTATTTATTTCGTAGCATTGAATTCGCCACATCAAACAGCAACATAATTGTTAGTAGCTAGTAGTAAAAAAAAAACTGTTTTTATAAATTAATACATGTCATATTCATCCAATTAGATTTTCAAATAATATTTTAATTTTTATGTAGATACACCAGGAGGTCACTACTACTGAAAGGTATCAATCACTCAACTGCTTATTTCCTACTAGAAATTAATTAAATTTTCAGGCCTGATTAAGTGCACTGGTGGATGGTCTCTATCAATTCCACTTTTAACAAAATTATTATACGCTTTTGGCAGTAAATAAAATTCAGTCCTTCTACCGCAACAGGGTTCCACAGACCGGGGTGGCGACCGGCCGGAAATTTACTTTTTTTTTTTTTTTTTGCTTTTGACTCTCAAATAATTAATGTGATTTATTGAAGGTTGTACAGACTGTACAACTCTGTTTTTTATATATATTCAAACGATACCTAAATCACTGTATTTTATAAAAATTTAAGTTTCAATAAATCACACTAATTATTTGAGAGTCGAAAGCAAAAAAAAACAAAAAAATAAATTTCTGGCTGGTTGCCACCTCCAGTGGGTGGAAACCTTGTAGCCCAAGACTTATTGAATAAAATTTATTCAACCTACTTTTGCGCCTAGATTAATTGCTGACAATTTTTCATTTGTTTGGTTCCTAATGCTCTTTTTTTTTTTGTGTATTCTATTTATTTTTTAAAAAAATGATTTAACTAAAAATTGATATTTATGGTTCATTTATATTTATGATTTGGTTGTTAAACGAGTATATTATGCTACTACAAATTGTAGACATCATAAGAATTTATATTATAGCAATTCCTGGATCATAGTGTTGCAGCATTAGTTTTTCCTTTTTTTTTTTTTTTAAAGTCAAAATTGAAATGATTCAATTAAAATTATGAAATATCAAAACTTACAATAAGTAATACTTGTTTACTTAATTTGCAATTCCCTAACATTAAAAAAATCCATGTCAATTTTAAATTCAAAAAGGTCTTAAATTGAATCAAAAAGTTGATAATAATAATAATCTTATATTTCATATGAATAACAAAACAAAACTGTATATCCAAACACACACCCCAAGAGTTTCAGAAACAAGTCATTACACGGGAAAGTAATTCCATCAAATATTCCACTAACCCCTCCTTAAAATTGGTAAATAACAGCAGCAAATCTGTAAATAGAAGGCACAAACTGTTTGCATTCAGCAGTTCCACAAATGGACTAGCAGCCTAACTGGAAAACACCTCAACATCGCCACCGGTATATAATTTTGTGAAAAGTGTATAAAAGAAACTCCAAGATGCAAAAAATAGTGATTACAACAAAATCAGCTTCTTCGCCTCTTCCTGAAAACTAATCTAAGAAAGAATTTTGAGGGAAAAAAAATCACTGCGTTTGCAACCACATACGAGCTGTTTGATTACATCTTAACAGCTCACCTCTTAATGCATTTTAATAGCCCGCATATTTGTATTAAGAGGTTCTCTGAATAGTTTAGACTCATATTTATATCTTAACTATTCAGAGGATCTCTTAATACAAAGATGTGGACTTTTAAGATGCATTAAGAGGTGTACTCTTAAGATGCATTAAGATGAAATCAAGCACCACCAAGTTTGCTATACCTTACAACAACGTTATCAGGTGGTGAGCTTTTTGCTCCTTTTGTGGGAAGTTTTAGCAAGAGCGTCACAAATCTCCTTTTTTCGTTTGTTATTGTTGTTTTGGTGGTTGTTACCACCCATGCTTGCCAAACTCTTACCTTGAAGCTGCAGCGCATCCTTCACAAAAAACTTTAACTTCCATAATGTGGATTCGCTCTGCACAAGATACGTCATTCAATAAATATTTCGTCAAAGTTTTAGGACAATTTATAGGGCAAGTAGAGTATGCCAATATCATTAAGTAATTTATATATCATGACCTGGGAATCCATGTCAAGATCCACCTCATAAGTTGTTGCTTGAAAGCTTGGGTTATTCTGGGCAACAATTTTTAGTGCCTTGTCAAGATCTTCAAGAGACAGACTTGTGATGGCTTCTTGGAGTTTCTTTTTCTCATCAGTGGACATCCTCCTATGAAAGTTATATTTAAATTTAGCATGAGTGAACATTGATATGCTAAGTGATGTATCATAAAATACACAAAAGAGTTGTGTAAGCTAAGAAAGCACGGGTACAAGTGTGTCATACAGGGATATGACAATTCGCCAAATCTTAAAAGATGGGGATTCAGGCACATATTTTATTATTAAATATGTATTTATTAATGTGTATAGTGTTATATATATATAAAACATTCAAAAAATAGATACTACAAGTGAAAAACAACAAACATCCAAAAAACAATAGAAGTTTCATGCTTGTATAATCATGAGGTTATGCACAGTAGCAAAAATAATCATAGATACTTCAAAACCCATAAGATATAAAGGAGTAGAGAACCCCCGAGAATTGAAGTATCCACTGCAAGGATACAACAGAAGAATCCCTGCTTCCTAGTGTGCAAAAAATTAAGAAACTGAACCAGTACATGTGAAATTTTAGGTTATGCTATCAGAACAAACCTGCACTTCTGAAGTACCATTTCTCTAAGTTCTTCCAGATGCCTATCAACCTCATCAAGCTGAAAAAAATGTTCATATGATTTAGCTTAAATTATGCAGGTGTAAGACTATGAAATCTTAAAAATTTTAAAATTTATATTAATGTTTGTTGTGGTTTAAACAATATACGTACCTCAATACTTAGATCCCTTGCCATTTTGGCATGAGAAGCTTCCTGGGCTAGCTGCATATCTAACTGCGCCTCTGCTTCTTCCTCTTTTCGACTTTTCTCCTGCAAATAATAGTTTGAAGTTAACCAACAATCTTGAAATAAGATGAAATAAAAACAGATAATTTAACACACCTCCTAATCTACTGTCTAAAGAAATAAATTGAACCCCTCTTTAACTAAATAAGACACACTGAGACTCCAAGACAGATACGGAAACAAGTCCGTCTGAGAGAATATTTTTTACCTCTTCATCAACTTTTGGCAAAAGTTGCAACCATTTCTCCTCAAACTTTGCCAACAAAGTTTTTGCCATCACATGAACATCATCCCTTTCATCATTATATTTCATTGCATTCTTGAATATCAGTCTCACATCGGCGCACATCTCCCGGACGCTTTTATATCCACTACCATCCTTGGCCTCCATTTTGTTTTTTATTGTACTAAAGTCCATCGGCTTGTCAATCACCTAAAAATATGGGTACAAAGTTGAGTCAACATTGACGCATGGCTCGAAAAGAAGAAAACCGAAGAAGCAGTGAAAAGCTTAACCTCATAGTAGTCATGCAAACCAAGACCTACAACATCCACAGGTTGCATAAAAGGCCCTGCCCATTTGTGCTGAGTGATCTGACAAGTAAACCAGGGTTATGTTAGGTAAATTCTCCTGTATTTTACCATTGATTAATTACTTGTATTGTGTTTGGGGTTAGAGATATAAAAGCAGCAAGTACATTCACTATCATCTAATACTCCCTCCATACAACATTACTAGTCCCCCATCTTAAGTATATCTAGGCTCGAGCACACATTTAAAGATGTCCCGAAAACACATTAACATAACATGATTTTGTTATATAATATATTATATTTTCAACTATATTACCAATGTATAGACTGGTATAAATATGTTTTCATCATGCCTTAAAATCCGTGCCACAATCAAAGGAAGAGGAAAAATAAAGTTGGACAGAGAGAGTATGTTATATTAGAAAACTGTTTGCTAGCATTATAAACTGCCCAAGTACGGAAAAACGATTCGCAAATTCTTAACAAAGTAGTACACAGAATACAAACAAAGCTCTTTTATTTGCACTTGGCATATGTCTTTTCTAAATTAGATTGACCATCAAATACTTAACCATAAATTGTTTACACTACTAAAGAAGTAACATGTACTTTTGTATGTTCCTTATCCCATTGTATTTCTTCTTCTATGCATGTAGATCATTGCCAATATTTACTGTACCAATTAACATATGTTTTCCCACATTTTTTACATAATAACAAAAATATGAGAGAATAAGTACTCCAAAGCAAAATGAGACCATGCTTTATGTATTGTAGAGTCAAAAAAGAATTTAAGAACTTGAAGGCTTTAAACCCCACAAGTTTCATGTAAGAAAAAGAATACAATGTAAGAAAAAGAAACTTGCAAAGGATTTGTGATTGCCTGTCGTAATATCGTTCCAAACTGGCGCATAAGCTCTTGCATTCTCTTTACAGCAGCTGATTCTCTACGTGATGCATCTTGTTGCCGCTTTCTGTAGCTAGCTAGATGTTTATCCTTATCCTTGTCCTTCATGATTGAGCTACCTTTAGAAGTATTTAATTGCTTTCTACTTGGCATTGAGTAGAACTGTTCAACTTCGTTCAGTGTTTGCTCAAGCTGCAAAAAAATAAGATGAGACACTTTCAGAGGAATAGAAACCTAAAAGTTTAGAATGTCAATATATCTTTAGCAAATAGCAAGAATCTAATACATGCACCAACTTAATTCATGCGAAGAACCTAGAAGATAATCATTAAGGAAAGCTACATGGTTTTTTCAATATTGCGGTACCAATTGAAGGATCAGTTTTCATGCTACGCGCCCACTGCATTTAGATTGTGGTAGGCTATGCAGAACACTAATGTGCTAATCAAGATATGGCATAAAAGAATAGTCCAATAAAGATTACAGAAAAACCGTAAACAAAAATGATTTTTTTGGGGGGGATGTGGGGTGGGGGAGTCTGAGGAGCCAGAGAGCAAGACCTAATCCTATAGTAGGCTGAAAACTGACTTTCAGATTCAAATGATTCGTAAACTTATGTTTGAAACTATGTCAAACCAATATTAAACTCTCGAGATGAGTTAGTAAAGCTCCAAAATTTTCAGGATTTTGCTAAAGTCAATGAGAGAGTTGTTAGAAATTATCACCGCATATCTGGTTTCTCTCTTCTAGAAGGTTCAGATTTATCTCTATCTCTGGTTTCTCTGTCTTCTAGAAGAGTTCAGATTTCTCTCCCTTCATAATTCTCTCTCTTTCTAGATTTCTGCAGCACTTTCTCTCATTAAATTCAACTCCTTCCATTCCAAAAAAGAGTCTCATTTGCACCAAAAAAATTGTTCCACAAACAGTCATCTTTCTAATAGCATAAAATGAAATAATGTCCTCAAGTATAACACCACAATTTCACTACCATGCCATCACTACTAAACTTAAAACTCGTTATATTTAAGGATAAACATGGGAAAAATATATCCTTAAAGTTTACAATTTTTTTAAATGTGACTCTTTTATGGAACAGATGAAATTTTGTTTGATGTAGGCAACATCCTAGACTTCAAGAGAGGTAATAGTCGGTGGATCAGCAGTATAAATAGAAGATAAGATCACGTTTGGGTATCAAGTGAGTAAACATCAGCTAGTTATAAGCAAGTAAGACAGTGTTGGGTCTCTTATATTAGTTATCTTATACTTAAATAATAATTAATGATTGACAGTATAAGACTTTGTGAGATCAGGTAGTGTGAGGTTCTAATAGCTATATTAGTACATTGAGTATTTGTACTTAGTGTACACGTGTTCTCTTGAAATATAATTATTATTTTAAGGTTTTTCAATTGTCCATTTTTCTCGCAAGGGTGGTAGTGGTGCAATAGTGGCATTTCAATGTTGGAAAGGAAGTGCTTCATGTAATGGTAGCAATGAATAATGGATGTAAAAAGTGGTGAAAAGTTGCCATTGTTGTTGTTGTTATATGTGTATAAAATAAATAAAAAAGACACAAAAAGTATGTCTTTTGTTACGGTGACAAAATAACATGCTATCCAGATTATTGTCCATAATTTCGAGTCAGAAAGCTAGATAATGATGTCTTAAAATTCAAGGAACTTCCTAATTTCCAACGCTCCTTTATTTGATTTTCATTTAAATAATCCAACTTATGAGTTATGACTCTACTTTTATTGGCTACCCCAGATAATAATAATTCAGGCAATTTATCATTAATACTAACTGATCAATGTTTTGTACACAATAAAAGTTGCAAGGTACAACTTTATTTGGTGTGTCTATAGACAATCAAGTTGATACATAAGAATAAAGTCCAAAACTAAATGACACTAATCTTTAAATTTATTTATTAAAATCAAGATAAAAATATTTATAAGCATTAATAACTTTTAGACATGATGATAACTTTAATGACCTAAGTTTGGGTTAACAATTAATAAGTTAAGTGAAAGACGCATAGCATATAAATTGAAAATGCCGATTGAACAAAAATATTTGCACAAAAGATGTAATGTTTGTCTCAATCAACTAAACCCACCTTATCAACCTTTATAAACATTTCATCAACACGCTGCCCAAAATCCTCCGCTTCATTTGCATTGACCTCGGGATTTACTGGCCCCATTATTCCAACATCTGGCATTGATGCATCCATCATTTCCATCTGAAACAAGACAAAGACTAACTGTGAAACCATTTTCAATGACAATACTAACTGAAATGATGATGGAATCAAGTGACAATGAGAATGTATCAGGAGGATAATCCGAATTAAAATTGCATATCAAGAAAATAATTTTTGCACCAGATTCCAAAAGAAAAAAGACAATATGGAATACTGAGACAAGATATTGCATAACCAACGGAAATAAATGACGAAACTTTTGCAGAAGTGTAAAGAACAGGTAAATAGGCTTTAGCACATTAAGCAACAGGCACAACAAACATACTATTCAGGATTTCAGAAACAATGGATTCAAGCTTCTCAACTACCAGTTATCAGAAAATTCCATATCCAAGAGTACATGTCTACTACAACTTCTTCCTCCCCCATTCCTTGTGTACCAAGAGGGTGGGGTTTCAAACCTTGGCAGTGGCAAATATTAGGTGTGTGTGTGTGTAGATTTTGTCTCAAACTAGCAAAAAAAAGTTAAATAAAGAAAATCAAGGAATAATATTTGCATTTTTCACAAAACTTTCTGGATTCTACAATCCTTGTTACACAAACTAAAGAAGACAGGATAAAGGGGTAATGTATTAAGATGTTCTTGTTCACTCGACGCAAACAGGATTAACAAGGTTCAAGTTTTTATTTATTTATTTGTTGTCATTAATAAAAGGAATGTATTCAAGAGGCACCCCACCCCCCAAAAAAAAACACAAGAACAAAGAGAAAACTAACGATCTTAAGCCTAACCACCACATACAGAAAAAGTTATCCGCTGATTCTCACTCTTTCTTGTACAAATAACACTGGCTCACCACAAACGACCCCTTTTCACAGCATATCTTGTTCACGATACCCCTCAAAGCTGCTGACCACTAAGAAAGATACGGGTCTGGGATACGAGTGCGGTATTCAGGACTACGAGGGTTCTAATTTGAAGATTTGGGCCACAGGTTCCGCTGGTAAAGCACGATAGAACAATCTAACAGAGAAAAGTCCAATAAGTTCCCAATCCAAAAAATGTATTCGAAAGCCTGGTTGCCACACCACCCTACCATCCACTTCAGTCAGGTAATCAGCAACCAGAGCCTCGTAATCTCATAATTCACAGCAATAACAAACAGGTTTAGAAATCTCACACTAAATGCAACATCCCCAATCCATAGATTAAGTCAATAGCAGATCTTTCTTTTTATCAATCTGAAAACCACCTTAAAAATGTATGCCGCACAAACACTGGTGGAACTAGGGGGGTCGAGGGGGGTCCTATGACCCCCCAACCTTGGAATGAAACATGCTAACGTTAGTTAAACTTGATCTTTGTTATGTGATGGTATTAATTCATTCGCTTTCTCATGTCCTTCTACCTATAATAAATTAACAATATTACTATAAGATAATATTAAATAAGATTGATGATTAATTAATTAATATTGCACTCATTTGTCTTACTGACTTAATCATATCTTGGTATCAATTTTTTGTAAATGAAAATAACTTGATTCATTTTCTTGCTTTGAGTGGCTCGTCTCAGTTGTCTCCAAAGAAGATGACTAGAACAACAATATAAATTTTTGAATATATAATATTATAATTTGCAATTTATCTATAAAAGTAGCTAATCAGTTGACTAAAAACTTCAAAGTCTGATTAATAGTCTCATAGTTCGGAAGGAAATTAAAATATATATATATATATGTATGTATATATATTTAAAGCCATTAGACTCACAACTCAAAGGTTGACAAGAGGTTGGAATAGGATATTGTGAAATACTATAATTGAACAAAATGAATTTGAAAGAAGAACGTCAAGCATCAACAAATAATTTTTTCATTGATGTATTTTGACCCCCCTCTAAAAATGTTCTGGTTCCGCCACTGCGCACAAAGACCTCCTGAAAACTTTGAATATCATGATAACAGTTTGAGAGAATTGAAGGAGAACTACTTCTTCACTATCTGATTATCAATGTAAGTGTACAAAGTAACTACAAACAATATTAGTTCATGCTATTTATACTATCCTATTTGCTTAGAAAACAAGCTAACATAACCACTAACTCTAGTTTATAATAACTAACTATAGTTAATAAGTTAGCTAACTGTATGTTTCTCAACTCCATCATAAGGACTAGTAGTATCAACAACTACATGATCATTCCTTTCATTCCTTGTTGCTGTATTGATCATTCTTAAGCATCTATTCATAGATAACTTTATTCCCTTTTTCTGTTGTGCACATGTGTTGGTACTAGTATGTGCTACTGCTGTTGCTTGTGCTGCTACTGCTGATGTTGGTACCACAGGTACCACTGCTGATGTTGTACCATCCGTAATACCTCCCGCCCTTTGGATATTGCCTTCCACACCACAACACCAATAGGAAATCTTCAATCGCGACTGAAAACTAACCATTTTGGCAAACCCCAAATATGCTTACCACCGGGCCTAGCCTCCACAGATGGACTTTACAAACCACTAAAAGTCATTTATCTAGCAATGGCAATGCAACAAAAAGTTGATCACGTAATGGGAACAAACCTCAAATTCCATGTCTTTATAGTTAACTTGAGATCTATTATTTGGATACCTCTTTAGTTTATTTGCTAATGTCCTCCAATTAGGACTATAAATGAATTTGGCTACCTGCGAGCCCGGCCCTACTCCGTAACTCAACTTGATTTTGCTTAATGAGTCGAGCTCAAACAAGTCTTTTTTACCCGTTTAACTAAACTTAATAAGTAAAATAACTTTAATTTATACACTTACAATTGTCAAGATTAGGCTGGACCAGACTCAACTTGACTCGCTTAAGGCCAACTCCAGCTCACGAATAATTCATCTATTAAACGTGTACACACGGAACTTTAGTCTCGTTTAAAGACCAGATCGAGTCTGCTTGTCCACAATCGTACCTCCAGCAAAATGATTTCAGACACCCAAGCCCTTAGAAGAGCATATCTAATGGTTTTCACTCCTTTACTTCTCCTGTGTCTGCGCTGCACATCCCAATCATGCTCAAGACCAATAATTTACTTGAACTGCAGAACTTGGCTCCTCTTTCATATAGGTATATTATGGTGCAAACAGATTACGAGTCCCACGTTTACTTCTTTATTCTTTGTCAAACAATGAGAAATCTTTGGAACTCTTCCTTGGAGGATCTTGACCAAGAATTGGCTTAAACTTAGGATTTTGAGAGTTTGTTATATCTTAGGGATTTGGTAGAGAAAAAAAAGGACGATAGGATTCTGCAGCTTTGTGTGTGAATTGCCATTTTTAAGGGTATATGGACCGTGAATGTTGGAATTTTCATCTTCAGAAACCTCCATCCCAATTCACTCCCATTTTATTGTTTAAATTCCTAACACAATTTCTCAAAAACTGAAAATGCAAATTTAAATCTATATTAACTCTGTTTGTACGGTTATCAACAGATTAATAAAACATGATGTAATGAAAACTCACAAATATACCTCAGAGAATCAGGAAATTGAACAGCAGTCCATATAAGTAGACTTGTATATGTATCTATCTATATGTAATAGAAGGATAGAGTAAATTTTTTTACCAGGATTGGATGAAAATGAAGAACCCTCTGCACAAAACGAAGAACCCTCTGTACAAAATTTGAAAATGAAGAACCGAGTAAAGGTTGTCACCAATAATCTGATTCATTCCTTTTTCACGAGAGAGAGATTGTAGGGTCGGTAATGCAACGCTGATTGAATAAAGGAAGAAATTATTATTATTATTATTATTATTTTTTATTTTACGTTATTTTATATAAATAATCTTGTTATTCAATATTGAATTAATCGTGAGTTTTTAAAGTTTTTTTAATTCAAAATTTATTCAATTATGTTATTTATAAACAATAAAATTTGAATATGTCTCTTCTTTAAATATAAAATATATGTTATTTAATACTCATGATGACTTTCCTTGATTTCACACCATAAATAGCTAGCATATAAATATACTAAAAGTATGCACAAATTTATTGACCTATATATATTTATATTATAAACATCTCTGTAGAAAGTTTGGTGTAATTGTGTCACACTTTTTATTTTTTTCTTTTGTTTCTACAACTTTAATTATATTATAATTTTAACATTTTATATTATTATTTTTATCTTTTTATTTAATTATTTAAATTTTATAGATTTTCTATTTTATCCCTAACATAATTCACACACGTAGTGTGTGTAGGGGTGATCAAAAATTAAATGGGTAAAACTGAATTACCGAACTGATTTTTTTCAATCGAAATATTTCAAGTTATTCGGTTATTTATTTTGCTCAACTCTGTTATAACCATTTAATTATTCGGTATTCAGGTTTGGTTTTGATTTTTTAAATTATGCTATTCGGATACCCGAATAACCGAATTAGATAAAAAAAAAATAACTTTGTCATATGATTATGTACTTTATATTGTTAATTTGAAATTATTAAACCAGTTTATGAATTATTACCATCGTCAATTGTGGTTAATATTGTTTGGAAACTCTACTCTACAATTTAAAATATTTTTTTTGTTTGGTAAAGATAAATTAATATTTCAGTTATAAGCCGGATAACCGAATAGTATAATTCGGTTATTCGGTTCGTATTAATTTCGGATATTTGTTAGAATAGTGAAATTGTATGAAATTTAATATTCGATTATAATCGAATAGACAATTTAGTTTAATTTATATATATATATATATAAACTTGAAACCTGTCATGCTATCTTTTTTTATATATATTTTTTTATCAAAATAATTTAATTGTAAGTTTCTCTTTTAAATTATAAATACTTTTATTGTATTAAAATAAATATATATCCAATTAATTAATTCTACCCAACCAAACGGCAAACGAAAGATGTACCAAACAAAACAATTAAAACATTAATTCAACTCTAGTACTCTACCGTAAGTCGGTCTCCGTGATTTTATTGTGAATAGAATAATGACTTACAATTTATATGAAGAGAATTACAATTTAAAACACGTCCATGTTAATATGTCATACGTAAGCCCAATTCATTAGCTTGGCCTCTTTACGTAAGCCCGATTCCCAATTAATGGGCTTCTCTTGGGCACGCTTGGTCCACCAAAACAAACTGGGCTCAAAATAGGATGGAGTATGGACTTCCTAATGCAGTGGAAATTGAATATGTACTCGGGGGCGGATCCAGCCTGAAAGTTCAGTGGGGGCAAATTCGATTTTTTTTTCTTAAGAATAAAAATTTAATAAAATAAATCACAAAACTAAATAATCTTCAAATATTGTTTACAATAATATTTTTCGAGGTTTCATTATTTGAAATTGTTGCATTATAGCCTCATTTTTAATAGTTACAAAAATATCATGCTCAATGTATAAATTCAAATTTTGTACGTTTAGTTATTATAACCCAATTACGTATGTCCATGCATGACAATTAATAAATATTAAAAAACTAATTCAACATCAAAACAAGATCAATATACAATATGAATAGTTAAGTGTAATTAGCACCAACAATAAACAATCTCAATTAAACCACTAACAAGTAACAAGTAACATTACAAAATAAATTACAAAATTTAAAGAAACTAAAAATAGAATATAACACATAGTTGAAGAACTTTTATTTGATGGAGATTGGTTCTTTAGGAATTATAATAATTTTTTAAGTCTAAAATATGAAATTTCATTTTAACACCCTCCTATTTTTTTTAATATGCCCCCCCCCCCTTCCCCTCCTCCTCCCTCCCTCCCTCCCTCAAAATTCAATGGGGGCAAGTGCCCCCTACCCTCACTGTGGATCCGCCCCTGTATGTACTGAAATTAAAAATGAGAGTATATATAGCAATATAATTGGATATAAAATGATTTATTGAATATGGGTGGGTGAGTCTAATGGTTATAACAATAGTAATATAGTATGAAACAATAGTACAACAGTAATATGTATATCAACATATATATACGGTCAGTCTCTCCAGCGAACTATATGAAGCGAACTAAAAACGAACCGGCTATAGCGACGATTTTTTCCGTTGCTATAGCATAATAAACCGGCTTTCTATACTATAGCGACGGAAAAAATCGTCGCTGTAACTGATTCGTTTTTAGTTCATTTTCTATAGTTCGTTAGAGAAACGAACCCTATATATATGTCCTTAATTATAAATCAATTAAACTCTTATACATACATCTTGTACAAACGTGACCATAATATTAGTTCTTTATGCACAAAAGTGAAATAGATCATGATCCAAAGTTTAGCTTAAGTTATACGCCAACCAAAATAAATTCCGTAAGACTCTTTTTTATTTTATTTTATTTATTTATATTTTACTCAATTTTACTGATAATTATTTATTTTTATTATTTTATGATCATATGGTTCTTTTGTAGAACCATATATATATAATTGTAAGTGGGCTTGGTTTTGCCTTATTAATTAGTGTTATGACGTACAATAATGCATATCTATGTTTCCCACTCAAATGAGAGGTCAATCTCATGCATTACCACATTTCCTTTCTTCTATAATTGTTTTTGTATATCATGGCTAAGAATGGTTCCAGTTCATGAAGTTGAATTTCTTACTATTACTATTCTAATGATATATGAATAATGTTACAAACATAAACAATTATACAAATATTTTATAAACTGCTGATGTGGCATACTCTATATCAGCATATTGATCAACAAATTGCTTCAATGCAGTATTCGGCCCCACATAAAAAGCTGTGGAATATGCTACATCAGCAGTTTGTAAAATATTTGTATAATAGTTTGTGTCTCTAGCATTATTCATGATATATAACCTAACCTAACCAAGAACACGCATGACTTGTAGATATATATAATTTGTCCCGGGAAGGTGCGAAGTTTCATCATGTTGCTGTCAACAAGATTGAAACTCTCGACCTCTATATATATTACTAGTTAATAGAAATAAGTAGACCTGACAAACGGGCTGGCTTGGCCCAAACGGCCCAGTTTTTGCTGGGCTAAACTTGTGCAACCCAAAGCCCGGCCCGCCGGACCGGACCGCTTTATCCTTATATTTTGTTTAATTTCTGAGCTTGGCCCAAACGAGTCGAACCATCGGTGGACCGAGGCCAAAACGGCCCAACTTTTGCTGGACTAAAAATATGTAGCCCAAAACCCGACCAGTGGCTGGCGGGCCAACTAAGCCCGCGGGTTTTGCCAGGTCTAGAAATAAGTCATACTAGTGGACCAAGACCATCGGTCCATATTTTTTTGATATTAATTGCTATTGTAATTATTGATGTTGATTATGAAACTCACTCGTATTTGTATTTGTATTAGTATTAATATATCCCTTCTAAATATGTAAATGTTTCTCTATAAAAGAAGTGCTTCATAAAATTGGACATACATTTTAACTTCAAAGTTTATTTATAAAAACTTAAATTTCAAAACTATATATAAACAACTATAATTATTGTAACTCAACTAAGAGAGTACCATTACTTATCATATTTGATACTTTCAATACTTAAAGAATTCGTATTAAATTTGAATTTTACGATTTTTTTAGATTGATTTAAAAAATTAATTCAACATGAAAAAGTACCATTATTTTAAACTAACTAAGAGTACAATTATTGTAACTTAACTAAGAGTACCATTAATTATTATATTTGTTACTTTCAAAACTTGAAGAATTCATATTAGATTTAAAAAAATTCAGATTAATTTAAATATTTAAAATATATCTCTAATTTTAATTTTAAAATAGAAGGAGGGAGCATGATGGAAGATGTTGGTTCCTCAACATGGCATGGGTTTGATTAGACAAAATGGGTCTCCGTAGTGTTTGGATAAATTGACAGCCAAGATTCTGACCTTTCCAATCAAGTACTCCCATGCATGCATGCATATATATATATATATATATATATATATATATATATATATATATATATATATATGATCGAAGAAAATATGGTTCTTTTCAACTGCTTCAACCATAAACAGTAACTATCAACATGTCATTAACATATTGCAGGCTTGTAGCATCCAAACTATGTTTATGAAGTGGTAGTAGCCCTAGTGAAATATACTGGACAATTAAAGGTCCTTCATCAGGAAACAGAATCTGATAATTTTATTTTTATTTTTTAATTTATTTTTGTTGTGTTTCTCTGGGTGGATGTGTGTGTATATATATAGGATAAGACTCACAAACGGACTGTTCGTTTACGAACAATCTTTTTTGCCGTATACTTTTAATACATAATTGAGATTTGGCCCACTTGTTCAATTTAAAAATATACGGCAAAAAGATTGTTCGTAAACGAACAATCCATTTGTGAGCCTTATCCTATATATATATATAACATAATCTGGTGATCAACTTGGCTATAATGGCTTCACTCTTTTGAATGAATATTGAATAAGGAGAAGAAGTAATGGGGGGTCAGGCATGGTGCTTCTTTAGCTCATAGAGAGAATGAAACAGTGTATATACAAGTGGAAGAAATTATAAGGATCAATGCATGGTTGTAAATGAAAGGCAACTCTATTCACAAGATTATATAAGTAGGAGATATATTTCTAAGAGATTGAATTGGACTTGAGAATATAAAATCATCATTCCTTTTTAGAATAAAGGAATTAGTTGTTTGGAGAAACTTATTTAAAATGACATATTACTTAAAATTAGTTGGTGAGTCAAAACTAATTGTCGTATAGCTATTAGTTATAAAGTGTTTGGCTGTCGTTTGATTTATATCAGGTAGAATCAGTTAAAAGACGTTGTTAATTGTTTGGCAGTACTAATATATAGTATAATTAAAATAATATGTGAAATGACTAAAAAACAAATAATAGACATGTGAAGGGTCAAGTTTACCAACCTAATACTTCTGAGCCAATTAGATTGTGGGGAATGTTTTTACCGGACAAATTTTTTGATTTGACACCCAAATTTGGAATGATCACCTCAAAATTTAAATTCTCTCACTAATAATTCTAGTAGCTAGTTAAGACTCAAAAGAGCATATATTTAGAGGGTGTTTGAAATCAAAATACCCTCCAAATATTTGCTCTTTTGAGTCTTAACTAGCTACTAGAATTATTAGTGATATGTTTAGTTATAGTATAACTAAGCATATCAAGATTTTGATATACTTAGTTATAGTTTAGTAATTTTAGTTTAGTTTAAGTGTCGATAAAATCTTAATCTAGTGTTTAACTTAGTCATAAGATTCCCCTAGGAGTAACAAAAGAATCTAAATTGATTAATTTGCCTTGCATGAGTATCATGGTGTCGATGAAATCTTAACCTAATGGTTAACCTAGTCATAAGAATATTCCTCTTGGAGTAACAAATAAAGAACCTAAATTGATTAATTTGCCTTGTATGAGCATTATGGAGTTTAGATTCGGCAAAAAATAATTATAACTTATAGTGAAAATGATACTCTCTTTTTTTCGCGACAAAGGGAGTAGTGGTATATATTATTTGGATATTTCTTTAAAAGATTAGCTTATTTTTAGTGCATATGAATTATGATGGAAGAAAAGCAACATATAAAAAAAATATGATTTAGAGCAATTAAGTATGATTTTGAGTATTAATCTTATGATCTATATATATATTCTTTTGTTATAATTTAGGTTATCTAAGAATGATAAAACCTATGAAGAAGGAATATGCTTCGATTAAATATTATGATAATTTTTTGTTAATGAAGGCAATAGTACGTACTACTATAGGACCGTAAAATGAGCAAACAGTTCGGGTTCGATTCGTACTCGCTCGACTAAAATTCGATTCGAACTCAACTAAAAATATAAATGATTTAAATATGAGCAAATTTTAAAATTCGATGAATTACTTGAACTTCTTTAAATTGTAATTTTCTATTGATAATCGAATCATATTCGTTCAAAAAGTTTAAACTGCTCGAACGATTTAAAATCCGTACTTGACTTAATAACTAAACGAATCTCAATCAAATCTTATTTTATAATCAACAAATTTTATAAATCAAATTTAAACAATTAAATACTTGACTCGATCCATTTCATTTATACCTTTAGTAGTGGTTGCTAAAGAGAAGAATGGTGCATATTGATCGGTGGGAATATCTTATCCTTTCTCCAAAATAGACATTCTTTTAGGCAAATTAAGACAAAAGATAATGATTATGATTTCAATGCTAACGACAAAGATTTTGAACAGCTTGTATTTCTTCATTCATAAGAATTGCGATTCAACATTTCTTTGACATGTTCTAGATTTTAATTTATATATAGCGGATCAAATGTTAGGGTAATAGATACCATTTTAGTACAATATTTTTTCGATATGCTTTTTAGCTTTTTCCTTCTAATATACTACTAGTATCTTCGATGAATTATTTTTGTAAAATATAAAATTTATTGATGATATAAGACTCAAATAGCATCTTATAATAAATTAAGTTGTTGAAATTCCACTTATAATTAACCTGCTCATTTTTAATATTAAGAAAAACAAAATTAGTAGCGCATCAAATATATACTCCCTCCGTTCTTAAAAGATTGTCGTTTTAGAAAAAAAAAAATTGTTCCAAAATATTTGTGGTTTACAACTTTCTAGAAGAATAAATTATTTACTTTCCTATATTACCCCTATCTTCTCTCATTGTCCCAATAAATTCTCTCACTTGTATTAATAGTTTTCAATTTTTCATAAAGGAGTAGTGATGGAATTTTAAACAAATTTTACTAGTATTAAATGACTTTCTTAATCCATGTGCCAAAACCTTAAACTACAATCTTTTAGGAACGGAGATAATAATATTTACTACTCTATGGAAGATTAAATATTAAATTTTCAATACTCTATGGAAGATTAAATATTAAATTTTCAATACGATTGATATTGACAGAGTAAAAACGTTGTTGTCAAAGTAACAAGTGTTACTTAAAGTATTAAGTGTTGTTAGCACAACTAACAAAATATAAAAATTCTATGCGGATATGAAAATTGGACATGAATACTTAATAATTTTACCTATTTGTATTTTATTGGGAATAAAAATAAAAATAAATAAAATTATAAAACACTCATGTCCAATTTTCATGTATGCATAGAAAAATTCAATAAAATATTTTTTTTTTCTGGTAATATATCAACCCTTGTCTTCATATGCATAAAACTACTATTATTTTATTTAGATTTCTACCGTCTCCAGATCTTGTTTAAATTTGGATCTTATGATTTACAATAGTGCTACTATTACATAAAATAATCACATACCGCTTATATACTGTTGACGTGACAATATGTAATTTGTTATTAATATAATCCATTTAATTCAACAACAAATCATATACGGCCACATTAATATTATATGATGCTTATGTTACTCACTTTATATGATAGTAACATTATTTTATGGCTGAAACCCTAACAGTTGGAAGGTGTCAAATCAGAAACTCACTTTGTGCGGCTGAGCACACACATATATATAGTCAAACGCCCGTACTTTCTTGCTTCAATTATGACACTATAAATGGAATCCGACTATGGTGAAATTGATTTTTAACTTCATTATTCCAAATAAATGCTTGTAGTTTCATCAACTTCCATTAATAATAGAGCATACATGATTTTTTTAATCAACTGTTCGAATATTGTGGTCAAATTAAATTATGTTCCCACTAAATATGAAAAGATTCACTCCTTTTTCTAAATCCATATATCATAAGTCATAACCTAACTAACATTGTCATTTAAAAAGAAAAAAAAAAAGAAAAAAAAAGGTGGATGTGAAAACATAATGGTGGGGTCCTAGCTTATTAATTACTATATTTTTGTAACCCTTATTAGTTAATCCAATCTTTATGTGATTCCACTAGTATGGTTTTATATTGCACCTTGTCTCGCAGCCAAATTCCCAATTTCTTGTGTAGGTGGTGCATCTATATATATATATATATATATATATATATATATATATATATATATATATATCAGACAAGTTCAAATCTTCTGTTCCATCTTTTTTCTTGCATTATGTATTGGTTTTAGGTGTAATGTAATTAGTCACTAATTACATAGTTACTTTTTTAAATGGATATGTATTATCTACACCAATACATGAGATCGGACGTAAATAAAATTATAGGGAATGGGACACGTCTAATACAATATGCATGTGTCATGCATGCATGTTTCTTGTAAATCTCTCCCTCTCTACTGCGCATATATATATATATATATATATATATATATATATATAGGGAAATGATCCATAGAATACGTTAGCTATTAGGACTGTTTCAAACTAACGCTCATCCAGCCGTCCAAAATTAGAGTTAATGGCCGAGATGAGAGCCCAGCCGCTAAAAGGAGTAGCGGCCAGCAATAAATTTTAAATTCCCCTCTGCTGGCCGCTAGAGGGAGTAGCGGCCAGTCAAAACGTCGTCGTTTTAATTGGCCGCTACTCCCTCTAGCGGCCAACAGAGAAGAATTTAAAAATCTTGGGCTGTAAGGGAATTTGGCCCAGCCGCTAGAGGAAGTAGCGGCCAAGCGTTTCCCAGATCTAAACTAAGTCTTGTATAAAAAAAGTTGATTCAATTTTTTTTTAGAAATAATGAAGATTGAATTCCTAAAGTTTTAAATTTTTTCTAAAAATTTTTCTTGAAAATTTTAATTATTTTTTTTAAAAATATTTATTTAAAAAATATTGAATCATTTTTTTTAATCTTTTACTTTTTTTTGTGTTTTAATTTTTATTTTTAGTTTTTATTTTTAAAAATTCTAATATTAAGAATACATATTTTTATTATATTTTTAAAAAATATTTTTAATACATATTTAAAAACTAAAAGTAAAAGATTAAAAAAAATGATTCAATATTTTTTAAATAAATAAATAAATATTTTTTAAAAAAATAATTAAAATTTTCAAGAAAAAAATTTAGAAAAAATTAAAAACTTTAGGGATTCAATCTTAATTATTTCTAAAAACAAATTGAATCAGCTTTTTTTATACAAGACTTAGTTTAGATTTGGGAAACGCTTGGCCGCTACTCCCTCTAGCGGCTGGGCCAAATTCTCTTACAGCCCAAGATTTTTAAATTCCTCTCTGCTGGCCGCTAGAGGGAGTAGCGGCCAGTTAAAACGACGACGTTTTGACTGGCCGCTACTCCCTCTAGCGGCCAGCAGAGAGGAATTTAAAATTTATTGCTGGCCGCTACTCTTTTTAGCGGCTGGGCTCTCATCTCGGCCATTAACTCTAATTTTGGACGGCTGGATGAGCGTTAGTTGAAACAGTCCTAATAGCTAACGTATTCTATGGATCATTTCCCATATATATATATATATATATATATATATATATATATATATATATATATATATATGGATGGATATGTATACACACAATATTTCATAGGTGATGTGACTGTGCTCCATGTCATATATATAATCCATAACTGGGTAAACATATTATGATCAATTGGTTTAGGCCACTGTGCGCCATCTTTTTAAACATGTGATTCTGATCTGCACGATGAAAATAATTAAACAGAAGTTATATTAAATTAATAGATCAAATTAACGAGTGGAATATTATCTGATTCTTAATGATGGCGGAAAGATTGATTTGCTTTCTAATTAATTGAGTGTTTATGAATTGAAAGATACGTACTAATATACTATACAGCCTGTGCTAATAAAGTCGTGTAGATAAAGAAGAAATCAAATTTCCAGCCATCCCAAACAGAAAAAGCGAAAAAGATATAAGAGAGCATTACCAATTAACTCCCTTATTAGAGTTTTATTTGCTAATTAATATTTATTAACAAAAAAAAATAAAAAAATTGATGGTATATAGTTTATATGACATAATGTCATCACTGCCAAATTAATTAAGGTGGTATATATATATATTATAGTTATATAATTAATTAGCTAGCCATGCAGTTAATTTTTGCTAAAATCTGATCTTAATTAGCTTAGACTACCATCGTCCTCCATGCACGCAAAGAATTACAGATTTTCTACATTGATATTTAATAAAATTTGGAGTATGGATAAAATCACCATACAAACATAATAATAATGTTTAATTACTTACGGGACATAGAGACGTAATAAAGTTTACATCCATTTTATACACGAAAACCAAAAGCAGCTTTTTCTAACCCTAATTTTGCCCAAAAAAATGAAGAATAGACAATGTCACTAAAAGATTTATGTTGGTGTTTCTCCAATTGGAATTTTATTACAGAAAAATTAACCGGGTGAAAGTGAAGAGGATCGATTTTAAATCCAATAGCCAATGTCCATGCAGCAGCCTTGCCCATACAACATACTTAATGGATCATTAATTAAGCTATCAAATGGAGTAGTACCTACATTAATTAACTTAAACTAAAATAATTATCTTCACTTAATGATTAAATAAACCCTAGCTAAAAATGTTAATATGAGGTACAAGAAAGATGATGACACGGCACTACTAGAATAGCGAATATGGAGATCATATACATAGCATTAGTGGGAGATGCATTATAATTATTTGTGGTTAAAAAAGAAGAAGAAGGTTCATTTCAATGGAAAGGTGACTTAAAAGGCCTAGATTCTTAATTAATTGTACAAATATTACTAGCTATAAATTATTTTGTTGATCTCTGGTGGGAAAATGATTCTAAGCATTGACATATATTGTGGTTACGGATTTGTTATATAAATTATTATTTGAAAAGAATATATATGTAGCTTCTATTAACTAGAAAAGGTGTTAAATATTAAATTTGGCCCTTCATTCCTTTATTAAGATTTAGCCAATTTCAGCTTAGCCCTGCACCTAATTTATCTTTTTGGATCCGTGTTAAGGATAAATTTGAAATTTTATTTACTTTTTAAATATCTAATTTATCTTTTTTGGATCCGTCCTTGTGAAAAATTAGAGGATGCGAACTCATATCAAAACCAAAAAATAAATGTAAAATTAAAGAAAAAAACCCTTGATTTTTGTGTCAAACATTTATGGACAGCCTTAAACAAAATGTGCCCTTGAACCAAAAGGCACCAACATTATTCTTATTCCCAAGCATTAGGAATGCCAAGAAGCCAAAACCCCTATAACACATGCCCTTTTAATCACAAGGCATTTCGTGCAGTACTGTCTGCATACTCCCCGTCTTATGACGTTTTAAAGTTGTGAACAAAAATTAAAAATTTTAAATATAGTATTAATTGTTTATAATACTTTTTATCATACTTATCTCATATTCTCTCTCTCATCTGTTATATTTTTTCATGAGGGATCATTTTAGAAAGATTGTAGTTAATTCTTCTAGATTATATAAAACATCAAATAATTTTTAAAAAATAAAATAATTTAAAACGTCATATATTATGGGACGGACGCACGGAAGGAGTATTAATTAAGTTATAAGTAAATAAAGATGGTGGGCTATTGGCTTAGTGGAAAACCACAAAAAGGGTGTATTGGTCCAACGTCATGCACACTGAAAAAGAAAGTAAAGTAAAGCTACATTTGGATCCATTAACAAACATTCATCAGCAAATCCCACTATAACCAGTTCTTTCTTTTGTTTTTGTCGTTTGAAATACGTACGTACTGCAGAATACAACTTCCCAATAGTACCCTCAAATTGGCAAAAGGGTCCACCAATATGTTTTTTCCTGGCCATGAATCTATACACGTTTTTCAATGCACCCAAGGAGCGTAACACGTACCACTAACATAATCGAATAATGTTTTAGGTCTCAACTTGTACATGCAATCATTATATATATTGATCTGTAAGCCAATATGATAATAATACGTAAGTGTATTTAAGTTCAGACTAGTAACGTGCGTTATAAGTTTAGCTCAATATTTATTGTTGGGGCTTGATTATTAAGGCTTGAATTGTATGGTGGGTTAAAGTTTACGTGTAAGTATTTATTCCGGCGTAGGAATTTAATTTGACAGTAGAATATTTTAAAAAATCAAATATTCTTAATTATATTTGATTTCTAACTTTAAGAAAAGTGTAATGATATAATCCGACTTCCTTTCTTTAAGAAGATTCAGTTTAAGCACATTAAGAAATCATACTTAATGAAGAATCCTATTTCTATACGGGGAAGAGTTTAGAGGAGGTGGTGTGATCACTATAAATACAAGGTTACACTCTAATCATCAGGTACAATATTATTTTACAGAACTAAAGTATTAACCTTGCATTGTTAAAACCTTATTCATCATATACTTATTCTCACACCGGAGCTATCTTTCGACGGTCTAAACTGTCAAGCTTCACGGATGATTTCGTTTCTGTACAGAATTAGACGCACTATTAATAATTGAGGCGCGTGAATGAAACTTAACGTTAACATTTAGTAATGTCTAAACAAACTACACATTTCTTGATTGGGAATACTCTCCTTACATCGAAAGGAATGATCCCTTCTGCAATTCGAGAGTGGGATCTGCTAGCTTCAGTACTGACATGATTAAAATCTTGATTAAATAATAATAATAATAGTAATGATAATACTAATAATAATAATAATTGGGATTCCACCAATTGATCTGCTTCGTTGCACATTTTATTTCCTCGTTTTTGCATAAACACATAACCAAATAAAAGCTACCTAAAGAAACTTTGTTACCAAGTGGCTCATCTAAAAATTTTGTTTGGCATTTCAATCAATATTCGTCAATAAAACCTAAACAAATTGATTGTTATCAGTTTCATACCAACTAGATCGTCTCAGAATGAGCATTCCACGTGACTTTTGACTTTAATTAGAGAAACATAAACAATATTTATATTTGAAAGCCTATTTTTTACCAAAAAAGTAAAATGAAACAATCATTTTTATTCTTTTAAGCCTTTGATCCCCCGCACAAAAACACAAGTACTTTTAATTTAAATGTGAAAGTGTTTTGGTGTTTGGTAAATCTCTTAAAACAATTTTAAATAGTAGAAATTTGAGTTCAAACGCACTTTTTAGCTAAAACAGAAAATTTGAACTTTTAACTCCAGCACTTTTGGCAAAAATTTAAAGTACAAAATTATCCTTAAATTTGTGCCGCATAGTTATCTTGAATTTGTCATTAATACTTTCAAAAGCGCTTTCATAACATTATTGTTTTCTTATAAAAATACTTGTGAAAAATTCTACATTTAAGTGTTCAATCTCACCGCAAAAATCCACCTAAGGGGCACTTATACAATTGAGATTAATTCGTAAAGTTGTTCACAAATTGATCGAGTTCTTTAATGTGTGTGTATATATATATATATGAGCTGTATACACAAACTTGATATTTTAAGACAAAAATTAATAAACTGTTTACCAAGAAACATACGTATCAGCAGTGCTTTTTTATTAAACATTATGAAAAGGAACTAATTAGGATAAACAATTTTTAGGCTAAATCATAAAAGGTGAATGTTTAGGTCCAACTATTAAATTCACTAAAATAAATTATCCGGGGTTACACAATTTTTTATTTCTCAAAACATAATGGTATGTCATAAACTAATCTGTTCGTTTTAAAATTAGAGATATATTTTGATTTTTTTTAATAACTTAAATTTTAAAATTACTAAATAATATATATATATATATATATATATATATATATTTGTTATTTTTGTTTTGAGCTTGTTTCGCAAGATCTCCCGTTAAAGTGCTCCTTTTTCTATGTGATGTAATAGAAAATCAAAATTAGAAAAGGGTACCCCTTCACATTTTATTACAACGAACAATATATTTAGAAAATATATGTTTGTTAGCCCGGCCTATTCTATATTTTAAAATATAGTCACGTCATTTCATTTCTTTAGAGTGAGATTATAATTTATACGTAAGAGAGTCAAAATGTACATGTCTCTCTTCTATATACCACAAATATATATTTGCGTTGCATTTTTAGTATTTTGTTTTAATTTTTTTTATGTTGTACGAATTTTCTCTCCCTAAAATAAGAGTATTTTCAGTCTAATTGTTTTTAATTAAATTATTTAACGAGGGGCTAAAATAGTGTTTGGTAAGTTACCAAAAAAAAAATGTAAAAGTAAGCTGGAGGTTGATGGTTAATTAGTCCCGTACGTGGACCAATTTCCTCCCGGTTGAACCTCCCCCGCGCCCTTCATATTTTCATGACTCGAGCTTTAAATATTTCATCACAAGTTCGAGTTTATCTTGATTAAATCAAAATTAATAAACACGTTATCTTTGGATCGATAGAATGGAATAGAGAAAAGAATGAAATAAAAATAGTGTATTTGATTATCATTTTAGAGGATAAATTATTTCAATAGAATGAAAATTCATTCAATTCATTTGTTTTTTTATTCCATGTGGAGAAAGTCCAATAAATAAATATACTTGATAATTTTGTCATTATATGACAACACCACCACCATCAACAACAACAATCAAACATACACTTAAAATATCTTAAAATCATTTCATTCCGTTTTTCATTTTATTCCCTTAATCCAAACGCAACATAAGTATTTTTTTCTGACCCCTTATCCAGGTGCCCTACGGCCCCTTAACGTTGTTATACGAACGATAAGTACATATCTTGCTACCCAAAATATATACAACTAAGGCTTTGAGTACATGAGATTTTGGAATCTATTCTTGTCAAATATAAAAATGTTAAATTTCAGTCGATTACAAAATTTTAATATACAATAGTCAAATTAAATATTTTTTTTAAGGGAGGAGACATGGATGACCATTCACTTGTTAATACACGCATGTCTCTTTTCTCCATGTCTATATCTTCCACTACCTATATATAAACCTCTGTACTTCCTCTCATTCTTGTAAGCTCTCTCTCTCTCTCTCTCTCATCTTCATAGCTAGTTAGCCTTTCCTATTCCTATGCCATGGTGAAGTTCTCAAAACAGCTAGAAGCTCAGCTCATCCCCGAGTGGAAAGATGCTTTTGTCAACTACTGGCAGCTGAAAAAACATGTCAAAAAAATTAAGCTCTCAAGATCATCAAAAAATACTCAAGATCAATCCTGCGATATCGGCCTCTCAATTTTGGACCCCATTCGATTTCTTGCCAAGAAAATCTCACACCGCCTCTACAATGCCAAGAGGGAAAACCCTGAAATCATAGAGGTACTTACAAAATAATAATTAAAAAAAAAACCCTCCTAATATGAATCCATATATGTTATAAGTTTTGTATCAAATGATATGTCACCATCATACTGGTTTAAGTACTTTGATTCGTTCATTTGTCTTATTCACAGTCACGTTATTTGAGACGCAAGAAAAAATTAGAAAGACTCCGAGCATTACCTTGATAGTTTCATTCTTGATCTAAACTTAATTAAAGGTATTACGAATTCGATATGAATAGATTTTCCAGCAAAATGGGGTGATTTCCTTTTCCAAGTTTGTCCTTTTTGGCAGACAGCTGATTTGTCATTTACAAAAAAAAAAAAAGAGTCTTTTTCTCGCCGGAAATTAAGTGGGAAATGCGGTCAGTTTCCGTCATGCTTTAACGCTTTTTATCATGCACAGTTGAGCCTTGAAATTTATTAAGTTTCGTCTGGGAACCGAAAGCAATAAAGGTGGTGTTTTCCAATTTAATACGCAACGTGAAGAAAGAAAATGCAACAACGACCCACCAAACAAATCAAAAAAATAAAAATAAAATATATATATATATATATATATAGGAAAATTAAAAGAAAATATATATGGATTTATATTTTTAATTAAAAATAAACTTTAATTTGCAGGTAAGGAGCATAACTATAGATGGAGAAGAAGATGAAGATCAAGAAATGTATGAAACTGAACTATCTCAATTATTTTCCGAAGAAGACGAGGTAATTAAATTGTTACACTATTAATATATACCTTTTTTTCCCCAATATATTTCTAAATATTTACTTGGAATGAAATTATATGATCATATGTATTTGTGTTATATGTGCAGGTTAAGCAGTATTTTGCGACATTGGATGATGAGCTTAACAAAGTGAACCAGTTTTATAGGACTAAGGAGAGTGAGTTTCTTGAGAGGGGAGAAATCTTGAACAAACAGCTACAAATCCTGCTGGACCTCAAGCAAGTTTTAAGTGACCGGCGACGTAAAATTCTGTCATCAAAATCCGGCTCCACTTTCTTTTCTCGGTCACACTCCTCCTCGTCTGCTAGGAATTCAGATTATTCCGGTGAGTCTCTTTTTTTTTTAACCCTAAGCCTATATTTGTCTGCAAAGATTATATTTGGGATAAAATTATTAATCTTAATTAGTGTATTTGTTTTTAGTCTAGAAATTATAAAATGGCTTAATTAATATGAAGATTATTTATTTAATACCATGTTCAACCACCAGGTATTATAATTCCGAGATTATAATCTCATGAATTAATAGTCTTGGGATTATAATTCCATATATAGATTATAATCTCGAAATTATAATAGTTGCCCTCTAATGGGCCTTGTGGTCACATGAAATATTTTCATAAGGCTGAGGGCAGTCTTGTAATTTTCCCAAAATATATATTTGTCAATATTTTCTACTAAATTTATTTTTGTGGATTCTAAATTGGACATAACTTGGAGTATACTAAAGGTGTATATATAACTGTCCGTTACAAATTATATGCAATTAATTACGTACCATGGTCTAATAGTTGCTGTGAAAATATTTACAACATCTAGTACAACTCCAAAATGATTGCTATGTGATTTATGATACGTGAGAGGGAAAATTATTGAGAAATTACACTAGTTAAATTAAAGTTTTTAATTTGTCCTCTAAAATCAAAGTCTTATTCATGAGAAAATTAAATTAATTATGCTTTTAAGAAAAGTTGTTGGCTCTAATTTAATTTATTTGGCTTTTAACTAAATCTAATCAACAATATTGATACAAATTGATAAGACAGATTTATCTAGTTTCTATAAATGGTAAAATTTAAAACCCATGGGGTTGCTTAACTAATTAATGAACCTCATATAATTCTAGACTAGATATAATTAAAGGTGTTTTGGGGTCAGGAGATTTCCATTGAACACCTTTTGCGTAGTGGCATTTTTAGTCTGTTTTTATAAACGAGGGTTATTTTAGTACGCAAGCATCCTTGCATGATTTAATTGTGTGCAGTTTTTGTGGTCTCAATGCCAAAAACATGCGCATGGTAAGCTTGTGGAGTCCGCTAAAGTATATATATTATCATCTTTCCCCACTTGTTTTCGCTAATATTACGAGGGAATTGATATAAATTTTTACAAGTAAAATTTAATATTTGTACATGTTCTCTCTCACATGAGTGTAGGCCTATTTATTATTTCATCATTCATGTAAGAGAGGTTTTGTGGAATTGTTAAATAGCATGCATCTGGAAAGATATCAGAATTAAAATCCTAATATATCGCTCAATGAATTAATTAGAACTCTAATGTATTTAGATTTAGATCGATAATCAACCAGAGTCCGACCTAAATTAAGTAGATAAAAATAAAAAAAAACGACCGAAATATATATAATTTGTGATTGATTTGTGATCAATATATCTTAGTTAAATTTGCAATAATTTTGAGTCATCTCTCATTCATTTATGCTCTGATAATTTAAATGAGTTGGTCTAAATTTATGTAACAAAAACTTCATTCATTCATTCACATTTCTTAATTAAACCAATTAAAAAGTCAATAAAAAGGAGGAATTTAATTTAAATGAATTATGCAGATAGCGGGACTGATAGTAGCGAAATAGAAACCTCATCACAGACAGATGATGTAATTGCGGCACTGGAAAAGAATGGCATAAATTTTATAAATTCGGCATCAAGCAGGTCGACAAAGAAGGGATCAAAGCCTAAAGTGTCGATGAGGATTGATATTCCGGCTACAACACCCACTCGGACTATATCAGCTGTTACTTCCATGTTGTGGGAAGACTTGGTAAATAACCCTAAGAAAGAAGGGCATGGAGATTTCATTACCCGGAAGAAGATTCAGTGTGCTCAGAAGATGATTAGAGGGGCATTTGTGGAACTTTACAGGGGCCTTGGCTTACTTAAGACATACAGGTACACATTCCATAATTATGATTATAATAGCATATACGCACGCCTTAATTCTACCTATTTACCTCAACTACATTCATACATACATATATATACAAACACACACATATATATTTATAAGGGTCCCCATTCATAGCAATTAGTTGATATGGACACTATTCCAGCAACTATGACGTTTGATCTCGATAATGAATGACCAAGATTGGACTTCATGTTCCTCTGCCGCAACAGCGGCGACAAAAGAGCTTGTTGTGGCACGGCTAAACACCGAGCATGCATACATACATTTATGATGATCAACTCCTAAAAACGGGCCGTTACGTAGTACATTCATGCATACATGCATACGTTTGTAACTCTTATTATAAGAAATTCTTAACAATTTTCCATCTTAGATGGAGTATATACCATGCAGCTAGCATGCATTTGTCACATTCTTCTAGGCAGTTGCTTGAACGTTACAATAAATTTAGTTAGGTTTTGTTTAATTATAGATATCTATATATATTTATGTGTTCTTATCAATTCAATATTTTTGGCAGCTCACTGAATATGGTGGCGTTTACGAAGATACTCAAGAAATTTGACAAGGTAACTAATTAGTTTCTTAGCTAGCACAAGATACATTTTTAGTGAAAAATTAAATAGATGTTTAGTTAGATGCATTAATTCTGGCAAATAAAATTGTTTCACGATCAATTTTGGCTTTAAAATATCGTAAAGTGTTTCTACTTACTTGAAAAATAAAAACATATCCCCCCTTTTTGCTCAGCAATTAATTAAACATAATTGTTTCTATGTTAATTTAACTTCTTCTCGAGATGAAATAATCACAATGTTTAATTTTCACAGGTTTCAAACCAGGAGGCATCAGCAAGTTACCTGAAAGTAGTGAAAAGATCCCATTTCATTAGTTCCGATAAGGTAATAAGTTATTTCATGATATATATATATATATATATATATATATATGTGTGTGTGTGTGTGTGTGGATCCTACACATATTCAGCTAGTTAATATGTAGAAATATTATGTGAGTTACATTTTCTTTTAAATTGTATGCACGTCAGAGAGAAAGTAATGATGTGCTGCAAGTCATATACTTCTACTCATAATCATGTTTACTAATGCAGAAACTACACTAGCCTTAGTGATGTTTTATAAAAGTGAATGAAAAGTTTTGAATATACATAATTAAGAAAATTAAATTTGAATGAGCTGAATGAGCGAGTAGAAACTCTGAATACAAAATAAAATGATATGTTTGATAATTTGTCTGTTTAAAATATCTGAACACGTGTATTTTTTATTTTAAACTGTTATGAATAATTATTTTCATCCACAAACTAATCAAAATTGATTTGGAGGTATCCTAAGTATTGAACAGAGGCCCTAACATGCATGTTTGTTTGTGGCCACATAATTTTACACCAACAAGATTATTATAGTGAAATTTGAAGGGAAAAAGAGGATGTTGACCCCCACACATTTCATAATTAGTGATTGCCATGAGGCTGATTAATGGAAAAGTAATCACATTGTTTTTTAATAATGGTGAGATTAATTTGGTCCCCCTTCGGTTTCTGTTGAATGCATGACGCATGCAATACTTAGCAAATATACACACATTAGCTTTCCTCATCGAATTAGGATCCTTTCCATTTCAAATGAATTGGAGAGTCTCCATTTCATAGTCCAGATTTAAAATGTATTGAAATGTGATGTCATCCTGACAAAAAAGAGAGAGATGATGATGAAAAATATACAAATAATAAAGACTCTCCATTACTATAACCTTTTCCTTCTCCACATTATTTACCATTTTAACCATATAATTAGTAATACTTCCTTCAATCCGTCCCTCAAAAATTGTCATTTTTTGAATAATAAACTTCTCTACCAACCTATATATATATATATGAACACGTACCCCAATTTTATTATACTATGATTTAATTTGTACTCGGGATTTAGCCTAAATTATTATATTATAAATATTAACGATCACATA
The DNA here is from genome assembly GCA_020205555.1 of Panax stipuleanatus. NCBI lineage: Eukaryota > Viridiplantae > Streptophyta > Magnoliopsida > Apiales > Araliaceae > Panax > Panax stipuleanatus. Next base: position 15,531,564 of record CM035126.1, on the reverse strand, counting down.
TATGCTACAAAATCACAAAACTAACCAATACTTTAAACTGTGAAGCACCCACATTACCGAGCAACCACATGTTACTAGATGTACTTGTTCATCTTTGTTCCTTAATTCTTTTCTTTTCCCTTTTTGCTTTCATTTTTTGTAATCGATCAGAGTTAGGTAGTTGGTTTATTTCATAGTTTTAATTTCTTATTAATTAATCTACGGGGATAATAAATATGTATATATACATATATACATACATATATATATATATATATATTTGTTTTGATTTAGGTGGTTAGACTAATGGACGAAGTGGAGTCCATGTTCACACAGCACTTTGCCAACAATGACAGGAAAAAGGCAATGAAGTTCTTGAGACCCCAGCAGCACAAAGATTCTCACATGGTCACCTTTTTTGTTGGTATACACGCATGCATCTCTTCAAATACTCCCTAGCTCCTCTCAATATTCTGGCATGTTCTTTGTTTGAAAGTTTATTTATTTATTTTGAAACAGATTGAAAGTTTATTTAATATCTGCTGGCTTCCGATTGGTTTTTCAGGCTTGTTTACAGGTTGCTTTGTAACTCTATTTAGTGTATATGCAATTCTGGCGCATTTGAGTGGCATGTTCTCCCCTAATACAGAAGTAGCTTATATGGAAACTGTCTACCCTGTTTTCAGGTACAGTGCTTCTCACATTAATTGCTTCTTAATTTCCCTCACAATCTTTACTTTTGTATTCTTCTAAAATGCATTTGTCATAATGCCAGAGTCGAGTCGACTACAAGACTCGGACAATACATTGCAAAAATTAAAATATTATCGTCTATATTGCAATTCAGTGTCATGAGTTTTGAAATTTGCTCAATAAATATACAATTTTTGAGATGGCAAACTAAAATTTCCTCGACCCAAGTTTAGTTAGACTTTGAAGTTTGATGCCAATGACTTGCATGGACTAGGCAAGCTTAAAAACAAGTAAAAACTCACAATTAGAGAAATTAAAATTCAAAAGTTTTCTAATTAATTAATGATCTAATTCTAATTTTGTTGACACTTGAAAACTTTATCTATATATAGAGTACCCCAGCATTGTGCTAAACTAATTAAGAATATTGTGGAAATTAATGTACGTGCAGCATGTTTGCATTGCTAAGCTTGCATTTGTTCATGTATGGCTGCAATTTGTTCATGTGGAAGGGCACAAGGATCAATTACAACTTCATATTCGAATTCCAGCCCAGCACCGCGCTGAAATACAGAGACGCCTTCCTCATTTGTACCTGCATGATGACTGCAGTTGTTGGAGCCATGGTTATCCATCTCATACTACTCTATAATGGCTTTTCACCCCACCAAGTTGATGCCATTCCAGGCATTCTCCTTCTGGTTAGCTACCTACCTACCTACCTATACCTACATTTCTTTCATTTAAATCAAATAAATTGCATTTTTCTGGAAAAATTATATTGAAATTAAGTGATAAGAATTCATGCATGACAACCATACTAGCGAGTAGCGACTAAGATGCAAAATTGTACCCGAGCTTATCATTTCGTATATTTTTAAGGGAGGGATTTGTTAATTAATCAAATTAATTCAATGAACGGAAATATCACACGGGCACAAATACAGGAGGGGGGGAGGGGGGGAGAGGGGGTGAGGGGGGGGGGGGGGGTGAATTTCTTATTATAGTTTATTCTAATTAACTAAGTTTAGTATCAATACATTAATCTTTTTCTGGCATTTTAATTATTTCAGTTTTTCATTACGCTCCTGATATGTCCATTGAATGTTTTCTATCGTCCAACACGGTATTGTTTCCTTAGAGTGATTCGCAACATAGTGTGCTCTCCATTTTATAAGGTACTTCACATCTATATTTTTCTCATCATTTGCAATTAAAGAACCGTTTTTTTATAGGATTAATTAGATAAAGGAATTAGAGATAATTTTGTATTGATAAAATACAACTTGTGCAGGTTTTGTTGGTAGACTTTTTTATGGCTGACCAACTTACTAGTCAGGTAATTTTAAGCCTATAATTTTAAGCCTTCTTGAAGAAGATAAAAAAAAATTAAAGTTGTTTGATTTGGACTAAAATTGTACAGTTTTTTTTTTTGGGTACAGATTCCATTGATGAGGCACATGGAATCAACAGCCTGCTACTTTCTGGCAGGAAGTTTCAAAACACACCGATACGCAACCTGTAAATCCGGAAAAATGTACAGAGAGCTAGCTTATGTTATCTCTTTCGCGCCATACTATTGGCGTGCCATGCAGGTAAAGAAAAAATTATGGTATTTTCTTTCAAAATTGTAAAAGAAATAGTATTGTACTTTGAATGTTAGATCAGATATATATAGTAACGCTGAGAAAAACAAAAACAAATAGAAATCGAAAGAAAAACAATCAAACAGGAGACATAATTTATGTGGCTCATGACCTAAGATTAGGCTAGTTCACGATCAGATACGTGCAAATCAGTCTTACTATATTTAAAATTTCGTACATACTATAAAATTTAAATGTTGTGGGAGTATATATATATATATATATATATATATATCCCTAATTAATTCTCTTAATGTTAATTGTGAAAGTAACATTATTTTAATTTCCTATGCAAATTAATTACTAGTGTGCTAGGCGATGGTTTGATGAATGTGACGTGAATCACCTTGCCAACTTGGGGAAATACGTGTCGGCCATGGTAGCAGCCGGGGCGAGGTTAACCTACGCCAGGCAGCCAACAACATTGTGGATGACGATAGTGTTGGTGACTTCATTAGTGGCCACAGTTTATCAGTTGTACTGGGACTTTGTCAAAGACTGGGGACTTTTTAACCCAAGATCCAAAAACCCTTGGCTTAGGGATGATTTGATACTAAGGAAGAAAAGCATGTACTACATTTCCATTGTGAGCGAGCTCGATCTGTGTCTTAAATTCTCTCTCTCTCTCTCTCTATATATATATTTCTGTTTGTGGTGAAATTTGTATCTTTTTCTAAATTCTATCTCCTATTAGTACATGCATGATGATTTGGAACACTATGTAATGAGATGCTGCATGTACAATTTCAATTGTATGTAGGGCTTGAATTTTGTTCTGAGAGTTGCTTGGGTGGAGACTGTGTTGCATTTTAACATTGGAATTTTTGAGTCAAGATTGCTAGACTTTTTCTTGGCTTCATTAGAGGTCATTCGGCGAGGACATTGGAATTTCTACAGGTACATGCATTTTACACATAATAATCCATAATTACTAGTAGTATCATAAATTTAAGACAATAATAATTCTGCATGCATGCAGGTTGGAGAATGAGCATTTAAATAATTCTGGCAAGTTCAGAGCCGTGAAGACTGTTCCTTTACCATTCCGCGAGGCAGATTCTGATGGCTGAAATCATTCATATATCAACTAGCTAGACGGACGTACAACCGATGCCGAGTGAATCTGACGACTGACATGCATGCATGCATGCATGCACGCAGGCAGGGACATTCCGCGACTCAATTTCAGCACTGCATGTGACAATTAATGAGAAATCTTTAAGTGTTACTCAAAATTCTGGTAGATCATTTGATCAATCCAACACACATGTGAGCTGTAAGGCTTCAAATGTGATGGAGAGAAAAGATAGATACATCCACCACCCTAATGAATGTCCCTTTGTATATGTAATAATAATATATTGTCAATTGGATGTAGCATTGGCATATATAAATGAATGAATACTTATGCATTGTTATACATTAATTTTTCATTTTTTAGATCACTTGTTAAGTGTTGGTCACTAGTTCATGTTCTAAAATTTATCTCAAAAAATATAGATCATAAAAATATATAGATGACATGAACTATATATATGTTCCTATATATATTTCTTAGAACATTTTGATCAAAATCTGGTAGAATTGGTTGACCACTAGTCGATCGGTAGTTTAACCGGTAAAATCGATTAAGTTGACTCAGTACACCGATTTTAATTATTTTTTGTACCAATTTTTTTAATATTAAAATTAATTACTTTTAATAATATTCTAACTCAACTTTATTATGTTTTAGTTCATAAAAAATAATTTTTTTTAAAATTTTATTAATTACTAATAATATATTTTTATATATTAATTGGTTGAACTAGTTATTTCGATAACCAATCCGAATCTTAAAATATTACTACATATCACTCATCTAATTAGGAGATCCCCTCCATTACACTTATCCTTCAATTTTTCTCAAATACACATTTAATACTAGTGAAGCCTTACATGACACCGGTGGGAGGGTCCCATGTATTCGACGAATTAATTGTACAAAAAATTGTATATTAAGAGGAGGAGTTATATTGTTTATCAATAAAAATATATAAAATATTAAACAGTAGGTTTGAAATCCTTATTTTATTTATTTTATTATGCATACAGAAGTTTTTTTTAATGTATAAAATTAGTATTTTATCTATAAGTAGCGACTCTAAGCATTACTAAATAAAATGCTCCTACAAGGGTAGACTGTTCGCCAATTTATACTCCTACCATTCGCGCTGAATAATTTCAGCACATTCAATCTCTCTACTCGTCCCCTTTCAATCGCCAGAAAACTTCTCAACAGCAACTCCGCCGCATCAGCATCCTTCGAATTCAACAAGGTGAGGTCATACATCCTGCCTTACGGACATACAATCAGCCATAGTTCATATACATACATATATGCTCTATTTTCCGATCGCAGCAGCGTTGATCAGGTGTTGCATCTCTTAGATACTACTCAGATGTAGCTGATAGATACTATTTGTTAGTGGATATTATAAAGTAGGAATTACCTGTGATTCACACTTGGAGTCATTGTTAATTTTAATTTATTGTAAACAAATGAGCTGCCGCTTGCAATCTGAAAATTGGGCATTTCTTTTATTTTAATACATCAGTATTAAAATTCGTAAATTGGAAGAAATTATTTTTTAGTAAGCCTTGCAAGTAAATGTCACTGGTCAAATGGGACTCTCAATTTGGGATGAATGTAGAATTTTTAAAATGAATGGATTAAAATCTCCTCATTGTCCTCGAATTTTCACTATTGTGCAAAGTTAGCATATAATTTGGAGATCATAACTTTTCAATTCTATTCACAACTCGAGACGGGCTTTAACTTGTTTAAAATACCCTTTCATTTGAGTGGTTTAATGTCTAACTTTTTGTTGTGGACATTTATTTAGTTTTTATTATTAATTACCGATCAAATTTCTCCTGTCAGATTATTTGGTGGTGAAATTATTCTACGCTCTTTCAACCTTCAGAATTGCTTGCACCTTTGTTGCTTGGTGAGTTTCTTGATTTGTTTTTCTTTATTCGAAGTTAAATTTCTCAGTTCTCTATGCTATTAGGGAAAAGTGAATATTCAAGTGTGGTATGCTTTTGTCTTCAAAATATTTAGCATATGGGTATTGCATAATTGTTCGTCTCGCCAATTATTTAATAGAATTTCATGACCTTTTCTAGCTTCACTGAGACTAGATATTAATATTATACACCCTGAGAGAAAAGAGGAGCATATTTTGTCCGATCCATTACATGTGATTTACATTAGAAAATGCAATTAATCCAATAAATAAGTACTTATAATTAAAAAAATAAAAATCCAGCAACACCTTTGGCATTCGAGTCCAGTAGTAAACTGTTGGCATATGCTACATATTTGTTATTAACACTGGCTTATAAAGCTTTACTGACACTTTGAAACATGAATTTCCTTAGAGAATGCTTCTTTCTTCAACCTCTCTACTATCTTCTTTGAGAGGCAATATGCAGTTGACTGGATGGTGATCATGGGATTCACACCAACAGCACTAGGTAGAACACTAGCATCGCAAACAAAAAGACCTTCTGCTTCCCAACTCTCTCCATTCTCATCGACTGCACCTTCCTTTTCACTGATCCCCATTCTGCAACTCCCTATTTGATGGGCTGAGCAATAGGTTGTCCAATTCTCCTCCATTGACTTTGGCCCTTCAGCCGCATAAACCGTGTCCAGATATTCTTCCAATTCCTCTGCAGTAGTCCCCTTACATTTGAATCTCTTACCATCACTCTGATGGGTTCCCACCTCGACAGCTCCTGCTGCTATCAAAATCCTCAATGCTTCCCGCAGCCCTACCTTGATATCCTCTCTGTCCTCTTTTTCCAGTGTATAACTTATCCTTCCTTCTGCCTTGACTTCGCCAGATCCTCGGTCCCTAATCAGCGACATTAAATGAGCAGTTCTAGAATACTTCAACATCCTGTTCTTTAAGTCAAGTCCAGACTCCCAAGGACATAATGCCGCAAATGATCCAGGTAATAGTGCAGGAGCTTCTATTATGGTTCTTACATTGGACTCGGAACCAACTTTATGGACGGATGTGATTATCCCACCCTCGTAGTTTTTTCCTTTGAACTCTGAATTATACTCTGGGAAATACCCCCACGCCATCAAAACTGGATGTAGATGAAGGTTACGGCCAATGTTTTGATTCCTTAACCCACTAGAGATCATAAGAGGGGGTGTCAAGAGAGATCCACATGCTGAGACAGTTAGTTTCGCCTCAATATACAGTCTCTTAGAAATGTTTTTGTTCAATACTTTGGCAATCACTCCATGGCATGTATTTTCTCTTTCGCTTCCATACTGGTTCTTTTCTATAATAAATTTCTCAGCTTTGCATCCTGTTATGATCACTGCACCACCATCTACAGCATCAACCAGCCAAGTCAACTCAGTCGCTTGTTTTTCTCCTGATTTACATCCATAACAGCAAGAACCACAATAATGCTTCTCCGACGAGTTCCTTGCAACTGCTTTAACATCCAGACCAAGTCGTTCACACCCTTTCCGGAGGATTTGATTTTGGAAACCCTCTTCTACGCATTTCTCTGTAACTCCAATTCTTTCACACACTATATTCATTGCAGAATTGTATTGAGGGCTTGTAAAAATTGGGAGTTTGTGGTCTTCGGCCCATTCCTGGAGCACATTCTTTGGTGTTTTGATGCATGCTGACCAGTTAACAGCAGAACCACCACCCACTGTTGATCCTGCGAGGATCGTCATTTTCCCGTCTAGAGTTGCAAGAATCCCTCCATTTTCATATAGTTGATTCCTGGAGGGTCCTTCCAAAGAAGAATAGTCTGTCTTAGTGAAATAATTCCCCTTCTCAAGAACGACGACTTTATACCCAGAACTTGCAAGCACTGAAGCTGCAACACCTCCACCACAACCGGATCCTACTATCACAACATCACACTTTATCTTGTAACTATCTCTATTATGACCTTCTGTGACCTTGAGGCCTTTCTGGGTGAGGCAACGGACAAGGGTTGACTCAGTCTCATACATGGTTTCAACAATTCCTTTATCAAGAGGTCGCTCCATTTGGTCCTCTGATAAGTTCTCGTGATTTATGTATGCATGGTACCCAATGGCTTGCCATGCAGGATTATTTGAATTTTCATTAGCCTGTAAAAACAATTTCGAAGTTGAAATTTAATATGTGACTGAAATGCGCTCTTATGACAAAGAAGCAAAGTGGTTACCTTCTGGAAATCATTCATCTGGAATATATATCAGAATGAAATTAAAAAACACTAAGTTTATAGTGAACTACTTCAAAATTGTAGAAATTAGCAGAAATAGACAATATGGAGAGAGATTTTCAATAATGGACACTACGCTTGTGAGTGAAAATTTGCAAAGAAAGGAAGAGAAATGGGAAAGGAGTGCCTCACAGTCTCTCATATCATCTCAATATGAGAGAAAAGAGCCCTGCATAACTTTCTCTGTTTTCTTTCTTCCCAAATTGGAATGAAAACAAGCGAAGAGAAGCTCTTTTTAATGAAACACTAGCACTACTTAATTTCAGCACAAAAAAAAATAAAAAATTCAACTCTTATCTTCCCTCTTCCTTTTCTTCTTTTTCCTGATTGGTTATCCTCCTATTTCCTTCACTTATTTTCTTTGCAGTTGTATCTTGTATCAGTAAAGGACTAACTAACAAGTTTCCTTTCCATCATTTAATCTCAAGTTACATCAACAAGCAATAAATCAAGATCACCTTGTCTCTTAAATCCCAATATTATTGGAGAAAAAAATTACTTTCGTTTTCCTTGCCTTCTTTTTCTGCACTTCTTTTCTCTTCTTACCTAAATTTTCTCTCCTTTCCTCTCCAATCAAAACTTGTTGAGTAAAGTTAAGTCTTAAAGATTTGTAACTGATTGCAAGAATTATACGTTCCATATTCTCTGAGAAAAATCCAAAACTATGTCAAATTTGGCCAAAATTTTGAAGAAAAAAATCTTTGGGATATGTTTGCTCTAAATAAGTTGATCAATCAAAACATGCTTTTTTTCTTTCTTTTTTTCCCCCTTCTCTGCAGTGTATACTGCCTTGTCACTATTACCAGCTCAACCTCGTAATATCTTGACTTCCTCTATGTGAAAAAGGAAATTAAACAGTTTAAATAGAAATAAATTATTTTCAATAAAGTAAAATTACCCTCCATAACAGTTAACCATTTATAGGAAACTCATAATACACCTACCATTTTCTCCTTTGAATCAATGTGGGACACCACAATCTATCTTATAGTTATCATTAATCGGTAGTTGATAAACCTTGTCAGTAGTGATAAATGAAACTTAAAAGTCTATTTCTATGATATATATATATATATATGGAATTGATATTTTCACAAGCTAATTTGATATTTTTCACAAATGGGTCCTATTTTTAACTAGACCAAACCTTTGTCTAGTAAACTAAGTATCGGATTTAGTTCTTATGTCCAAATTACCCCCACTTAATAAATAAATAAACATCTAGTTGCTTAACTTTATTTGATTAGTAGCGTTACTCAATTTAAGATAACTTTTATTTATTTGATTATTATGATAGTAATAATATTAATAATAATTAGAAAATAGTTAGGAAATAAGTGAGAAAAATTATTTACACATAAAAATTAGGATCTAAGGCTTTTTCCCACTAGGAAAAAAATTATTTTCAGAATTTCTATTATCATATCATATTACTAAATTAGATTTTTATAAAATAAATTATACTTAAAATGTGTAAACTTTATATATAAGATTGTGTAAAAATTAATCTTATAAGATTGTAAAAATTAATTTAAGTTTGACATTGAAACTGCTCATCTGAATTGATCTTACAAAAATTGACTATAATAAGATAAAATAGAAGTTTCAAATTGTTTATTTGTTTGGAGTCTTCGGACCACAAGACATGCAAGTTTTTATCATCTTATGATTCATCGGGCAGCCTAATACATTTTATATATATGGGAAAAGACTTATATAGAAAGTTCTCACATTTATAAAAATCTTAAGTATAATTTGTTTCGCAAAATTTTTAATTTAAGTATAACTTTAAGTATAATGTGTAAACAAATCTTAATATAGTAATATGATATGATAATAGAAATTCTGAAAATAATTTACACATTTAGTAATATGATATGATAAAGTTTACACAGTCTTATATATAAAGTTTACACATTTTAAGTATAATTTGTTTCATAAAAATCTTAATTTAGTAATATCATATGATAATAGAAATTTTGAAAATATTTTTTTTCCCTGGTGGGGGAAAGCCTTATATCCTAATTTTTATGTGTAAATAAATTTTCTCACTTATTTCCTAACTATTTTTTAATTATTATTAATATTATTACTATTATAATAATTAAATAAATAAAAGTTGTCTTCAATTGAGTAACGTTAATAATCAAATAAAGTTAAGTAACTAGATAATTAGTTATTTATCAAGTGGGGATAATTTGGACATAAGAACTAAATCATATAATTAGTTTACTACACAAAGAGTTGGTTTAGTTAAAAATGAGACCCACTTGTGGAAATATCAAATTAGCTTGTGAAAATATCAATTCCCTATATATATATATATGTATATATATATATATATATATTTATATATATGTATATATATATATATATATATTTATATTATATATAGTAGGTATATGGTGACAATAATTTATTAGGAAGTCAATAATATCTTTTGCCTCCTCTTTGTACAACAATTATCTTTAGCAACTCTTTATGTGTTATCTTATTCAAGAATTATCAATCTATTTAATTAATTTTTTGCTCTAAAAATTAGAGATAGTTGGTGTGATGAATAAACTGGTCTGCTATTATTGGCTACTACAGGCTTAAATACTTTGAATTAAACAATACATGCTGCATTATCTGGTTTCAGAAGTACAAACAAGCTGCTAGCTTTTTACAAGAGTATGATCTTTACTTCCTAAATCAATTGCTTGCTATTGATGATGAAAGAGAAAGCATTTACTTTATGTTATCCAACTTACCTTTCGAAAAAATGTCTAATGTTAGTGTAAGCCGCTATTTTACTGCTTTATTATGATGCCATCATTATATTGGACAAATCATATTAACTACGAGAAGTGGTTTCTTCTTACTTACCAAAGGTTAAAAATTTGTAGTTCCTGATTTCCTTTTCTCCTCATATTCCTTGACTTCTTTACTTTTTAACTTGATACAATTACCCTTTTTTTTTGTTCAAGGGTAAATCTTACATAACCTTCTAAATCACCATCCCATGGCTCACAACAGGTGGTTTATGTAGTTACGTAGTACATGACACGGGCGAAAGTACAACTGACTAACCGCGAGATTTCTGAATTGTGGATTTGGAAAATGTAATAGCAGGTACAATTGGTTACAAATTTTGATTTTATTTATGTCATGTGCTGTCGGTTCATTTGTTTTATTTTTTTAATTATGGAGTTCTTCAAGTTTCCTACTGAACCTAATTTTTGAACAATATAGACCTACCTATAATTAATGATGATGCTCATGACTATTTTTATGGCTACCAATTAGATCATAAGCTGAAATATTGCTAACAAATCAAAGCCAATTGTAGTAGGATACATATACAAATGAATATGTGAAGATATAAACATTTAATAAATGTTATGCACACCAAATGTTATAGATTAGAATCTAGGCTTACCTGACTGAAGAAAACCAAGAGGCACAAGAATTTGATAAATACGAATCCTAGACGGATAGGTGTTAGAAACCTATTCTTGAACCATTTCTGGACAATCTTCTCTCTCTTTTCCAAAGGAATAAGCGAGAATTTGTTGATGTGCGGCCATTTATCACCAAGACACAGATGTCCGCAAAGTAACAAAGTGCCCAGTCTGCTGGACAGAGTTCTTACAACTAGTTTGACCACTAGCACAGCTTCAAAAAATCCTCTCTTCATTAAAACTTCAGCAACCTGATACATATATTGTTCAAAAGTGTTATAGCTTCTGCCTGGATATATACATATACAAGTATACACACACACACACACACACACACATTGAGAGAAAGAGAGAGAGAGAGAGAGAGAGAGGAGTATTATGGAATTTCTCACTTCATCAGGAACAAGATTTTGAGAGCCAGAAGCTTTGAGGAATGACTGGACATTTTCCTCGGCTTGGCCACTTATTCCCATATCATCTAGAGAATTTAGTGTTAGAGGAGGTATAAGAACCTCACAAATGCTAGCCAGTGTCTCCATGTCAGATGAAGAAAATCCGTGACTGTACTTGGTTTCTCTCCTTCCACCCTTTAGTAAAGGATGGAACTCTTTTCCCATTCTCTCTCTCTCTCTCTGGGGGGTTGAATACTGTGTTATGAGTTTTGCTCTTGCAACTGAAAAAAGGGACAGCTATAAAAAGGCTCGGCTATAAAAAGGGTGAAAAATATATGAAAATGAGTGATCACCTAACACCTCTAAACCTATTTATAACCGTCTAATGTTACAAGATATTTCCAGTACATGTGTTTTTGATATTTTCACATGATTCCTCTCTCACATAAGAATAAAGTGGATCACACTTTCATGTGAGAAGGAACTATGTGGAAATATCAAATACAGTAATACAAGTTTAAGAGCATTTAGTCTATATATGCTCAACACAAAGGTATGACACTTTTTGTCGGCATATATATTTGTTTTTCTTGTTACGATATGGTTTTCATGCCGACTTCGAAACCACATCGGGAAATGCCATATTTTTAAAGTACATTTCATGTGCCCCACCTAATTCATAAAGCGTTTGTTTGTGAGTTTGGAGGGATAGGATGGGAAGGGAAAGTATAGGAGGGGAAAGGATGAGAATGGATTATAATTTTTCCTCGTCATGTTTTTGAGTTTTAAAAAGGAAGCGATGTGATGAGATTTTAATTATATTTTTTTCTTGTTTGTGAGTTTAGAAGGAGAGTAGGGAAGAGAAAATGTTTTTATTTTTAAACTAAATTATTACTATATTACCCTTACATATTAATGTAATAAATGACGTAATTTATTTTGAAAGGTTACTTTAGGTAATATAAAATATCTAACTTTCTCATCCATCCAAATCCTCCCACTTTTGGGAGAAAGTTTTGAGCCAAAAAATGAAATCAACTTTACATTCAAATTCCTTTCATTCCTCCCTAAAAAAAAGGACTTTGCATCTGAAAATTAGTGTTATTGGTTTTCTTCTATTCAATCATCTTCTTACAGAGCCACAATAATGTTACTCTACATATAGAATCTATATAGTATTTGATGTTAAGAATATAAAAATGGATATTGCTTGCTTACATTGTATAGGAGGTGAAAATTGTATGACCTTGTGTTTGTTAACATTTTCTAGGGGTTTGGATATGTTTGTTGTGTTCCCCTTTGTTTGGATTTTTTTTAGTGATGGGCTCTAACTTGTGTGAGTTACTTTTCTGGTTCTCTCTCTATAAGATGCCCTTTTGTATCATTATAACCAGAAAAAACAAAAACAAAAACAAAAACAAAGGTACAACTGGCAAACCGGCAGACTGAGCGACCCCCAGCTAGGTTGGGACTCCCTGTGGCCACAGGCTGTAACGGAAAATTACCTGGCTTGTATTAGCCCAACCCTCCATTCTACTGTCCTTGTCCAGTTTCTAACAGGCTGGGCCAGCCCTCATATAATCTCCCTCCAGATTTGTTCTTGTGTATGTGAGTTTGGAGGGATGGGATGGAAAAAGAAAGGATAAGAGGAAAAAAAGATGAGAATGAATTATACTCCTTCCGTTCCATAATAAATGATGTTTTAGAGTTGGGTACAACCATTAAGGAAATGATTGTATAGCATTAAATATAGTATCATTTGTCTATAATACCCTTTGTGTTAATAAGGAGAGAGATAATTAAAAGCATCTGGGTATTGAAGTAGGAGTAATGAGGGGTAATTTTAAAAATATTGTAATTAATGCTCCTAGATATTCTAAAACATCAAATAATTTGGGACAAATGAAATCACCTAAAACATCACTTATTATGGGACGGGGGGAGTAATTTTTTTTTCAACAATGCTACTATCACATAAAAAGTCTCACATAATGCTCACATACACATGCATACCGTGGGCCTCTGCCTGACATGTGGGGCCCACAGTATGTATGTGTGTGTATGATTTTTTATGTGATAATAGCATTATTATTATTTTTCCGTCATATTTGTGAGTTTTAGAAAGGAATTGAATGAGGAATTTTAATTATATTTTTCTATGTGATTTCGTAAGGAGGGAAGGGGAGGGAAAATATTTTTATTTTTAAATTACACCATTAATATATTACTTTTACATATTAATGTAATAAATGACATGATTTATTTTAAAAGATTATTTTAGATAATATAAAATATTTAATTTTTCCATCCATCTAAATCATCCCACTTTTGAGAGAAAAAGCTAGTTTTGAACCAAAAATAAAATCAACTTTATCTCAAAATCTCTTCCTCGGCAAAAACTTTGACTAGTCAACAGTCCCACTTTGCAAGTTGTTATAGGCTGGGGCCTCGGAAAATAAATGTGTAGGACTGGGCTCTTTAAACATTGGTTTTTGAGGACCAAGATCTCAATCACATATTGGATTCCCCTTCTTCATTTACATTCCATTACCCTCCACTCTTTAATCCCCCGCCAACTCTTTATTAATTTTAAATTCTAAATTCTAAATTCTAAATTCTAAATTCTGAATTATACATCTATGTATCGTTACAAACATGCGTTGATGAAATTGCAACCTTTCTATGACAGCACTATTTCAGTTTTTTGGCTTATTCAAAAAGTTTAACAAAAGGGGGTTTTTTTATTTTATTTTTTTTGAAAAGTATCTGATTTGGTGCTGTTCTGCTATAGTATCTACAATGTAGATTTGTCCTATATATATTTCTTAATTATTTTCTTTATATTTTAATAGTGTGGTAGGGTACGATAATAAAATTATGACGATAAACTTGAAATTTGCAGTTTATTTAATACTATTATCACAAAAATCTCTTTTTGTGGAATAGATTTTTTAATGAATAAAACTATTTTTATGAAACACACGAGTATTTTCGTTCACACTTTGATGGTTAATTTTTTGAAATTTTGAATGTCACAAAAATTGGGTGGGCAATAAATTAAAAATGGTGGGCAGTTCCAGAAAAATGATGTGGACAATAACAGTCGGTATAAATCCAGGCACCAAAAATGATACACCATGCTCATCAATGATCTGTGCATGGACCATTGATCAGTTGGGAAAGTAATAAGATGATGACTGGCAATGATATTGGAGGAAAGAGATTACTGTTGGGTGCTTAACAAGAACGGGGTTAAATGAGTCGAGTTAAGGAGTTGTTTGATTAGCACTGAAATGGCTGACCGATTCAGTCATTCAGTGCGTTTGTTTTGAAGAAAAAAAAATCATTTAAATGGCGGAATCCGTCAACCATTCAGACGATTTGGACTGAATGGTCTAGTTCCATTTTTTTGATCGCTGAATGAGCGGCTAAATAATTTTATTTTTATTTTTTCATTATTAACTATTATATTAAGTAATATTAATTAAATTTACAAAAAAAATTTGAATTTTTTTAGAGGAGTAAAATAATAAAAATATGTTATTCAGATGGTTTAGACATGTCAATTATCAAACAATTTTTTTCATTCAGATTCAGTTTTAAATTCAACTCATTCAAATTCAGATTCATTCAATTTTTATCAAACACTCCTTAAGTTAGGTTTAAACTTGTTTATCATGCCGACTAGCTTGTAATTGTTTATAGTTTCAATATTTTCAATGGATCGTATTTGACAAGCTTGTTGAGTTAAGGAGCCAAATCATGTATGTACATTACTCAAGCAAGGCCGGTTAAATCTTACAAGCCAAATCCCAAAGTAGGTTGGTTCATTTTTCAGTTAAACTTGCAGCAGCTAAAATGAGCCCAACTCTCTGGTACTAAGAACTCAGTATCCCCTCAATCCCCAAACGAGAACAGCTTATAAAAGAGCATAATAGCTGCTGCAACTTACTTTAGCAAGTCATCCGGTCCAACAATAACCTCCCTAACCTTTTTGTGTGCTGCCATAATCACTGGTGCAAGATTGCAACCGATCATCATCAAAGGAGAGATATTTTGTGTCTCTGCGACGACCACTCTTCCCCTGTTTCTCCACTGCAAAGGGCTTGAATAGTCCATTGCCAACACAGGCTTATAATTGATATGCTCCCCATCACTAATATCCCTCCGGTGACTGGCAGTCGAGATGATGAGTGGTCCAGAAGGTTTATACCACCATTGCTGGTTTTCTGGTGCCATAATGGACAGAGAGCATTCCTTCTGCATAAAGGAGCAAGAGCTGTTCTTGTATTGGTAGTTCCATCCTCAATTAGTATACTAGTCTCATGAGCAAAAACCTGAATCCATAGTATTCCCAGCCGATGCACCCACTACCGATGATGAGGAAACAGTCTCGCTTCTAACTCCTCATTGTTCAACCAACCCCTGAACGGAACTTTTTGTATGATCCACTATATTGATCTTTTGATGATAGTACAAAATCTACAGCATTACCCATCCCGATATCTTTCCTTGGATACGGGTAAGTATCAACTTTGATGCATCTGGATTATTCATCTCCTTACTCCTCTGAATATCAGATGCTATCCTCTTGACCTTTCCTTCCAAAAAGGCAAGCTTCTCGTGTAGTTTGCTTGGATACTTCTGTAAGGCAGAGCCAGTCACACTACCTTCTTCACTTGCACTATTCTCTTTTGAAATTTCTAAACCCCTTGATCTATTCAAAGAATTTCTCCCTAAATTCACTCTCTTTTCAGCTGCTTCATTAGACCTCAAACAAACACTAGGCAGGCCTCTCCTTGGATTCCTCAAAAACTCGAGCACCATCCGAAACCGTGTTACAACAATCCAAATTATTTATTGAATTACAACTTTCTGAGCATGATTTTGTTGAATTTGTACTTAAATCAACTTCCCCATTACACTAATCTAAAACCCTAATCCCTAGAATCTTCTCTTTCCTCGGGTTTGGATTCCAAATCTTTACAAAGATCACTACTTCCCTCCAATTCCACAACATTTCTAACCAACTATTTTGATTCCTTTAAACCCCTGATCCCAATTTCAAGTTTTTCATTTGCTTTCACATTCAAATCCCTAAAAACACCCTTCTTTTCCGGAACTCTCTCCAAACCCCTAATCCCAGTCCCACATTTTGAATCTCTAAAAGTAGCCTTCTTTTCTTGTACCCTCTCCGAAACCCTAGGCCGATCAAACTCAGAAACCTTAGAAATCCTAGTTTTAGACAAATCTGATAAATCCTATTGAATTCAAAAGGACTAGAGCTTCTACCTCTCGGCACTGATGACGTGGACCACCGCAGAAGCATCGCCGAATCACCGCCTGCACAAGCTAAGCCATTGTCTATACGCGGCATTGGCCGAATCATCGGCTTTGCGGCTGCCGCCGCTCGAATCCTAGAAGCGGGTCTCGAGTTCTGTTGAATATTGGCTCATTATTCCTCACCTACTTCCCACCTCCCTCATCAATTCCCCTCCCCACCTTCCTCATCAATTTCCTCCCAACCAACCTTCCTCATTAATGCCAGAAGGAAGGAAAACACACCAACATTTGAGAGCAAGAGAGAGAAAGCTCAAGTTTTGAGCATTAGAGAGGCTAGAGAAAATAAACAGTTAGTTTATTTCTCAGTAGAGAGTTTGTAATCTCTATATTATTTTCATAGTGAATTTCTGAGATTTCTCCCCGTGATTTTTTCCAGTTGGGTTTCCACGTAAAATTTTTGTGTTATTATTTTATATCTCATACAGTAGTGTATTTGTATTTATCTTAGTATATTTATGTGAGCCTGATTTCTCAACAATTGGTATCAGAGCCTATAGTTTGCGCCGTTGGTGTCTAGGAAAGTGGTTCAAAAGGTAGCGCCTTTAAGAAAGGTGGTTATTTAATTAGTCACCGTTGCAAAGCACGAAGAGACTCCCACCCGACTTACACTTACCTGGCCAACTGGTACGATCCGTTTAAATAGAAAATTAGGCAGGTCACAAATACGAAGATGACAAGCACAAGTGCGAGGTATGAAGTTGAACCATTTGACGGATAAGTCAAATTTCAGTATTTGGACAGTGTACGGTCAAAGATGTATTGGCTCAACAGGGATTGGACAAAAGCACTAGAAGGGAAGAAACCACCGACTATGACAGATGAAAAATGGACGGAACTTGAAGCAAAGGACGTAGTAACAATCAGATTGAGTTTGGCACAACAGATTAAATATCAGGTTTTGACAGAAACCTCTTCGAAGGACTTGTGGGAGAAACTTGAGAAAGTTTACAAGTCAAAGTCTCTGTCAAACCGGTTATATTTGAAGAAGGAATTGTACCGGCTTCAGATGGAAGAAGGGTCAGATTTAACCAATCATATTAATGAGTTTAATAGATTGGTGACTCAACTAACCAGTATTGATGTGAAGTTGGACGAAGAAGATAAAGTCTTATTGCTTCTTGTCTCTCTACCAGACTCATACTTAACTCTCCAGACTACACTCCTTGTAGGGAAGGAAAAGATTGCAGTTGACGATGTGATGTCAGCAGTACTGGACCAGGATAAGTTCAAGGGCACTACTTCTAGAGATCAAGGAGACAGTCTTCTTGCATTTTCAAATGGGCGTGGCAAGGGTCCTAATCGAAAGAAGTATTTAGGCAAAGAATGAGAAATGTCTCAGTCGAGACCAGGCAAGAAGGATAAATCTCAGGTTGAGTGTTATCATTGTCACGAGAAGGGCCACTACAAAAATCAGTGTCCATTGTTGAGGAAGGATAATAAGAAGATAGGTAAGCAGATTGAAAATTCTACTAATGTTGCTGAGCAAGCAGATATGTGCAGCGACGAAGAGCTGTGCACAGTGATAGAAAATGACTACTCCAAAAAGGTGTGGGTGTATTTTATGAAGCAGAAATCCGAGGTATTCGAAATCTTTAAGCAGTGAAAAGCTAAAGTAAAAAACCAGACCGGAAAGAAGCTAAAGTATTTAAGATTAGATAATGGCACAGAATACAAGGACAGGTCATTCCTACAGTTCTGCCAGGATGAAGGTATCACCAGGCACTTCTCTGTCAAAAGAACTCCAGAGCAAAACGGGGTTGCCGAGAGGATGAACATAACTCTATTGGAACGTGCCAGATGTATGAGGTTGAATGCAGGATTACCCAAAAGTTTTTGGGCTGAGGCAATCAACACAGCCTGTTATCTGATATACTGATCTCCTTCAGCTGAAATTGATTACCAAATCCCCGAAGAGGTATGGAATGGGAAATCAGTTGCTTTTTCTGTGATGAAAATCTTTGGTTGTCCAACTTATGTTCATCTGCCAGTCAAGGAGCGACAGTCCAAGCTTGATCCAAAGTCAAAGGAATGTATTTTCCTTGGATATGAAGATGGAGTTAAGGGATACAGGCTATGGGATCCAGTATCCAAGAAGAATGTTGTCAGCAGAGATGTGGTGTTCAATGAGAAACACATGTTGAACAAATCTGAGAATGAAGAATCTGCAGCAAGTGAGTTGCAGAAACATCCAGTTGAGGTGGAGTTTCCTGAAGATACAAAGGAATCTGAAGAAATTGAAGATGATCATCCTTCAGATCCCCAAGAAAGGTCATATAATCTTGTTAGAGATCGGGAAATGCGAGTCAGCAAACCAGTGCAGAGATATGGATTTGATGACATGGTTGCATTTGCCTTGATTGCAGGTAATGGAGATCCAACTAGCTATCATGATGCTATTCAGTCCGAGGATAATGATACATGGGCAATAGCGATGGCAGAAGAGATGAAGTCTTTATAGAAGAAACAGACTTGGGAGTTAGTTTAACTTCCAAAAGGATCGAAGGCTATAGGATGCAAGTGGGTGTTCAGGAAAAAGGAAGCTTAGTCTGATAAAGAAGGTGAAAGATTCAAGGCTAGGTCAGTAGTAAAGGGATTCTTTCAGAGAGAGGGAATCGACTACAATGAGATCTTCTCACCAGTTGTGAAACACACATCGATTTGGTTGATCTTATCTATTGTAACATTACAAGATATGGAGCTAGAGCAGCTTGATATGAAAATAGCTTTTCTCCATGGTGATTTAGAAGAAAAGATCTACATGAAGCAGCCTGAGGGATTTATTGAACCAGGAAAAGAGGGCTTAGTTTGCAGTTTGAAGAAGTCTCTTTATGGTTTAAAGCAGTCCCCGAGACAGTGGTACATGAAGTTTGACAACTTCATGGTGGCTCATGGTTACTCTCGTTCAGAGTATGATCCATGTGTGTATTTCAGATCCCTTGATGATGGTTCTCTAGTATTGCTGACGTTATATGTCGATGACATGTTGATAGCAGCAAAGAGGAAGTCAGATATTCTTCAGCTAAAAAATTTGTTGAGTATGAATTTGACATGAAGGATCTTGGGTCAGCCAAGAAGATCATAGGTATGGAAATTCACAGGGATCGTCAGGCAGAAAAATTGTGGCTAACTCAGAAAGGATATGTGCAGAAGGTCTTGGAGAGGTTTAACATGAACAATGCTAAACCAGTTAGCACTCCGTTGACAGCACATTTCAGATTGTCTTCACAGTTGAGCCCACAGACAGAGGATAAGGTGGAGTATATGTCCAAAGTACCGTATGCAAATGCGTTGGGTTGTTTCATGTATGCCATGGTATGTACAAGGCCATATATCTCACATGTAGTCAGTGTGGTTAGCAGGTATATGGCAAATCCAGGGAAAGAGCATTGGAATGCTGTCAAATGGATTTTTCGTTATCTAGCAGGTACAACCAATTACAGTCTTATATTTAATCGTGATATCGTAAGAAGTGAGGTTACAGGGTTTGTTGATTCGGATTATGCTGGAGATCTAGATGCAAGGAGATCTACGACAGGGTTTGTATACACCTTTTATGGAGGATGTATATGTTGGAGGTCAGTGTTGCAATCTACGGTAGCATTATCAACAACAAAGGCTGAGTATATGGCATTGACAGAGGCAAGCAAGGAGGCTTTGTGGCTTAAGGGACTAGTTGAAGAACTAGGTTTCAAGAAGGGCAGTATCCAGATTCAGTGTGATAGTCAAAGTGCTATTCATTTAGCAAAGAACCAGGTGTTCCATGCCGGACCAAACATATAGATGTTCGGTATCACAAGATTCGTGAGTGGCTGAACAATAGTGACATTGCAGTTCGCAAAGTTCACACAAAGGAGAATGCCGCAGATATACTCACAAAGTCAGTTACAGCAGAAAAGTTCAACATTTGCTTTGACTTAATTAGTTCGTCCGAATACTGAGTTTGTGATGAAGTATCCAGGGAGAGGGATACATTCACTAGACACAAAAAAGTTCACAATACGTAGTATTTAGAAAATATGAGTCAAGATGGAGATTGTTGAGTATTGACTTATTATTCCTCACCTACTTCTCACCTCCCTCATCAATTCCCCTCCCCACCTTCCTCATCAATTTCCTCCCAACCAACCTTCCTTATTAATGTCACTTCCCCTCCCAATCAGCTATAAAAGGCAGCAACGGAAGGAAGGAAAACACACCAATATTTGAGAGCAAGAGAGTTAGAGAGAGAAAGCTCAAGTTTTGAGCATTAGAGCTAGAGGTAGAGAGAAATAAACAGTTAGTTATTTTTCAGTAGAGAGTTTGTAATCTCCATATTATTTTCATAGTGAATTTCTGAGATTTCTCCCCGTGGTTTTTTTCAGTTCGATTTTCACGTAAAATTCTTGTGTTATTATTTTATATCTTATACAGTAGTGTGTTTGTATTTATCTTAGTGTATTTGTGTGAGTCTGATTTCTCAACAAGTTCTCTTTTCCGGTGGACCTTTTAAGAGATTCTCCGCAACCGGTACTGATAAATCTTTTCGAAATTGAGGTTAGGACTTTAAAGGGTTTTTCTGCCATGGCTGTGACGGCTGCCTTGACTACTCCACCTCCGCCGCCAGCGCCACTGTGACGCCCCCAAATTTAGGTACTTGAAACCCAAACTTGGTGCTACACGATATCATTTTTTTAAGCAGAATAATATAAATAACAAAATTAATATACATATCAGAGTTGTCTAATTCCAGGTACACGACCTTTAAAACATTCATTACATGATAAATAGTAAATATTATTGTCTTAATAAAGTCTAACTATTACACAAAATACCATAAAAACTTATTCTTGCAGCTTTTCTTTCCTTTTGTTTTTGCCAGAGCCTTCTGGTTGATCATGCTTAGCTGAAAACATTTAATTTAAAACAAGAATGAACATTAAATTGCTCAGCAAGTAATAGCAGTTAATAAATTTTAGCTGGAAAAAGTAAATATTTTCTTTGAAGTATACTTCTACAACGAATCAATAGTTGTGAAGTATTTCAAAACATAACTTAATAACATATCAAATCGTTTAAAATTTAGAATCGACGTAGTGAATAAATGCTGAGCGGTCACTGGACCATGAACTTTTATTTTTTATTTTCGAAAAGGTTTAAACAGAAATTCATCTGTAAACCGCTCTGGTCTTACAGACATGTAGGGTGACCAGCCCTGTTATGTCCTGTATTGATCAATAATATCTGTTTGAACGATAAATCGTTCACTCTGTTCGCCTTGGGCACATAAATAATTTCCCCATTAAGGGTTGTTCATACTCAGTCTGGAGTCCTAACTAAACAATTTAGTTGGACGACTTTATCATAGTCAATACTATTCAAACTATGTCTAGTCGAGTCAAATACCTTAGACAGTCTTTAAACCATAAACGCATACCGAAGTTTAATAGTATGTAACAGGGTTTGTTATGTAGGGTTTTCGGCACATAAACGCAGCAGAAATTAAAATTTTTCAAAACCCTAAAACAGGATCCATGCGAAAAACATATTAATTCAGAGGTTAAGATATGTTTTACAGATTATTCAAGCCTGAACGGAGACGATGGAGATTCTGGAACTGCTTCGAATCCTCAACGCAATCCAACAGAACTGCGCCTCTACGGTATCCACACGAACGTCCCGCAAATCGTCACACGATCTGCAGCAAGGAAACCTGCGGTACTAGCTGCCAAGGATCTGGACTTTCGAAATTTTCTCTCTCTAGTCTCTCTCTAAGAGCGGCTAGGGTTTTGATATCGATAATCCCCTAAACGGCTGATATATCATATATATAGCAGTTAAAGGAATTAACCAAAACCTAATCCAATTAGAAAAATAAAATCAGAATTTATATATATATATATATATATATATATATATTATATCTTAATTAAGTCTTACTTAATTAATATACATATATATATATATATATATATATATACAAATTATCCTATTAATTTAAATTCGTAATTTAAATACTATCAATCATATTGATATATTTAAATCCATACAATTTAAATTAATTTTTTTTAATTACGTTCTAAGTGTGTGACCCTATAGGTTATTATTATGTTGGTAATAATTTTAAAATCATATTATAAAATTATAAATAGTGAGCGGCATCTAGTAATGCATCACTGCTACCCAAATAATAATAAGATCGGTGATTCGATACAACCTTTTCGTGACCAATGTTTCAATGTAATTTAATCCTTTTAACCTTGACATCTTAGATTAAACTCGAGACATGAAATGTGTCATCCTCTTCATAATTTAATCTGAGTTTTCTTGATCGATGAGTAGACTATATGAAATAAATCACTATTTGAGCATGGCCATGCATTTCATAGTCCTACTCAATCAAGAGGCCTATGGATATCACCCCTAATATATAGGAGGGATCTAGATCACTCATATTCCTCACACGATTCATGATGTACCCAATAATCACCTTTATCGTCCACCCTATTAAAGGTGGCCTTTGATGATATCAAAGTACATAAATTCTCGTGTAATAATATAGTGATTTCAGGTCAGAGGATCATTACATCATTGTCACTATGAGAATTGCTTATGACACTTTGCATAATGCTCCACGTAGAATTCTCATGGTGGGTCTGTCCAGTACATTGTTCTCTAACATGTACCTATGCATTGACTCAATATCTCATATATTTATGACCAATGAGATTTGACCATCAGTCAATCCACATACTAGTCTCAATGTATCATTGTTGTCCCATTAACAATGACACTCGACTAGGGACATTTAAGAATAATGATACTAATGGTAATTATATGATCTCATGTTCAAGTCACATACTTGAAGCCATATAATTTGTATCACTATTCTAAGGACTTTTATTATTTTAACATTTATATAACGCAGTAAATAAAATCATAATAAAATAATTTATTTATTCAATCAAATATAATATCAAAAATATTTAAGCAATTACGTCAAAGAATTAGCCTTTAGGGCATAAACTCTAACATGTTATATCAAAGAATTTCAAATTCAAGAGTTCTTGTTTGAATACAGTAGTTTATACAAGTGGGGACACTTGTATAATAAAAGAAAATAATGCGATATTAAAAATAATAACCGAATTGAATAAAATTTCATACATGAATCATGAATTATCATTATGGATATGAATGATTTACAATAATAATTCATGAGCATGCCTTGTATTGGATACTTGCTCAATATAAAATTTTGAGTATGGTTAGAATACTTGCCTTGATAGCTGATTACTGCTACGTAGTATAGCTTACACTTTTATCTTTAATATGAAGTTCTCTTATCAATAGAATTATTCTTTTAATTAGAATAATACAACTTAACACATAATACTGCTTAAACATGTCGTCACATATTTATGTCAGTTATTACAACACATAAGAATGTATACCTAGTCAAACTATGTCGATTTGGTTTGAGTTCGGCATCTTTTCTGCATCCCGATTGCATTTTCGGATAATTAACGAATTTATTTTTAATGAAACTTTGTTCAAGAACTTAAATATTATATTAGATAATTTAATTATCATTTATAATATTTTTCAAATATTAAAATCATTTATAATAATTTTTCAAACACTTGAATCATTTTTTAATAATTTAATTGTCAATTAATATCATTATCATTAATATTTAAATAATTTAAAATATTAATAAAATTCATGTCAACACTTTAAAAGTTATTTATTATAACCTGAAAATCTTTTTAAAACCTTAATATTACCTTTAAAAGATTTTTAAGACATTAAAATTATTTTTAAATAATTACCATTAATATTAAAATATTAATGTATTTTATTTTCAAATATTAAAAGTTATTTATTATAACTTAAAATATTTTTAAAACATTAATATTACTTTCAAATAATATTTAAAGTATTAAAATTATTTTTAAATAATTACCGTTAATATTAAAATATTAATGTTAATCATATCAAAATATTAAAAGTTATTTATTATAACTTAAAATATTTTAAAATATTATTTTACCTTTAAATGATTTATAAAGCATTAAAATCATTTTTAAATAATTTATTTAATAAAATTATTAAATAACTTTATTATCATTAATATTAAAATATTAATGAAATTCTTATCAAAATATTATAAGTTATTTATTATAACTTAAAATACTTTTTAAAACTTTAATATCATTTTTAAATAATTTTTAAAATATTAAAATCATTTTTAACTAATTTATTTAATATAATTATTAAATAAATTTATTATCATTAATATTAAAATATTACTGACATTTATCTCAAAATATTAAAAGTCATTTATTATAACTTAAAATATTTTTTTAATACTTTAATATCATTTAAAATGATTTTTAGTATACTAAAATCATTTTTAACTTATTTATTTAATATAGTTATTAAATAAATTTAATATCATTAATATTTAATTAAATTAAAATATTAATAAAATTTATGTCAAAATATTAAAAGTTAATTTTTATATCTTAAAATAATTTTTAAAATTATTTTATGAATTTTAATAATTAATTTCTATTTATTTTAATTAATATAATTATTTTTAAAAATATGTCCATCGCTAAAGGACTATCGCGACGGAAAGTGTTGCTATAGGTGTTCTTGAGCCATCAAGAACAGCCCTTAGGTACCTAGTTTGGCCGCATGTAATTCTTTGTTCATGATATTTCTGGGCATGCGAGTGCTTCAGTGGTATTATATTTATGTAATACTACAAGTGTATAGCAATTTTTTGGTCTAACTATATCATATGAAGGAGATATAAGAGATCAAACTAGCTGTCAGAGCTGTTTTTCATTTTCTGAAATTTTCAGAAATTGAAAACAGTGCGAAGGGTCAATTTGTGGCTTTAATAACTTGGATTCTGGGCTATGCTTGTGTGTTAAAGTGCTACACTTGTGTAGTATGTATGTCAATGTACAAATATAATACACTTATGTAGCTTAACAACATCACAGAAGCAAGATCTAGCTTGGTCAAAGTACATGTCAGAAGTTGTTCTTGAAATTCTGGAATTTCTAGAAACTCATATTTTCAGTTTGGTCAACTCATATTTGACCATGAATAACTTTCAATCTACACATGCTATGATCATGATTCCACTTTTAAAATACTAACATCATGGCATAGAACACATATAAACACATAAACACAACATATCATAAACAGATTGAGATTTATATATCTCGACTTTGGGCTGTCAGTCAAGATTTTTAAATTTTTTTCAGTTTTTAAAAATTTTAATTTTCGTGCATCTAGATGTTATGTAAATGTTATTTCTCAATCCAGATCACTTATTAACATATCATAGCACATATATTAACACTTAAACAGTTAATCTAACGAAAAATTAAAGATCTAGCTTAGTTAAGGTTTTATACCTTTTCTTGAGCAATCTTTTGATTTCTGATCTTTGATTTGTTATGGGTTAGTGTATGAGATGTTCTTGGCTGATATTATGACCAAGTTAGAGAGAGAATTTCGTGGGTCTTAGAGAGAAAAAATATTTTGATTTGTGTGGGTGAAAATAATTGAAAGCTTTCTTTTCTTTTTCTATCTTTAATTCCTATCCATTTGGTTCAATGGATCTGATCAGCTAGGTGTCAAAGATTTGGTTGGTACAATTGATTTGCAGCATGTGATGATATCTTAACATAATGAGTCATGAGATTTGGCTAGATTTGCAAGTAAACTAAATTAAATAAATTCAAAAATATTATTTTTGTAAACTAACAAATATTTTTAAGGGCATTCTTGTTCATAGTGCATAATTCTAGGGTTTAACCCTTAGGGTTTGCCAAATAATTCTAGGGTTTGAAAAAAAATAACTAGAAATTAAATAAAAATTTAGTTAGAACACATTAATTTAAAAATTAGGGTTTTAAATAGAAAATTAGGGTTTTGTTTAAAATTTAGGATTTTTTGCTATAATTAGGGATTCCCAAATTTATGAATTAGGGATTTCTTAATTATTATTCTTAATCACATAATATCCATACTTTCATTTAAATACAAACATATTTAATTACTATGTTTAATATTTAAATAAAATAAATAAATAAATTCTTAACATATATTCATATAATTATGTTAATAATTATAATTAAAATTCATAATCATAATCATAAATCGTATTAATATGCTTACATATATTTGAATACAAATATAGTTAATAATCATATTTAATATTCAAATTCCTTAAGAAAATAATTTCTTATTATTTATAACATAAATACACTTTTTTTTAAATATAATTATACAATAATTGTATTAATTCATAAAATTTCTTAACCTATATCAAAATTTTGGATTTTGATCTATAATGACACTTACCTTTTATACCATTATTAATTAAGTAAAAATAATTAACTTAACTAATCTTGATAAATTCATATAATAAAATAATTATTATAATAATTCTAAGAATTACTTCATATTTTATTTAAATAATATATTAATCATATTTTCATGAAAAATAAATAATAAAATATTTTTACTATCAAAAAATTAATTTATTATAAAAATATAATTTATAATAATCAAACCATTCCTTTTTCGAAAATATATTCGAAATCATACATGCAATAAATAAATATATATTTATCACATATTCACATATCCTTTACCTTTGCACATATCCCCACATATTATTTTTAATAAAAGTAATATATATAAAAAAATATACGCAAAATTTCTTATTTAATTATATAAAAATCTTGGGTTATTACAGCCACCGCGTTCTCTTATCCGGCCGAACTGATGAAGTTGACATTTTTGTAGATGTGTGTAGGGTAAATAATTCTTGGTTTTGTATATAAAATAATTTAGTTTATGATAAAGGATTTATAGAGTCTGGACAAATGGATTATAGAAAGGCAGCTTTGATTGTGGACCTGTGGTTTTGTTTTTGGTGCGGTTTGAAGCATAAATCGTACACGAAATCGCTTAGGTGCGGTTTGACAAATTCAAAATCGCACATGAAATCGTTTGTGATTGGTGCGGTGCAGTTTTGAATATTGCGATTTGGTTTCATTTGGTGCGATTTCGGTTTCAAAACCAATTGAAATAACAAAATCGTAAAATAGTTAGCAAAATCATCCACGCAAACGTATTACGCAGTGAACACAATCATGAAACTAATTTAGCAAAATAATTACAGACATCAACAATTATATAGTTGATTAATACTATGTTATCACATTGATTTAGGAAATACCAAATCACTCTTTGATTTGCAAACATAATTGATAGTGTTGATTCTTCATTCAACCTTGCAATATCTGTCTTCTAAAATAAAATGAGGAAAATATGTTATAGTACAGAAATTATATATACTCGTAGAAAATTTGAGAAAACATGATAATTATTTGGTGCAGTTTTGATTTTATGCGTGCGATTTTGGCTAGTAACCAAACCGAAACCGTAAATTTGATTTTTCAACCCACCTAAAACCGTCACATACGCCGGAACCATTGGTGCGGTTTTAATTGATACGGTTTGTGCGATTTTTGGTGCGATTTTGATTTCAATTTAATTCCTTGCTCAGCCCTAATATGAAGAGGTGCAGAGTGAGATTGGGAGGGAAATGAATTTGAGATTTTGTTTCTCCCGCGTATTCCTTTGCCTTTTTTCCCGACCTTTTCTAGGTAGATGCTATTGCCACATGAAAAATATGGGTCGCTAAAGTGTTAAATATTGTTATAATAATAATAATTTATTCTGATAATATTATTTTTTTATTTTGATAATATCAGCAGTTTTAAATAAAGAAATTAATTTTCTCCTTTAATACATTAAATTCCCTTGCCCGATCCTATGAATTAGAACTACACGATCTATGGTCACTCTCAACAGCTTATGAATTTGTACACGTTTGCAATTATAAATTTATAATATGATTAGGAAACTAATAAATTTAAACCTAGAAAATGATATTTTCACAACTAGATCTTATAACGACGGTTTTTACCGTCGTTATACATCTATAACGACATTTTTGTTGTGAAAAATATCAAAAACCGTTGTGAAAATAACTCAAATTTTCTATTTTCTTTTTGAAAAAATTATTTACTTTCTATATGCTAGAATAAACTATACCAAGCAATTACACAATCTGGCACTGACTAAACTATATGAATTTGTACTAATTAGATAATTTGAAGTCTATTATTTGATACTAATAAACTACACAAAACAATTACATAATCTGGCACTAGTTAGATGCCTTCGAGCCTATTATTTGATAGTAATAAAATAGGGGAAGCAATTACATAATCTTGCATTATTTTATAAATATATCTTTTATTTTAGAATGAAAAGAGTCTTAATTACTCTCTTTATTCCACAACAATTGTCTAATTTTTCCTAGTCAATTTACAAAAACTTCAAATTTTAAACTAGTATGAATTGACTTGATACTCATAAATACAATAGTTAATATTATAAATTACTTAAAGAATATTAATAAACAAGAAATTACTATTATTTTAAAATTTAAATTACAACTTCTCATAAATTATTGTAGCTGTATGCCTTGTAATAAAATTTCAGTTATTATACTAAAATAAATAGATAATATTATAGTAATAATTATATTTGTCACAATAATAATTATCACTTGAAATTATGAAATGTTGTTAAAACAAATGTAAAAATATTGTTAAATGTATATTTGTTCTGATAGCATAAATTTTAGGATAATAATATATATTGCGAATGTTTTACATCGACTATTTGATTTTTAGTTATATAAATAAGTATTAATGGTAATTTATTTGAAGGATTTTTCTTAACATGTGCTCTAAGATCATATGCTAAATAGAATTTTAAATGGATGGGCACCAAATTGAATTCAAGGAATGAGGCCTATTGAAATATAATTTTTAAACACATATGGTCCCATTGAAATATTATTTTAATTATATTCTTCATCACTTGAATTCATTGTCCATTCTTTAGAAGTCGTGTTTTGATCACACATGTTAAGAGGACCTTTATTTAAAGAAATATATGATAAGCGAAATCTTCCTTTTAATTTGAGCATATCTCCGCCGTACAATTTCGTACGGGAACTTTTCTTCCCACGTATCGTGGTGTAGTTTAGAGTTTGCAGGGTCCCAATCTCTACAAACTTCCGGTGGATTCTGCACAAATTCACCACCACCCAATCAGCAGATAGAAACTACGTCTCTCCTCTTTCTACTTTCCTTTCTTTTCTCCTCCCATTTTTATTTACTAATTTTAGCAGTTTCTGCAAAAACACACGGTAGCCATGGTTTCTCTACTTCAGCCCACAATTCCTCTCTTACACTATAATTCTCAATCTTTACAATCACCATCTTCATCATCATATTCCACTTTTACTGTCCAATGTTCTCTTCCCAAAATCATCCCAACTACTCAAAATCTCCATTTTCGAGTGATTCCCAAAAGGATGCTTTTCTATCCGAAGAAGGGAAACATTTGCCGATCGACTCTTGATGAGGTTTCAATTGTTGAACCACCTCCGCCAGCGCCTAAGGTCAAAGAAGAGTCGAATGCTGAGCTCAAGTCTTTGAAGATCAAATTGCTAGTACGGATTCTGATTTAAATTCGGTAGTAATTGATTGTCATTAGGTGTTTGATAGAGTGCTTATTTGAATATGCAAAAGACTGTACATTTCTTCAAATGGTTGGTTCTTATTTCATTGCTTTATTTTTGTTATATGTCCTTCACTCCTTCTGGCCGATTGTTTTATTTAATTTTGTCAAGATAATTAGACAATTTTTAAATGAATCTAATTGCCTCAACAACTTATGCTTAGTCAAATGTTATCAGAGTTATAGTTTTGCAAGGAATTGAATCCAATTGGTGCTTTTGGGAATATTTCATGCCTTAAATTTCTGCTTTTATTTACTTGTGGAGATCATCTTCACATCCCCTTAAAGTCAACAACTCTTTACACAAAAGAAGAACCTTTGAAATTGTTAACAGTTTCTATGTCATATGCATTTTTGAAATTGTATGCTGGTGCAAATCTTGTTAACATTGGCCTGTGCTCATATAAAAACCCAAAAATGAATATATAAAAGACGATACAAATAACCATGCAATTGCAAAGTTTGCAGAGTGTTGTTTCTGGGCTAAATAGAGGTCTTGCTGCAAGTGAAGATGATCTACAAAAGGCAGATTCTGCTGCAAAGGAGATTGAAGCTGTTGGAGGACCTGTAGATCTCTCAGTTGATCTTGACAAACTGCAAGGAAGATGGAAACTGATATACAGCAGCGCATTCTCATCTCGTACTCTAGGTGGGAGTCGTCCTGGGCCTCCCACTGGAAGGCTGCTCCCTATAACTCTTGGTCAGGTATGCATGAAATACTTGCTTTATCATTTCATTTTGGACTTTCGAAATTTACTTTCACCCATTGCTTGTTTATTCTTTTTTAATTAAGTAACCGAAAAGGGGATATAGCCCCCACACATAGGGAATATACAAAAGCAAATAATAAATAAGTTAAAAACATGCTAACTACAAAAGTATAGCCCCAAAAATATATACCATAACAGTCCTCTATCAGAACATCTCTAACGCACACCACTTCTCCTAACATACTGTCTAGACAATCTAAAACTAAGCAATCGGTGGGGAAGTCTTAGTCTTCCAAGGGAAGTTGATTGATATCCCTATAGAGACACTAAAATATCAAACCTCAAACCTGTCCTTTGGCTGCATTTTCCATTTTCAGAAAGCACTCAGCCAACAGAGAAAGGATGCAATTTTTGGATTTGTTCCGTATAGAGGACAAGAATGCCCTCTCCCCAAACCCTCACTCTGTCCTGAATCAATTCCACACTCTTGAAGCCAAACATTGAACCTTCATAGACACAGTCACCCCCAAGGATCCCTGTATTTACTAATATATCCGTGTCCTTTATATGCCTGTCCTATACTCTCCGAACACTTGTGACCATTCCCCAAATATACGCTGATTAAAAGTCATCAGTATATGCAAATGGATCACCAGGCTTTCCTTGCCTATGAAGCTTGCTCCGGTCTATTCTTCACTGTAGCGGGAATTAGGTAAAGAGACATGGGAAAACTACAAAGAGTACTCTTGAGTAGTTGTTGCCTCTTTCATCCCGCCAATCGACTGTGGATTCTGGAACCTTGATCAACACTTACCTCCCCGCAAAACAGTTGAAGAAAATGCAATGTTCTACACCTTCCTTACCACTACGGATGATCAGTTTTCGCGAGAATGACACATTGGATGCCAGTGCAGAATAGTCTCCACCTCTACCAACTTCAAAACCATGCACAGCATGGCTAACTACAGTGTGAATGGCAATATCCTACTAAAGGACTGCATTAAACGTATGAGGGAAGAAGAGAGAATCTCAATGATTCAAATCCCTCAAATTGCATCAAGTTCTCTGATGAGTGGCAGTAACCAAAATTGAAATCTGGCAATAGTAACGGGTTACAAGTAATATGCATCGTCTTCATGCATGAGCTTGTACCAGATGTGGTCATCTTGCTATTTGTTTTAAAACTTTCAAATCATATGATAGGATAGTACTGATAGCATTTAAATTATTATTTTTTTGGGTTCAGGTATTTCAACGCATTGACATACTAAGCAAAGACTTTGACAACATAGTGGAGCTTGAACTAGGGGCTCCATGGCCTCTTCCACCTGTTGAAGTGACTGCCACATTAGCCCACAAATTCGAACTCATAGGTTTGTTCTTTCAATTTTTACAGTTGTAATAAAATAGATTTCATATTTGGCTGAAAACACCATATGGATTGTTGTGTAAGAGCTGCTTTATTTATATATAATTATATATTTCATGAATAGGATGTTCCGTGGTGAAGATAACTTTTGAGAAAACAACGGTAAAGACGTCTGGAAACTTATCACAGTTACCTCCCCTGGAGATACCTCAGCTACCGGAAGCATTAAGGCCATCAACTAATCGAGGAAGTGGTGAATTTGAAGTCACTTACCTCGACTCTCATATTCGAATCACCAGGGGAGACAGAGGCGAGCTTAGAGTTTTCGTCATCTCATGAACTCCATTCACTGCAATTTCCTACCATGCCTTCTTTATTACTAAATTTTCTCCACCACCTCCCTCCTCCTTCTCCTTCTCCTTCTCCTTCTATAGATAGAGACACACTGTCTATACTTTGTGTGGCGGACCGTTGGATGACTGTATTTAATGTCTAGAAACTGTAAAAAATTACTACCTCCGTCCACGATAAGTGCTTTTTTAGGCTTAACATTTTTTTCTAAAATAAGTGATGTAGTTAGAATTTCAATATAATTTTTACAATATTTTTTCATATGTGTCCTTATGCAACCAATGGTATTTATTGCGTATTTATTGGAAAGTTGAAAGGTTGAAGAAAGAGAAAGAGAGACCAAAATACAATTAAAAAAAAGTCTCAAACAAAACAAAGTATATTAAGGGTATTTTTGTCATTTTAGCTTGCGTATTGGTATGTGTGATTTAAGCTAAAAAAGCACTTATTATAGGACAAAGGTAGTATTATTATTGGAAATTGATATTTTCACTATCCTTTCTGATATTTTCACATAAGTGTCGTTAGAAATGTTTACTGTCGCTGATAACCGTCGTTATAAAGTCTATATTGACGATTTTCATGAGGAATATCATTTTCTGTTGTAACATCTAAATGGAAATGATGCTTCACAGGTAGATTGGTAGTAGTCCTAAACTAGAGGACCTATGATACCCTCAAATTACAAATTCAGAGTATATTATAGTTGCAACCTTTTTCTTCTCATTACACACACAAAGAAAAGATGGTCTGAATTGAAGCTCTTCTAATGATCTTAAATTTTTTTAAAAAAAATACAAATTAGGACAAAAATAATACTTTCTCCGTCCAACTTTATTTGTTCTAATTGACTTTTTATTGTTAAATTGATCATATTTAGAATAAAAAATTATTCTCAAATTCATTAGATATAGGCATAAAATTATTATTATAAGAAAATACATCAAATATCCTAGGAAAGTCAACTTATTTGATTTGGAAAAAAAGGAAGGGGAAGGGGATTCTCTCCATTTCACCCTCCATTTCACTCTCCATTTTATGGTCCAGCATGATATCACATTTCCTTATATTTTAAATCTGAACCATTAAATAAGAGAGTATCCTAATTCGGGGACATGTGATGTGATTCATGTATTTTTATTAATTTACAAATTATTCCATCGTGTATATTCGCAATAAAGGTGATATTAATATACACAAAAGGACTTGTACAAAATCAAATTCTATTTTAATTTTTTATGGGCCTCACATGTTACATGACCCCCAATTGGGTTTAATGCCCACCGAAGACTCCACGGACGCGGCCCAAACAAAAGAGAGACGTTACACTTGCACACCTTGTAACGGCTACTTTTTTCTTTTGTTTTGAATATTAACACTGCAAAAATCTGACACTTTCCATTTCATTTCTCAATCTTCTCAGTCTCTTTCCTTTCTCAGTTCTCAATCAGCTTTTCTCTCTCCTCAATTCAATTCAGCTCCTTCAACATTTAGACACAGAAATTTTCAGTAAACTTTCTACGGGTTCCATTCAAATGGCACCCGCACCCAAATCTAATATCTTCCCAACCCCAACCCCAACATCATCAAAATCAAACCATACCCATCTTCATCCTCACCCCAAAACCCCCCAATCTAAGCACCGATTGAATTTCAATCTGACCAAACCCTCACCAAACCCTAATAAGGAACCCCAACCGGCCGATCACCCTGTCGAAGTCGTCGGTAGAATTCGTGATTACCCGGATCGGAAAGAAAAACCCATTTCAGCTTTACAGATTGATTCCGAACGGCACTCTCTTCGGGTCAAAACTGAAATTGGGTACCGAGATTTTAGTCTCGACGGTGTATCATCCTCAGAAGAGGAAGATCTTGATGGGTTTTATAAGAAGTTTGTGGAATCGAGAATAAATGGAGTGAAATTGGGGGATAAGTGCACTATAATGATGTATGGACCAACTGGTTCTGGTAAGAGTCATACCATGTTCGGGTGTGCGAAGCAGCAGGGGATTGTGTACAAGTCTTTGAGGGATATTCTGGGGAGATGGGATGAAGAGAATGATGAGAAGGTTGGAGTTGGGACATTTGTGCAAGTCACAGTCTTGGAAATATACAATGAAGAGATATATGATTTGCTGTCAACTAATGGTGGCGGAGGGTTTTCTCTTGGTTGGCCTAAAGGAAGTGCTTCCAAGGTTAGAGTTGTAATTTTTTGCTTGATTTGTTGATCTTAGGATTATTCCTACAATTTTATCTTTTTTGTTTTTTACTGTGTGTTTGATTTCAGTAAGTGGGTACTTTTTGAATTACTTGCATCATACTCTCAGTTATTTATTTCTGGAAATGCTTATGGACATTGCTTGATTATATGTCTGCTTTTGTAATTGAACCTGTGGATGCTATCAAATTATGTTCTTTTATGGTTACACTTTTCTGCTTTAATCTCTATTATTAAAATTTAACCATAAATTTAAAATTTTGGAATATGGTGCTCTGTTTGCTAAAAGCTAAATATTAGTTTTCTCTTGTAGGAAATAGTATAGTATTGGACTGGATATGGTCCTTTTTTATTGTGTATTAGGTTATTAGCCTTTAACTTATGAAATTATGTAATAGGGATTGTTGCTAAAAGCTAAATATTAATTTTCTCTTGAAGGAAATAGTATAGTATTGGACTGGATATGGTCCTTTTTTATTGTGCATTAGTTTATTAGCCTTTAACTTATGAAATTATGGAATATGGATGAACAAATTGAATCGATTTTGAAATAGAATTAGGTATTGCAAGACTTGCTTGCTGTTTGTTGTGTTCTGATGTAAATGTGTTGTTACGACATTGTGTATAGCAGTGTATGGTTTTTTCATGATATATACCTCTTACTTTAACCTAAAACAGCTAGACAACTTATTCTTATTGCTTTTTCTTTGAACTGGTGGTGCTGTTTTGAATGTGCTTTTATATGCTATTGTACTTGCATCGGGCTAGTGCCCGACTGCTCCAATTCTCTTCTTCGTTTCATATGCTTTCAATCAGTTTTACATGGAAACTTGGATTTCCCACAGTAGTTTTATATTATTTTATTATGCAGGTAAGACTGGAAGTGATGGGAAAGAAAGCAAAAAATGCAACTTTTATATCTGGAAATGAAGCTGGAAAGATATCTAAGGAAATCCAGAAAGTGGAGAAGAGAAGGATTGTAAAAAGCACTCTTTGTAATGAGAGAAGCTCTCGAAGTCATTGCATGGTTGAAGCTCTAAAATTTTCTTCAATAGTCAAAATTTTATTAGATAGACCAGTTGTCATATTTTGCAGGATATTTCTTTTATGTAAATTGAACTCCTCTTTTCATTTGGCAGATTATTCTGGATGTTCCAACAGTGGGAGGACGTCTAATGCTTGTTGACATGGCAGGTTCTGAAAATATTGAACAGGCGGGTCAGACTGGGTTAGAAGCAAAAATGCAGGTAGGATCTTTCAACGTTCTTTTGTTTATTCTTCTAGATGAAGTTATAAAGGTTGTGTATCAGTTTATGCTGCAAATGCTATCCAGTTAACATTGTTACTAATTTATCCTTTCCTTGTAAGTGTAGACGGGGAAAATTAACCAGGGAAACATAGCTTTGAAGCGAGTGGTCGAGTCCATTGCCAATGGTGATTCTCATGTTCCATTCAGAGATAGCAAGTTAACCATGCTTCTTCAGGTACATTATGTTTATGTGATTCTTGTACTACGACACTGCATTTGCTTTCCATTTTTTTGATGATTTCTGATTTTCTTGTACTCATTTTGATAGGATTCGTTTGAGGATGACAAGTCTAAAATTTTGATGATACTGTGTGCAAGCCCGGATCCCAAGGAGATGCATAAGACTATTTCGACTCTGGAATATGGTGCTAAAGCAAAATGCATAATACGTGGGCCTCATACGCCAATAAAGGATAAAGGTGCCGAAGATTCTTCATCAGCATTTATTTTGGGATCAAGGATTGCAGCTATGGACCAGTTTATTTACAAGCTGCAAATGGAGAACAAGCTCAGAGAGAAAGAGCAGAATGAAGCCAACAAAGAGCTTATGAAGAAAGAAGAAGAGATATCTGCACTGAGGGCTAAACTTGCAGTTGTTGGAGAAAAGGGATCAGGAACAAATGAAGAGGTAATTAACATGAAGGTAAATGAGCGGACGCAGATGCTCAAAAGTGAGATAGAGAAGAAAATACAGGACTGCCAGAAAATGGCAGATGCATTAGTTGAAATGGAAAGGAGGAAAATGGAAGAAAAGGTATTACAACAGCAACAGGAACTTGAACTTTTGAGGCGGCGTTTGGAGGAG
The DNA here is from genome assembly GCA_020205555.1 of Panax stipuleanatus. Taxonomy (NCBI): domain Eukaryota; kingdom Viridiplantae; phylum Streptophyta; class Magnoliopsida; order Apiales; family Araliaceae; genus Panax; species Panax stipuleanatus. Next base: position 15,494,334 of record CM035126.1, on the reverse strand, counting down.
ATTGAATCTGAGTTATGCAATTCGAGGGACAAAAACAGGTCACCAGACATGGAGGGTAGCAGCTTTGCGAAAAAACTGTTAGAGATGTATGCCGATGAAGATCCAGGGATGGAGAAATCAATGGATTTGGATAAATCAATGGATCTTGACATGGGAAAACGAGACAATTGTATTCAGGCTATTCTGGGCTATCCACATATAAGCAATTCCAGTGATGAAGATGAACATCAGGATTTGAGGGCATCAAACTTTGCCAACAAAGCATTTTTGAGCACCGTATATGAGGAGGAGGAAGAAGAGGAGGATAAAGATAAAGAAAAAGCACTTGATGATGAAGTGCAAAAAGAAGTGATTGAGGTAAAGACTGTGATTACACCTGGCTTTGATTACAATTCAGGTTCATTTGCACCTTTGGATAGCAGAGATATTGGGAAAGCTGATTATTTCAGAGATAGAACAGAGGATGAACAAGGGGAATCTGGAGTGATAAGTGAGCCTGAAAAAGTCAAGGATTCATCTTCTTCTTAGTAGGCAAATGAGAATCCAAAATATATTCACTCTTTGCGGAAATTATAGAGAGTTGTCACAGCACAACAGTACTCCAATTCCTGCCAAAAAGGGGAATGTAAATTTTGATTCTTCAGTAAGGACAATTGGGGAGGATCCTGCAATGAACCTATTTTATGTAGATTTGGCGACGACTAACAAACCTGGAAACAAGCAGAATTTGACAGAAATGATTTCTGAAGAGAATGTGCTGCTGGACTTCAAGGAGAACTGCAAGCCGCCGAAGGAAAATCCTGGACAGTTAAATGTTAGGGACACTGCCTTAGCTGACATTCTGGTGGAAGCTGATAGAAATTCATCTTGGTGCAGATAGATAATCAAGCAACGGCGAATCTATCTTGGTGCATATATACAATGAATATTTTTTTTTGGGGGGTGGGGGGAGAATTGATTTTTTCTTCAAATCCTTTCTCCAAAGAAGAACTTCAAAAAAAAAAACTATATTTGCATTTAGATCATATGGATGAGATGGTTTTCTTGTTTTTTGGTCAGGTTTTTTAAGTTTGCAATGAATTCGTCGTTAAATTCCCTCTGAATCTCCTTATTTTTCCTTATTCCCTGCTTCCTTCTCGATCCTCCCCCATACCATATCCTTCTTCTGTCCTACCTTTACCAGCACATGAACCTCATCATCTGGATGCTACTCATCATCATCTATTACGTACGTTATTTAAAGTCCAATGCATGCATTCTCATCTCCCTCCTCATCCACCACTCGTTGACTCGTACACTTGGGTCATGTTTGTTTGTAAAGATTATAATCCATGAGATTATTAATCTTAGAATTAAATAGTCCTAGTCACATGTTTGTTTTTTATATAATTATTTATGAGATAACTTAAAATAATCTCATGTTATATTTGTTTTTTTTCAGGATTAATTAAAAGATTGGATTAAAAAATATCGTTTGATATCCTTACCAATAATAACATATTTTAAACTATAATTTAAACTTTGAGAGGGTAGGGGAGGGTGTGACGCCCCCAAATTCCATGACCGTCACGGGGTCTCTCAAATTCGGTTTATCACGTGCTCATGGTAATACATCACAATAATAATAACTAAATATCACACAATCACAGCGGAAAATCTATTCTAGAATAATTTTCAATGATTTATCATAATTATTCTCCTAAGTCTCGCAACCTACAGTACTTAATAGATTACATAATAATATCAATTAACGACTTATTACATAATCTAACTTAAGCTTAAACATAAATAAATCCAGTCTTACTACATCATCTGAATACAACATTAAAATATTTAAAAACATAAAAGAGACAAGCTAGTTGGTAGCCTTGCCCTTGCCCTTATCAACGCCCGAAGGTTCACCATACTATGCCTTAACTGAAATATTTTAGGGAAAGCAAGAATGAACACAAATTGCCCAGCAAGTAATATACAATAAGGGTTTGTAATATAATTCTCAATTCTTAAAAAAGGTATAGCAAGGTTTGATAATTCAAGGATAACAAGAATATCAACAGTTTTCAATAACAATCGCTAAGGACAGAATAATATCAATGTGATTCAATAACAAATCAATTCAAGATTTCAAGATAACTGAATACTGAGCAGTCGCTAAGGACTATGAACTTCTACTAGAATTAACAGTAATAAACTGAAAATCCAACAAAAACAGGTACAACAGGTGATCAGCCTAAAGTACCATCGTTATGCATAACAATCAATCATACTCAAGTGTGCACGTCGGTCCTCCGACAATTATATATTCCCTTCAAAGAAGGTTGTTCTTCTCAGTTAAATACAAGATCCCGCACCAATCAATTAGTTTGGGTTGCTTTTCAATAATATAAGTCTAGCCGAATCAAATGGCATAGACACTTTCACAATATTCAAGAACAATACTAAGTTCAATAGGAATAATAGCTTTAATGAAATAAGAGTTCAAGTATGCTAATTCAATTCAACCGATTAAGTAGGAAACTAGTTCGCAATATACAAGGATAGAATACTTGCACAGTAAAAGAGTGTAAGTTAGGAAACTTGCACAATCATAGATTTTCTTGCATAAAGTAAATGCGTCGGTTAGGATACTTGCACTTTAAAAGAGTGTAAGTAAGAGAACTTGTCTTTAGCGTAGTTTATCCACGAAAAGCAAATCAACACTTTCGAATTCCTATCGTAATACAGTTACGTATATATATGATATTCATTAGTCATATAATTAAACTTCACATTTTATCTTCGAATATACGATCAACACATAAGCTAGGTTTTACCTAGCTACACAGTTATATAAAATATAATTTCTATCCTTAACGTTCCTCCTTTAGAGTTTAAACACATTCTCATATCTTATAAGATCGCAATCAATACTAAATATATTTTATTTTAGCAAGTTACGGCATCCCCTTAAGTTAACCGTCAAAATTGGGTTCAAGTAACATCCTATAATATCACGTAGCATGTATTCATATTTAAAGGATACTTTCATGCTTGTATAACTTTTTCAAATCTAATCGTACATGGTATAGGTTCTTAAGTTAATACTTAAAGTCATTCAAGGACACGAACTCATATGGTCTAACATGCTCGCTTTTTAAACACATAAGATATTCATATAACTTGTATTAGGCATGCTCATGAGTACTCGTATCGCATATATGTAGCTAGCATTGTTATTATCTTGAAAACATGCTTCGTTTATGCTAAACTTTAATTACGGCAACTAATCATGGTATATATACATGCATGACACATGAATGAGTCTAAGAGTACTATCACATGTGTCCAAATTATCAGATTCTAACTCTCGTCATAACATACCAAAGTTTACGTTCAAAGCTTATACTTTGTTAGTTTAGTTCATTAATATGGTCCATCATGTCCATGCTTCCTTATAAAACCTATATATATAAGTTAACATGCTTTTCATGCATTTCAAGGCCCTATAAACATGCTCGAAAAGTCAGAATGTATACATGGTCTTTACATGTCAATATCAACCTTCAAAACTTATATTTTTGTTAGATATGTTCAATAGTGAGGTCTAACATGCTCTTGTCATACTACGAACCATATATACATAAGTTAATATGTCTTTTATGCATCTCTACCTCATACCGACATGCCTTGAAAAATCAGAATATTAACATGCTTCATATATGTTAACGTTCGTTTAAGAAACTTTAAGTTCGTTTCCAAACTATATGTCGTTTGGTTAACCATACATGCTAATATACTAAAACATGCTTACATTGCCTCATTAGGTTTATATATATGTATTAATCATGCTTTCATGCTTGTTTAAACAAAAATCAAATAATTAGTACATAACAGTTTTGTTGCAGAATGCAGAAAACTGCACACAGAGACCGGCGCTGCGGCGCGACAACAGCAGCCACAATCTGGCGCTGCGGCGCGGGTGGCGCTACCGCGTGGGGATTGGCGCTGCAGCGTGGGAGGCGCGAACAATGGCGCTGCGGCGTGGGGACAGTTTTTGCAGTTCACACTGCAGCCGAAATCGACCTAAAACCTCCCATTTCATCGATTTTAACATACCCATATGCCATTACACTAACGTTTTTAACTTACTAACACATATATATGCTTATATAACAGTCAATCGCATTTATCAATTCTCAAATTCATGAACCCTAACTAATTTCACACGAATTTGATGCTTTACAAAAATTACAGAGCAACAATGGAAATGAAAGTCAAGAAAGCTATATAGCGGTTCCATCAGGTATGTATGTTCATATAACAACATTATAAGTGCTCTACAATCCAATTGCAATCCAATTTTGTATAATCAAGAATTTAAGCAATTGCAGTAACAGAAACAGGAAATGAAAATGAAGAACAAGGAGAGGAATTATACCTCTGTTAGTTTGTGAATTGAACTTGCTAATAAGAACTCTCTCAGCCTCACAGAATGCTATCACTGATATATGTATATGCTCTCCCTTTCAACACTTAGCAAATCTCAGCAATTGAAAATATGAAAGAGATGAGTTTTATTTATAGAGAAATCCTTACACAGACAATGCAATTGTCCATTAAATTGAACCAATAGATTGAAGCTTTGGATATCAGCTAAGGAAGAGTTGGTAGAGTGGTTGAAGAAAACTGTTGTGCCCACTCCCCATATCATGATTTGCTAGAATACTGAGTTTGAGAGAAGAGAGTAGGCTAGCTTCATGATGCATTTCACGTGTATAAGGTTTGTGTTTATTAAATATGGGACAAGGCAATATCACTCTCAGCACTATCAATTTGTACAATGCAATGTTATAACATATATTATACACTTAGGTTAGCTCATATATATACATACTATATATTTAGATTACAATTAAAATTACAATGTAATCCCAATAATACTACTATGTAATTCATACAATGTAGTAAATGTAATTTACACACATATAATCCATGTACATTTTATTACACCGGTATAATTTAATCGGATACTATCACATTTGTTATTAAATTCTACAATCAACAATTGATTATAATATATCCATGATGTACTATTTTAATGTATACTTACATACATATTGTCACATAGGCTATTAATCAAGTAGCTCATATAGTTCAATCAATATAATTGTTAATCTCCATAATAATTTAATTAATCCTTATATGATTAATTATCACTTTAATATAAATCTTATTATATTTATAAACACGTTGCTCATTATTATTATGTTTCTTGCAATAATAATAATCACATATTATTAATCAATCACCATTAATATTTTATAACAATTATTCTACGATGACAATTAATTAATATTCTACGATTAACAATTAATATAGATTAATTGTTCGCTTAAATTAATATAATCATTCTTATATTACGTCACTGTGCCACACAAGTCAATCAACGAGTTTATCGCAAACTCCACCAATTTCTCAATTATTATAATTATTCAATTTTATATAATTGAATTAACTCATCTCATAACACAAAATCATTTATATTCAAATAAATTCTCAGTTTTCATTAATATATTTATTTAATAATATATGAAAATTCACGGGTATTACAGAGGGCGTAGGAGGGGCTAGGGGGGGGGGGGTGGGACATACATAATCAGTAAATATTATTTTTTTTGTGGGGGGTGGGGGTGTGGTGGAGGGTGAGGGTGGGGGTGGGGGTTGCGGGGTGAGGGAGTTGGGGTGGGGGTTACATAATCAGTAAATATTATTTTTTTTAGTAGGGGGTGGGTGGGTGGGTGGGTGTGGGTTGGGGGTAGGTGGGCGGGGGGCGGGGGCGGGTGCGTGGTGGGCGGAGTGGGGGTGTATACATAATCAATAAATATTATTTTTTAGGGGGAGGGGGGAGGGGGGAGTGGGGGTGGGGGTGGGGGTGGGGATGGGGGTGGGCGTGGGGGTGGGGGCGGGGTCTAAATTGTCAAGGTCTATTATTAGTGTAAGTTTTAAATTACGAAATTTCTTAACATATGCCCTAAGGGCACATGTTAAGCACACAGTTCAAGGGAATATTTTTTTTAATTGTGTGTATATTTCTTTGAACTCGGTGCATATGCGAAAATCAAGAGAATATGCACACAATTCAAGAGAATATTCTCTTGAACTGTGTGCTTAGCATGTGCCCTTAGGGCACATGTTAAGAAGACCCTTAAATTACACATATCAAATAATTAAATTACGTGTATTAGATTACTGGTACATAGTCTTTGTACGAGTAAGTTTTAAGTTGCACATTATTAATAACGGAGATTGCAGGATATGATGGTCATTTTAAAAAAAAATTGAGGCTAATTTTGTATAACAATTTTTAATCACAAATGATAGGGATTATAATATCAGGTAGAACATAGTATTAAATAATCTCTCATCTTAAGCTATTTTATAATCACAGGACTAATAGTCTCAAGCTCAAATTTAAAAACAAACAAGACACTTGAGATTAATAGTCATATCCCAAGTGTAATCCTTACAAACAAACATAACTTTGGTGTTTACTCTGATTTAGATTGGACTTCTAGAATTACTACTAATCTCACTGTAAATTTATGACAGGACTCTTCGTATATTTCAAATTTGTGATCATTTTTTGAAAACAATACGACTCTTTGTAAATTTCAAATTTTTTGAAAACAGTACATCTCTTTGTAAATTTCAAATTTGTGTAGTCATTTCTTGGAAACAATGGTACTCAGAACAAACTGATTGTTTGCTGGAACAAATTTATTTTGTTCTTCCGATCAAATTTTTATGTCCGTAAACAATTATTCTTATATTTCTTTTAAATTTATGAAGAAAGGGCGACTAAATCAAACTTGATCCTATATTTTGAACAAAATAAAAATAATTTTTTTAAAAAAAAGTGTTTGTCTTTAAAAATACACCAAAAATTTATTTATTTGTCTTTAAAAATACGAAGTTCAACTATTAATAATAGTTGTATGATGAAATTTTTTAAAATATTTTCAAATTTTTTTTTTTGGTTCAAAATATAGGATCAAGTTTGATTCATTTAAATCAATTTGAGATATATTCAATTTTAAAATAAATCATACAGTTATTAGTACAATTTAGATAAAATAAAAATAGTAAACTTTATAATTTTGATAATTATATTGTCTGAAATGAATTAATTTATACTAATTTTTAATTTAGAGATATTCATATTGAATTCAAAATGTCAATATAAAAATAAATAATTAAAAAAGTATACTTTTTACACAAATTTAAAAAAAATTGAGGAGAGATGAGAGATAGGAGGGAGGAGAGAGGAAATCAATTTTTAATGGAAAAAAAGTAGAGGAACATATTTGCATGACTAACGCATCTATGAGGAACAGTTGTGCTAAAAAAAAGTTTAGTGAATATTGAAAGAACATCTTTGCATGACTAACGCATCTATGAGGAACAATTGTGTTAAAAAAAAAAAATTAGGTAACAATTTAACAAAAAAACATGACAAATATGAGGGTCAAATTTACAATTTAGTCAGAAAGGTCAGAATTTACAAAGTTGGCTTTTGTACTAAGAAATTTGAATCTCTTTACAATACCAATAGTGTATATATATATGTACATATTATATATACTTAGTTGTGTAGAATTTTTAAGGAAGCTTTGATGATAATTTACAAAGCACGTATTCCTCTTGAAATTTCCTCACATTCCTTTCCCTCTTCATATTTTTCCAATATTGATTTTTGACATACATCGCTGCTATCCCGATCGTACCCTGGTCCAGGATCCGAATAGGGATAACTCTGGGTTTGCGGATCTGACATTCTTGATCTTGATGATCTCGTACACCCCTCACCACCCTTTGTCTTCTTTCGACGACCCGATTTCGGAGCCACATTCGGGTCGTCAGAGGGTGACTCTGACCCGATACTAGTACATTTTTTCTGTCGCCTAGGAGACTCGAGGATTGGAATTTTATGACGCCTCTGCTTTGAAATAACCCACGGATCCTGGGCCGGTAAACCCACTGAACAAGTATGAATGTGGGTTTTGGATTGCTTGGTTTTGCCCGAGTTGGGTCGGGTTGGGGATTCCAATGGACCATTACTTGGGACTGTAGATGATACAAGGCATATATTAAGTTATAGCTAGGTCCTTATAACTATATTTTGTCCATATTATTATTTACCTTCCACTTACTTTGAAACAAATTTACCTTTGGCAGATGATTTGGTCGTTTGGTTATCACGAGTTTTACCATTACAATTTGGTGCCCCGGATGAGGCTTCACCTTCATATTCATTCATCTGCAAAAAAAATAAAAATAAAAATAAACTAAAAATTATTTAATCGTAGTTAGATGCATTGATAATATATAACAGTATATAGCAATAATTATGTTGTTAGAAAGTAATGATTTATCAACACTTTTATACTTGTTTTAATGGCACTTTGAACTTTCAGCGACACTTATTGTTTTGACAGTATAATTATATTATTAATAAAAAAAACAAAAACAAAAAAGAAGTTATACTAGTGTTTAGTTTGGAAATTCCAATCAAGCGTATTTTACGTTTAGATTTACACAAATTGTCAATATTTGAAACATGTGCAACTTTAAATTGAAAGATTATTAGGAAAAAGAATATTGACCCAGCTCGGATTCTTAGTAGTTGCACCCTCATTTCCGATGTGTGCAACATGCTTTACATCTGTGGGAAAACCAATCTGCATTTCTTCTTCTTTCTCATTTTCTGCATTATCATTATTATTATTATTATATATAATACAACACACACGATCATTAATTAATTATAACTTGTATAAACTTATCTTAATTACGTTTTAGCCTATGTAGAATAAAGAACTTGGAATATCATCCCCTAATTATATATATATATATATATAAGGAAAAATGTAAGTACACAGCTATGTAGTACACATTCGGCTATGACGACTGTTTTTTGGGCTATGACGACGGTTTTACCGTCGCCATAGCTCAAAAAAATTCCGTCGCCATATCTCGACTATGTATTACACAGCTGTGTATATACATATACATACATATATATATATCTTACGTAAATTTAACAGAAATAAATATAAAATTAGCTTATAAAAAAGTGTAAGTACCAAATATTTGCGAAATGTATCTTAGACCTTTCAAAAGGCCCTTCACGGTTGTCATTTCCCAACAACTTGGCTATAATTCCCCACTTCAAAAATAAGAAATTAAAAAATATCTTAACCAGAATCCCATGTAGAATCCGGCTTCAAAAAAAAAGAAATTTACAACAACAACAAAAATTCCATACGATAGTTTAACCATCAAAATTTATCAAAAAATATATATATATATATATATTATTACTTGAGATTTTATTGATTGTTAGTTTTCTATTGGTTTAAGAGGGGGTATGAATGCAAGAGCCAAATTTTGGTTAAAGCAAAAAAGGAGTAATTTGTTTGTTTTACTTAATTCTTTGGTAGGTGGTGGTCAGTTAATCATCATAATTAGGAGCTGAGCAGATGTTTAGGGGAATCTATATATAAATATAGAGCTGAAAGACCCCCATTGGCTGATGGCCTATATTTGGTTGAGTTTATTGGCCAATGATAATGTTAACCACATATTTTAATTAAAAAATCATGTAAGTGTAAAATTATAAAACCATAAATAATAGGAAACTGATATTTCTACAATATTTTTTAATATTTTCACAACAAAAATATACAAGTATAACTTTGAGGTGAAAACTGTCTTTTTAAATTTAGTACTACTAATTACCAATGAGTATTACTAATGAGTTGTTTGACCTTTTATTTGAATTTTATTATTTTTATATTTGAATTTTGTATCAGTGTAAAAATATTTTATTAGGGAAAATAGCGAGTACTCAAGGCACTTATCAACGACAGATCCAACCGGTTGATTTAGAGGGGTCAAATTTGAAAATTAAAAAATTAACCCCCTGAAAATCTAATGAGATCAAATATTGCCCTTGCCCCTAACCTGCGTCCGCCCCCAACAGTAGTACACGTGCCCTAATAAGGTTTTTTTTTTTAAAAAAAAAACAATTAAAAATTGACTCGTGCCCTAAATAAAACAAACCAAAGAAGAGCTCAACAATGGTTTTGATGAAGCAACTACGTACAAAGTTATTTGTATAGTTTAAATCCACTTGATTCCTTTGTTGCAGTCGTAGAGATTTCATAACGCAAAGCCACATCAAATAAAACTGATCGTAGAAAATAGAAATATACTACTGTGATGGATGTGTCTAGTATTGTTTTTCTTTCAAATTAAAAGTTAATTTGAGATATTTTTAAATTTTAAATTGATATAATTAATTTTAATTTTTAAAATATTAAATCTTACGTTGTTTACGGGTATCAAATTGTCAGTTTTAAGTTTGAAAATGTTTAAAATTAACTTTTAAAAAGTCAATAATATTGATTTTATAATTTAGAAATGAGAAAACATTATAATTTTATTTCTTATGATTTAGGAAAACGTTCATTTATTGTTCTTAGTTTGATAAACAACATTAATGTATTTTCTTTTTCTTGATAATGATTGCTCTTGTATATACTTCCTTTATTTAATAAAAATAGTCTTATTTGTCAAAAAAAAATTCCCAGAAAAAAGGATTCTATTTTGTATGAACTATAAAAGGCTGATTAGCACTTCTGTCCCTTCAAGTTGTCATTCACTTTCAAAGTCGTCCCTAAAGTACCATTTTCGTTAGTTAGGTCCTTAAAGTGACATTTTATTGGCGTTTCTGTTCCTTCAACCCATTTTAACCTAAACCCGACCCATTTTGACCAAGTTTAACCCAACCCGACCCATTTTGACCCAACCAAAATTTGTAATATTTTAAAATATAATAATATTTTTAAAATAAGTTTAAAATAATAATTATATTTAACATTTAAAAAAAATAATATTTAAAATAAATTATTATTATTAAAATAATAATTATTTTATTATTTTAAAATAAAATTATTATTTTATTATTTTAAAATAAAATAATTATTTTAAAAATAGTTATTTTTAATATTTAAAAATAAAATATTAGCTTTTTAAAAAAATAAAAATAAAAATTATATTTAATATTCTAAAATTAATATTTTTTTAAATATTTTTTATTTTTAATATTTTAAAAGTAAAAAATAATTTTGTAAATATTATTTTTAAAAATAATATTTACTTTTAAAATATTAAAAGTAATATTTATTTTAGAATATTAAAAATTAAAAAAAAATTAATATTAAATATAATATTTATTTTAGAATATTAAAAATAATGATTTTTTAATTTTTTTAATTTTTTTGAATAATTATTATATTTATATTTATATTTATTTTACTTTTGTAATATTTACTTTTAATATTATAAAATAATTATTATTTTTAATATTCTAAAATAAATATTTTTAATAATTATTATTTTTGAAGAAAAAATAATATTTAATATTCTGAAATACTTATTAAAAAAATTTAAAAAATTATTATTTAATAATAATAATTATTAAGATTATTTTAAGTTTTAAAATAATAATTATTAAGCTTATTTTGGTTATTAAAATAATAATTATTAAGTTTATTTTAATTTTTAAAATAATAATTATTAAGATTTTTTTAATAATTATTAAATTATAATTTTTTTAATTTTTTTAATAATTATTTCAGAATATTAAATATTATGTTTCCTTCAAAACTAGTAATTATTAAAAATATTTATTTTAGAATATTAAAAATAATAATTATTTTAGAATATTAAAAGTAAATATTAAAAAATTAAAATAAATATAAATATAAATATAATAATTATTCAAAAAAAAAATTATAAAAAAACTAAGATAATTCTTATTTTTAATATTCTAAATAAAATATTATATTTAATATTCTAAAATAAATATTATATTTAATATTCTAAAATAATTATTATTTTTAATATTTTAAAAGTAAATATTATTTTTAAAAATTATGTATACAAAAATATTTTTTACTTTTAAAATATTAAAAATAAAAATTATTTAAAATATATTTATTTTAGAATATTAAATATAATTATTAATTTTTTTATAAAAAATCTAATATTTTATTTTTAAATATTAAAAATAATTATTTTATTTTAAAATATTAAAATAATTATTATTTTAATAATAATAATTTATTTTAAATAATTACATATTATTTTTTTAAAATATTAAATATAATTATTATTTTAAACATATTTTAAAAATACTATTATATTTTAAAATATTAAAATTTTGGGTTGAGTCAAACTGGGTCGGGTTGGGTTAAACTTGGTCAAAATGGGTCGGGTTTAGGTTAAAATGGGTTGAAGGAACAGAAACGCCAATAAAATACCACTTTAAGGACCTAACTGACGAAAATGGTACTTTAGAGATGATTTTGAAAGTGGGTGACAACTTGGAAGGACAGAAGTGCCAATCAAACATAAAAAAAAGGTAAAGAAGATAACAAAGGTGGGTGTGGGTGTGGGCGTGGGTTGCGTGGGGGAGAAAAAGAAGCAAGAGCTGCTTATGATAGCACCTCTTCCATCATGAAGTTTTCATGCTATTCAAGCCAACACTAGCCTGCACCAAGAAAGTACATATTATACTCCCTCCTTTCCATTATTTAAAACATAATCTCACATATCTCATAATAATAATGCTAAGTATTTAATTTTATTATTAAATTTTATTTTTACCCACTAGTACTCCTCTTTCTCTCTCAAATACTCCTAATTTGGATTAATTTTGTGAGCCCAACATGTAACTTTCCTATTTTCTCATTAATTCTCCAAGATATACGCAAAACGTCTTATATTATAGAAAAAAAATTCTCTAAAAAGTCTTATATAACTAGTTGGCCTTCTAGAAGGGTGCAAATTGATTTTAGCCCTTGATTAATTAACACAATGTTTCTAAGTTTTAAAATGAAAAAAAAAAGAAGAAAAAAAAAGACGGGAAATGGTTTTCCGTCCAATTCTCTTGTTGTTGATTTTTTTTAATGAACAAAAAATACAGAAAAATTGGCCACTTTCCAAAGTTTTTTCTCCAAAAATTTAATGACCACGATGGAAAATTTAATAACATAAGCAAATCTTTTATAATCCTTATTATTATTATGCCCTCTACATACAAAAACAACAAAATTGATACAAGACCGAATGATTTTGGCCGGAGTGATATTACCCAACTCAAGTTAACCATGAGGTTGGGGACAGGGTGTGCTTCCATCCTTCCAAAACAATTATACTACTATAATTTTGCAAACATAAGACCACACATCATACTAGAATCTTTCCATTTCAAGTAAATGGAGATTCTCTATTTCATGGTTCAGATTTAAAGTGTGCGCTCTCTCCCTATCAGCATGATGTTATATTTTAACACATTTTAAATATAGACCATCAAATGAAGAGTCTCCCTTCACTTGAAATGGAAAGGATCATGGTCCCTACAACATCTGGGTCTGGGTTTTTGAATGCAGGCAGGCAGGCAGGCAATGAATAGCAAAGGTAAAAAGTCTTACCAGAAACTTGTGGATAGATCGTAATATTGGTGAAAAGTTTGTGCAGAATTTTTCCATATCAGCCTGGATATTTTCTGCGCCTCCTCCTAGGATCTCCATAAACCTTTTCCTATCTGGAGCAAACTTAATGGCAACCTATCATGAGTTTCATGATCATACTAGAAATTAAAAGCTGATAATAAAATTGAATGAGAAGAGCCTGGTCATAATTATAACAAATTAAATAATTTTTGAAACTACAAGAACAAATTTCCAAAACAAGTCGATTTATTAAAACCATGATGCATGCATGGTTGCATGCAATTGATTGAGCGTCCCTTAATTACCATAAAAGTGGAGCTAGCAATCCAACCATGCCATTTCTTCTAAGTCTTTCCGTATGAATCCGTACAAGATTGTTGCATTCCCCAATCTTGATGTTGGCAAAAAGTTCCAAACAGCTCCACTAAAAAATCCATTGCTCTGCAACCAACCAACAATATTATTGAAAATCCATCGTACATGTTTTGGAAGATCGATCCATCGATCAGTAATTCATGAAAACTACTTATTATTATTAGTCCAGACAAACAGAACAATCGCAAACTCATGTGTATATATATATATACTACGTACACCTTGTCAGCCAAAGAATGGCATTCGAGCAACTCGATGCTGATTTCTCGGTGCTTGTTTCAACTTCTGCGTGCACTATACTATACAAGTAGTTAAATCTTGTCGGATTGGAAGCATGTTTATGTCCCAATCTCTGCAACCAAGTACAAGAAATTCAAAAAAACTACATTGGTACTTGAGATTTAAAAAAAAAAAAGGTCATATAGAAGCTCACCGATATATTACCACTGATATCCGATTTCACAACAGCTCCAAATTTATCTGGCATCAAATATTATATATATTAAATTTAAATTCATTCATTGTGAAATATTTCATATTAGAAATATATATATATACACTACAACAAAACTAACTATTTCCGACGGAAATATCCTCGACGGAATATATTCAGTCGAAGTTACTATATTTACGACGGAAATTTCCGTCGGAGATAATTCCCTCGAAGATAATATATTTACGACGGAATTCTGTCGGAACAGTAGATACTTTGCTGGCGCCAGATTTCCCGCCCGCGCCAAATATAAACTCGACCGAATATAGAAAAGTTCGACGGAATCGTCCGTCGTATATACGTTATATCCGAGGAAATTAATTCCGACAGGCATTCCGTCAAAAATAAAGATTAAAACCTAATTAGTCGTCTTCTTCTCCATTGCCTCACTCATTTCCTATTCACTCTCTCTCTCTACTCTCTCTCTCTCTCTCTCATCCCTCTCTTTCCGGCCACCACCACCAGCCGCACCTGCCTCCTCCACCACCAGCCGCCCACCACCCCCTGCCACTTCCTCCGGTCCCCTTTCCAACTCCCCCCGACCCAGCCCCCACACCCCTTGCCTCCTCCTGTTGCCTCCTCCTCCCTTCTCCGAACTGCCTCCGCCTCCTCCCTTCTCCGAGCTGCCGCCGCCTCCTCCCTCCTCCAAGCTGCCACCTCTTTCCTTTTCCTGCCTACCGGTCGTATCTCTCATTACTCACTAACAGTTGTAAGTATTTTTCATTCATTATTTAGGGTTTTGTTAAGGTTAAATTTCTGTTGCTTCATTACTTAATTAGGATTGAGATTGAAATTGAAATTGGGAACAATCTGTTGGGACAATCTGATATTGAGAATATATGTATATTTTGTAGAATCTCTGAAATTTCCTGAACTTTGTTTAATAATTGTATCTTGATTTGAAATTGGATTTGATATGCTGTAATTTGGGTTGAAGCTCATTTACTGCTATTGGATATTGATTTGCTGCAATTTGGGTTGATAATTACTGCAATTTGGGTTTGTCCTAATTGGTTTATGTTTAAGAATGACTCAACATGTTCATTTACTGCAATTTGGGTTTGTTCTAATTAGTTTTTCGTAATTTCGATTTCATACTTCAATTTGGGCTTTATAAGAATGTGATATATGATATTTCTGACGGAATTTCCGACGGAATTTCTGTCAGAATTTTCGACGGAATTTCTGTCAGAATTTTCATTTGCAAAATTTGCGGGCCCTGCTAGTATAATTAATAATTAATAATAAATAATAATAAGTAATAAGTAATAAATAATAATTCATAATTAATAATAAATAAATAATAGATAATAGATATTAACTAATTAATAATAAATAATAATTAGTAACTAATAATTAATAAATTATAGATAATAACTAATTAATAATAATTAATAATTAATAATTAATAAATAATAGATAATAATAATTAATAAATAATAGATAATAACTAATTAATAATAAATAATAATTGATAATAAATAAATAATAGATAATAACAAATTAATAATAAATAATAATTAGTAATTA
The DNA here is from genome assembly GCA_020205555.1 of Panax stipuleanatus. NCBI lineage: Eukaryota > Viridiplantae > Streptophyta > Magnoliopsida > Apiales > Araliaceae > Panax > Panax stipuleanatus. The sequence continues at coordinate 15,478,377 of CM035126.1, read as the reverse complement.
ATAATTAATAGATAATAACTAATTAATAATTAATAATAAATAATAATTGATAAATAGGAATAAGTAATAAATAATAATTGATAATAAATAATAAATAATAAATAATAAATAATAGATAATAACTAATTAATAATAAATAATAAATAATAATAAGTAATAAGTACTAAGTAATAAGTAATAAATAATAATTGATAATAATTAATAATTAATAATAAATAAATATATAATACGATGAAACTAACAATTTATTTTCAGGGAAGTATATAATATTTGAAGTTGTAAAAGAAATTTGCATGAGAATTAAGGAAAACAGACCTAAATAGGCAATAAAAGTTTGCAGACAATAGACATCCCAGAAAGGCTTGGTAAGCATTTCCCCATGTTCAGACTTGATATGCTTCATCCCTTCCAAACAAGGGGTGAATACCGTTTCCGCCATTTTCACAATTCAATTAGTGCACCAATTTCATGTACACCATCATTCATTGCCTTCAGTTGCGAAACCAGAACAAATTTCAGAGGGGGCAAAATACATCATTAAAAAAAAATTAATTATTGACGCTTGAAGTGCTTCTTTCGAATGTACGACTGAGAAGAGACAACTGTATCATGCGATTTTGCATAGTTTGAAAACGTCTCAAAATTTGTTCGTTTTCAATTTTTGAAAAAATATTATTCTCAATATAAACTATTAGAGGCGGAAGAAGAAAAAGGAAATGAGACTTGACTGCTAAAAGGGTATAAAATTGGTTGCTAAAGCTTAAAAGGGTATAAAATATATATTTTTTAAACTTACAAAATGAAACGACGTCGTTTCATTTAATACGTTTAAAAAAAATATTTAAAACACCCATTTACGCCAGCCTTGGCTACGTTCACTGCTGCAGACCTGCATTATGAATTATGAATATGCATGATATACCTACCCCTATCCCCAACCTTGGGGGGCATATGCCCCCTCCCTCGCTCCCTCCGTCCCTGATTGCCTTTTAATCTGCCTCAATTTGATCAATCATGCATGTATTTTTATTTAGTCGGTAAAAAAAAGGTTGAAATTAAGAAAATGTATCTTTTGAGCCTAATAATAATAAAATCCATACATGCGAGACTTAATTAGAAATAATATGAGGATTCACACAAATTAATTACATGTCTGCATGTATATACATACTATAACTACGTACGTATATATATGGTGAAGTGTTGGACATATAGTTCCCGCTGCTTTTGCGATATATATGGGATAGAATATCATCGCTTTTTTGGGGAAAATAAAATATATTTTCTTGGCTATCGGTCAGCGCTTTTTAGCTCGCTCGCCAGTTATTTAACTTTTTGATTAAATGATACTATATTAAATTTTAAAAATCTATTACGTACGTACTATATATATATATATGTATCAACCTTGGGCAACGTACGTATTTGATTGCATTTTTGACAATCTTCTTCTTGGCTGGCTGCAGCATCACCTAGCCTAGCTAGGTCAATTCCACAAATTAATAAGATGCAGAACATCAGACAGACATGAATAGTATTAATTAATGTCTATGGCTTTTTTAACTAACTTCTCCCATGCCTGCCTTTTGTTCTGCTGGAATTAGAATTCTCTCCATTTTAAATGAAATGGTGTCTTCATTTAATGATTTAAATTTAAAATATGTTAAAATATATTGTCATACTGATAGGAGAAAGATGATAATATAAAATATACAAAGAATAAAGACTCTATTTCTTTGAAAATGAAGAGGATCCTAGTCTATTCTTCTTAACCTCCACCATTGTTCAAGAGCTAAAATGGCAAAGAAAACTAACAAATTTGGCAAGGAATTTAGGTATATTTTCTTTGCAGATAGATAGATTATTAAAAGATCCTGGCCAATTTTAATTTGGAAGGAAAAAAAAAGGTTCAATGAGATTCCTCATCCTCGTGCAAAATAGCCAACTTTCATTACATTATATGGGTAGCATGCATTAAATATAGAGTCCTTTACAATAATATACAATAATTAGAAAGTAATTACACTATTAGTGTATCAACAAAATAATTATAAAAATAACACAATAAATTCAAACAATTCAATTTCACATTAATAAGGAAACTTAAAATAAAGGCTGCTATAATTAATAATTCAAATTCAAATCTTTGGGATCTAATAACAAAAACAAATTCAAAATTCAAAATTCAAATCAAAAGGATGAAAAACAAAAAATTATTTTTCTCGTCATCTTCCTCCCTCGTCATCTTCCTCATCCGCCGCTGCGAATCTTCGCCTGTTGTAGATTTCTCTGTATGTTCTTTTTCTTAGGAAGGTTGACCAAACGTACAGAAATTCTACAGGGCCACCACTTTCAAGTGCCCCTTTCACAATCGTGAATGGAGAAGAAGGGCTCACCTTCTATGAAACACAAGTAAAAAAAAACTTCTCAAAATAGATAAACCCATCAAAATCCTAGAAAGACTTTTAGCAGCATTGCCAGTAAAAAATAATTCAATTGAAAGAAGTGTAAGATCATTTCAAAGGCTAAATAAATACATATTATCAGACTGTCATATGCATACCATATTATAACTGAAGGTTTGACAACCAACTGCATGAAGGTTTGGCTATCAACTGCATCACATTCAAAATAAATTGGTAACCTAATAAAACTGAATTGGTTACCTTGGTATGAAGGTTTGGCTACCAACTGCACTATGAAAAAACTGCATGTGTAAAGGTGGATTGGTTACTTTTGTATGAAGGTTTTGGTTACCTTAGTATGAAGGTTTGGTTGCCTTAGTATAAAGGTTTGGTTACCAACTGCACTATGAAGGTAACCTAATAAAATTGAATTGGTAACCTAATAAAACTAAATTAGTTACCTTGGTATGAAGGTTTGGTTACCTTGATATGAAGGTTTGGTTATCAACTGCATTATGAAGGTAACCTAATAAAACTGAATTGGTTACCTTGGTATGAAGGTTTGGCTATCAATTGCATGAAGGTTTGGCTACCAACTGCATCATATTCAAAATAAATTGTCAACCTAATAAAACTGAATTGGTTACCTTGGTATGAAGGTTTGGCTACCAACTGCACTATAAAAAAGCTGCAGGTGTGGAGGTGTATTGGTTACCTTGGTATGAAGGTTTGGTTACCTTGGTATGAAGGTTTGGTTACCAACTGCACTATAAAAAAACTGCAGGTGTGGAGGTGGATTGGTTACCTTGGTATGAAGGTTTAGTTACCTTGGTATGAAGGTTTGGTTACCAACTGCACTATGAAGGTAACCTAATAAAACTGAATTGGTTACCTTGGTATGAAGGTTTGGCTACCAACTGCATGAAGGTTTGGCTACCAACTGCATCACATTCAATATAAATTGGTAACCTAATAAAATTGAATTGGTTACCTTTGTACGAAGGTTTGGTTACTAACTGCACTATGAAAAAACTGCAGGTGTAGAGGTGGATTGGTTACCTTGGTATGAAGGTTTGGTTACCAACTGCATTATGAAAAAACTGCATGTGTGGAGGTGGTTTGGTTACCTTGACATGAAGGTTTGGTTACCTTGGTATGAATGTTTGGTTACCTTGGCATGAAGGTTTGGTTACCTTGGTATGAATGTATGGTTACCTTGGTATGAAGGTTTGGTTACCTTTGTATGAAGGTTTAGTTACCTTGGTTTGAAGGTTTGGTTACCAACTAAACTTGATACTTCAACCAGTACAAGGTGAAATCCATTTACCTTGGTTACCAACTTTGTTTCAACATTCTTAATTAAATACCATCTTTTCTGATTAACATGTATAACTCTATGGCTTCATTGGCCAGCTTTGCTTCGGCATAGACAGATAAGAGCAAATTTGAGAGAGTATGTTTGGTAGAAGGTGAGGAGAGAGAAAACAGAGAGTAAAGATCAGCAGGAGAATCAAATGGAGATTTTGAGAGGATGAGAGATTTGAGCAGACTTTTCGCGGGTTTAGTGTGATACTGTTGGTTGAGTTTTTCAAGTTTTCGTACTTGTTCATGGCGGTCTTTTGGTCAAGCTTGGATGATTCAGAATCAGAGCAGAATAGTTTGCAGATGCGAACAGATTAGTACGACGTAAGTGAAATAAGTTGCTCTTTGCATCTCTTCAATGGCTACTTGGAGGTCTTGGTTAGCAGCAATTGATGATGATGGTGATGAGATGAAGAATGGAGATTGAGGATAAGGCAGTTGAGAGAAAAAGAGATAATGGCGAGAGAGAGAGATAGATAATGGCGATTGATCCACCTAAATTAAAGAAATACTAATTATATTAATTTTGTAAATAAACTATTAAAAATGTATTAATTTTGTAAATATTTTCTGCATGTACTGTTGTTGTAATTTTTTTTAAAAATGTACTAGAAAATATAATTGTTCCTTAAATATATGGATTAATTACATATTTTAGTACATTTTTAGAAATAATTATAATAATGGCGCATCCATAAAATAATTACAAAAGTAATACACTTTATCATATTTATTTATAAAATTAATGCAATTAGGATTCATTTAATTTAGGTGATTATTTTAAATTTTAAATATCATCTTCATTATCTATGATTTTTTCTCTCATCTCGCTCGATGACTTTATCCCTCCCTCCCTCCCTCCTAATTGGCAATTTCATTTGTCACATAAAATCGTTCATATATTGCGGTAGTATCCGATCGGTCACTAACATCACTTCTGATTTCGTTCCCTCGGTTCCACCAAAATATGGTTGGTGCGAGATTTCAAAGTTGAAAATTTGTGTTGTTTTTTATTTCTATGGAGATCTCTTCTGCAAACACTTGTTTATAATTTCTATCAGTAAAGTTCCATAATATATAGCATATAGGTATCTTTGACAACATTATTTTTCATGCTACAGGTTTCTATCATGCAAATTGTTTCTGAAAAGGTGGTCCATATCTTTAACCTAATAAAGTTGTTTGAAGATGTACCTGATATTTTGGACAACTGCCTGACTCGCATATTTCATTCCCCTAGAATTTTAAAGCTTGGTAGGCTATGTTGCCCCCAACACTGCTGCCCATGAGGGAAGTGTTTGAAAAAACCACAGCACTTGGCGCAGCGGTTAAGGATTGACCTGAGGTGAGCCATAAACTCAGACATCTTAGGATCGATCCCCGCCAGCAACAAGTGTGAGGAATTAGTAATAATTTCGTGTGGCCACGGGGACGCGGGCGTAAGCTCGTATGAAAAGGCTGACCCGGGTTCGAGAGATTTAGTCCGACTGCGGTCGGGATACTCTCAGTTATAAAAAAAAAATGTGTTTGAAAAGTCAGCGAATTTGGCCAACCACTCTTCATGGTTTGTTTTGATACAGTGCAACGCTTCCACACAATCCTCATAGGCCGCGTTACGTTTTGGGGCCTTCCAAACCTGTAATTTTTTCACCCCACTCCTGCCATTTTTTCATAGTGTAGTTGATAACTAAACATTCATACCAAGGTAACCAAACTTTCATACCAAGGTAACCAAACTTTCATACCAAGGTAACCAATCCACCTCCACACCTGCAATTTTTTCATAATGTAGTTGGTAACCAAACCTTCATACCATGGTAACCAATCCACCTCCACACTTACAGTTTTTTCATAGTGCAGTTGGTAGCCAAACCTTCATACCAAGGTAACCAAGTCAGTTTTAATAGGTTACCTTCATAGTGCAGTTGGTAACCAAACTTTCATACCAATATAACAAAACCTTCATACTAAGATAACCAATTCATTTTCACACCTGCAATTTTTTCATATTGCAGTTGGTAGCCAAATCTTCATACTAAGGTAACCAATTCAGTTTTATTAGGTTATCAATTTATTTTGAATGTGATGTAATTGGTAGCCAAACCTTAATATCAAGGTAATCAATTAGTTTTATTAGATTACCAATTTATTTTGAATGTGATGCAGTTGGTAGCCAAACTTTCATGCAGTTGGTTGCCAAACCTTGAGACCAAGGTAACCAATTTAATTTTATTAGGTTACCAATTTATTTTAAATGTGATGCAGTTGGTAGCCAAACCTTCATACAAAGATAACCATTTTAATTTTTGTGGGTAATCATTTTAGTTAAATTAAGCTACCTCTATATATGTGGCATTTCTTAATCTATTTTTTTTAATTTCTTATTTTTGGGTAAACGAGTCGTTATCACTATGCTGTTTGTATATATGACTCACCAATTCGAAACTCAACAAGCATGCGTAGCTTCTTTTTTTTTAATCCTTTAATGGATGTCAACGTTATACATATACTACTTCGTTCCCACAATAAGTGTTTTTTTAGGTTTAATATTTTTATTCAAAATAAGTGATGTATTAGAATTCTAATATAATTTTTACAATATTTTTCTATATGTGCCCTTATGCAACCAATAGTATTTATTGAGAAGCTAAAAGGTTGAAGAAAGAGAAAGAAAGACCAAAAGGCAATAAAAAAAAGTCTCAAACAAAACAAAGAAAGTATATTAAGGGTATTTTTGTTATTTTAACTTGTGTATTGGTATGTGTGATTTAAGCTAAAAAAACACTTATTATGGGACGAAAGTAGTATTTATTTTTGTTACTTATTTTTCACCACTTTTGCTTCTGCAGGTAAGCTTCATTTCATGCTAAATAAGGGTTTCTCATATAATTTCTGCAGGTAAGCTTCATTTCATGCTAAATAAGGGTTTCTCATATAATCCAGTCTTTTCTACAGTTTTAACTTGAAGCATAAATATTATATGACTAGCTTGCGGCACTCCACTTTTGAAGTTTGTTTTGCATCCATTGATTGTGAGGACTGAAGTGCTAACTTGTTGGTGTTCAACTTTGCTAACTTGCAGAGGCGGAAGATTACGAGGGAGGAAGATGAGGAGAAAATAATTTTTTATTTTTTATACTTTTGATTTAAATTTTAAATTACGAATTTATTTTTGTTGTTAGATCCCAAATATTTGAATTTGAATTATTAATTATGGCAGCCTTGATTTTAGGTTTCCTCTGCTTTCCAAATTATAAGATAATTTTAATTTTTAAAAATCAAAATAAGATATTTTTAAAATTGAAATAATTCATTAAAAATTATGAAATATTAAATTATAATTAATAGTACTTATGAGATAATTTACAATATTTATCATTGTATTGAGTAAAATTTTAAAAAAATTATATCAATTTTAAGTTTAAAAATATCTTAAATTAATTTTAAAAATCAATAATAATCTTATACTTTGGAATATAGTGAATATAACATTATAAAGCTTACTTTGACATTATCAAATGTTACTAGAGAATTAAAATTATTATTTTTTATTTATTACTGGAGCATGTGTTGTCATTACTCTTTAATCTTTTCATACCACAATAACAATTCTCTTTACAAAATTAAAAATTACTCCATTTGTTCTAAAATTAAAAATATAATTTAACTTTTGAGATCAAACGACGGCATGTTAAATTTTAAATTGATGTGAATTTATTTAACTTTAGTTGATGTAATTATTATAACTGTATAATATATAACAAAAACTATTAATTCACACAATTTAGTCCATTCTAAATTTTTATGAGTCATACCAATTTTAAATTTTAATATGTCTACGTTTGACCTTAAAAGGAAAATTATATTTCTAATTTTGGAAGAAAAGAAGTATATTTTTGTTTCATATTTGCTCTTGAATTTATTGAGAGTTTATTATAATAATGATGACATGATAAAACAAAATTATGCTACGAATTTATGGACAGTGTCATTTTATACTAAAACAAAAAAAAACTCATTTTTTCGAAACATAAAATTAGCAAATGAGAATATTGTTGTGGAGAGTAAGTAATAAAAATAGAGGATTAATTATATTTTAGGAAATCATATTAGTGTATTTTTGTCAAGCCGGATCCACAAAGTACAATAAACCAGATTACAAACCCGGCCCGTAACAACACTCCTAGTGAGCCCTAGACCCTTTGGTGACAAACAGACACTATAAAAGAGTCACAAAACCCTAAAATGATCTCTCTCCTCATTTCCCTCTCCGCCTCTCTGAAGAACGTATAAACCTCGGCAAAAATGGTGAATCTCTCTCTTCATCTCTTCGTGTTAAATTTTTTACTCCATTTCTTAACTTGAAGCTAACTTACACTGATTTACTATGATTTGTTTATTGTGTGTAGCCGTTCAAGCGTTACGTTGAGATTGGGAGAGTTGCGCTCGTGAACTACGGGAAAGATTACGGCAAGCTCGTTGTCATCGTTGATGTTATCGATCAGAATCGAGTAAGTCAAATTATCTCTCTTAAAATTTGAAATTTCCTTGGTTTGGTTCATTTTGTTAATTTTCCAGGCGCATTTTGTTGCAATGCAGATATAAATTTGATGAGCTAAGTAATGCTGTTAGTCCTAGTTGTCCGATTATATACTTTTTTTTTAATTGATTCGTCATTTTGTGTCCTAAGAGTTGGGGCAATTGCTCTATTGGTCTTTAGGATTCGCATATATAGCCTAAGTATTGGGTATTGTGTAAATTTCTACATAGAATGATGAAATCTTTTTTGCAAAAGCAGCATCTTTATCAGGTGCAGTGATCAGCAGTTTCCACATGAGATTTCTGACTTACTATTGTAGTTGTATTTTTGTGTTTTTTCCTTGTTGTTGGCTTGTATTTTGATGTTTGTGAAACATAGAGTTATGTAGAAGTTAGTGCGGTAAACTTTTTGAGGTAATTAGTTGTTACAGTATGGTGGTTGAAAGTGTTGTGATAAAAGAACATTATAAAACATTACAGATTATGTTGGTGACTGTAACTAGTTCTAGTTTAATTGAAAGATCTATAACCTTGTTTTTATCTAGTATCCGCCTTAACAAGTTATCAAGTTTGAACATTTTAGTTGATTTAGTTGACTTTAATAGCTCACTTTGGTCATATACATTTACATGTTGTCTATGACGTATGGGTGTTTGGGCACTTGTTCAGTCCATAATTAGAATGATGATATCTTTGTGCAAACGTAGCATCATATTTATGATGTAATGAGCAGCACTTTCCACACGAGATTTCTGACTTGCCATCCAACTGTTGACACAAATGTCATACATTGTTTATGCCTTACTTTTATTTAGTAAATAGTGGTAGAGTCAATTTGTGATGCAGTTTATCCAGAATAAAAGAACAAAAAGGATCTGGTATTTAGGTAAAAAATTTAGACGCATAGATCATGGTCTACTGATAGAAGAATTAAATATGTCATTTTTGTGGATCCACTGGAAATGGAGTCTGCACTTCCACAGGGAAAATTTGTAGTCATACATCAATACGCTATCTTTGTGATTTGACCAAGAGCCCTTAGTCACTCGTTATGCTTCAAGTCTATTGTACCATAATGAAACCTATTTAAATCCGTTTAATAAATTGTGGGCTGTCATTAGGGCAAATGCTCCTGTAAATGCTATTTGCAATATGAAGGAACAGTTAAATATTGTGGTTTTCATGTTATTGCTGGAGTTATCTTCAATATAAAATTATATGCAAAATCAGTACTTGGCCTTACCAACTTGCTGTATGTCTGCTAATCTATCTCATGCTATGATTCTGACGATGTATTGTGCATATTTAATCTTCTACAGCTAATGCTAATGAAGTAATTTGTTTGTACTTTTTAAAACTGTGAAGGCTCTTGTGGACGCCCCTGATATGGTGAGAGGCCAAATGAATTTTAAGAGGCTCACACTAACAGATATCACAATTGACATCAAAAGGACCCCGAAGAAGAAGGCACTGGTTGAAGCAATGGAGGCTGCAGGTAAAACTAGTGTCAAACTACTTCTTGCATATATGTGAATTGCTACATGTCGGATTTTACTGTTTTTCGAATTATGGCAGATGTTAAGAACAAGTGGGAGAACAGCTCATGGGGAAGGAAGCTTATTGTTCAGAAACGAAGAGCAGCCCTTACTGATTTCGATAGGTTCAAGCTCATGTTGGCAAAAATAAAGGTTTGTCTAATAAAATCCTGTTGTGTAAAATTTATTCATCTTCCTCTGTAACACTGTATAAAATTTTGATCCATTGAGCTTGTCCATTTCATTCAAATACGCAATTGCAGAAGGCTGGTTTGGTCAGGCAAGAGCTTGCAAAGCTAAAGAAGGAGACCACTGCATAAATATTAGGATATATTAAAAGTCAAGACAGTGTTTGCTATGAATTTTCCCCAAGTTATACTATGGGATAGCTTGCTTTATAAGATCTGTATTTTGTTCCATTTTTTATCACAAAGATTTTGGCTGGCTGAACTCTGATTATTGTTAATTGGCTTGTGTACTTGCTTGGCCAAGTTTTCAATATTAGGCTGGTGTTTACGAGTGGTTTCTGAGATATTGAGAAATGCAGTATTTCAGTCTTGAACCAGGTTGCTTCATTACATCATTAACGAATGTCAAATGGATCATCCATCTCATGCTACTAGGGTCAAAATAGTTCATCTCCAATTTGATAATCGCACCCTGAAAAAACGACCCTCTCTTTTTCTTATTTTCTTTTTAAATGTAATTTGCTCTTGAAGAGGCTTAATAATATAAATGGGTGATCAAAAATTTTAATTATAATGTTTACTCCCAAGTTTTTAATACAATAAGTAACATTACATGTGTGTGCGTCTGTTAAAGAAGATATTTGCATATCTTTCATACTCCCTGTCCAAAATTAAAGAACTATAGTGTATAATAATTACAAATTTTACTTATTTTAAATTTTTAGGTTCATATTAATTTAAAATTTTAATATATTATCGTTTGACTTTAATAATCAATTGTATCTTTTATTTTAGAATATACTGAACTGCACGAAATCATTGGTGACCGAATGGCTTGGTTAACTGTTGCTAAGGTTATTTGTACATTAATAATCGCACCATGCACACCCTTAAATTTAGATGTTCTCACTCATTTTAGCTTTTCCTCAATTCTTTATCGTGTGTATTCCATTTCCAAACAGTACCCAAGACTTTCAAGAAATTTACAAGCAATTACTAATTTAGTAGATACTAGATAATGGTTAAAATTGTTAGTTATGCTTCAAAATCTTAGTTTTGAGTATATTAGTACATTCTTGTATTGGGCTTAGTAACATGGTTGAGAAAAAAGAGATGGATTCATACACATAACCTTAGCTAAGGAATTGGGTTGGGCCAAATTTGGATCTGTTCTGGCCATAAAACCTAAATGCCTCCAGCTGGGCCACGAGGGTGCACCCCTAAGTAGCCCCACTATCTTGCTAAAATTCTTACCTCAATTTGTCTTTTTTTTCTCAACGTTTTGTTCACTTAGAAAAATCATCTTCTCTTCACTATATACTCTATTACTATTTTCTAGGCTATCCACATAGAAAAGTCTAAAATCTCCTTCTGTGAGTAGGAGATTTCGTCGTTGAATCCTAAAGAGTGAACGCCGGAACTCATCTGTACCAAAAGGTTATGACCAATGGGGGCAGAATCACTTTTTACTTTTTAGGATTGTAGTTTCACTACACCTCGGTTTCATATATATACCATATAAGTTGTTCCAATTTTATTGTTCAGTTGCTCTTGTTAATACTGCTAGATTTCCAACAATCTAAAAAGTGATTCTGATTTATTAACAAGATAAAACCTGCTTTAGATCTTGCTAAAATTGAATGCTTTGATGGTTCGAATTTTAAGAGATGGTCATAAAATATGTTATTTTATTTGGAAACTATGAATTTGGAATATGTGTTATATGTGGATGTTCCTACTACTCCTGCTAATGATGTCTCTGATAATACTACTGCTGCTGAAACTCTTGAAAAATCTGATGTTGATAAGTCTGCAAAAAGGGATTATGTTAAGGATAATTGTACATGTTGTAGATATGTTTCACACTACTTGTCTAATTCGTTGTTTGAAATTTATTATCCATATCAAAGTGCTAAGAATATTTGGGATTCCTTAAAAACTAAATATGTTGTTGAAAACTCTGGATTTAAGAAATATGTTGCTTGAAAATTTTTTAGATTTTAATATGAAAGATGAAAAATCTGTAATAGAGCAAGTTCATAAATATCAAACTATTATGGGGAAAGTTATTGGGGAAGGAATGAAAATGTGTGAGACTTTTCAAGCTGTTGCACTTATTGAAAAATTACCATCATTATGGAAAGATTATAAGATGAACCTTAAACATGAAACTAAAGGTTTTACTATGCAGGAACTAGTGGCACACATACATATTGAAGAACAAAACAGGGCAAATGAAGAGAGGAGACATAGTTGCCAATCATATTGTCAAGGCTATCTCGTAGAACAAAGGCCACAATGGAAGACCCAAAATTATTCAAATCAACAACAGTCCAAAAACTACAAAGGAAAATACCAGAAATCAATCGGAAGAAAACATAATAATTTTAAGAAACCCAACCAAATTCAAAAACCTTTCACAAAAGGTCTTCGCTTCGTATGCGGTAAGCCAGACCATATTGCTATGAAATGTCACTTTCGCAAGGGGAAATAAAATAATAATAACTTTCAACCTAAGCACCTGAGCGAAGTTGGTTGAATTCGACTGACATTATTGTTGTTGTTGTCTCAGAAGTAAACCTAGTTGACAATTTCACAAAATGGGTAGTAGATATCGATGCCACTAAACACGTACATTTGCGCAAATAAAAAAGTAATCCTTAACTTTGAAAATGTGACTAATAGAGAAAATATTTTTATGGGGGATTTTCGAGACACCAAGGTTGCAAGAAAAGGGAAAGTTTTACTTAAATTACCTTCGGGAAAAATAATTGATTTGCAAGATGTGCATTATATGCTTGATATTTGTAGAAATCTTGTGTCTGAATCTTTTTTCAACAAAGTTGGCATCAAACTTGTGTTTGAGTCTGATAAACTTGTACTTACTTGTAATGGGGATTTTGTGGGAAAAGACTTTTGTACTGGGGACCTATTTGTACTTGATGCTTCTTCTGAATTAAATAGTAAAAATGTTTCTTGTACTTATATTGTTGAATTTTTGGATATGTGGCATACTAGATTAGGACATGTGAATGTGGTATCTATTAAAAAATTGAAACAACTTGAGCTTATACCTATTCTTGCAAATACCGAGTTTAATAAATGTGAAATTTATGTGGAAGTAAAACATGATAAGAAACCTTTGAAATGTGTTGAAAGACAAACTGGACTTCTTGAATTAAGTCACAGTGATCTAGCTGATTTTAAAAATATTACGAGTAGAGGTGATAAGAAATATTACATTTCTTTTGTGGATAATAAGTCTAAATATACTCAAATCTATCTCCTTGCCTCTAAAGATGAATAAATATTTATTAAATATAAAGCAGAAGTTGAAAATCAGTTAGAAAGAAAAATTAAAAGACTTATCCGATTGTGGAGGTGAATATGATTCAGGAAGTCTTAGAAATTGTTGTGAACTAAATAGAATTATTCATGAAAATTCTCCTCCTTATTCTCCACAGTCCAATGGAGTGGCATAAAGGAAAAATAGAACACTTAAAGATATGATGAATGCTATGTTAATTAGCTCTGGTTTACCATCTAATATGTGGGGAGAAACTTGTCCTTCTGCAAATCATATTTTCAATAGAGTTCACATAAAATGATAGACTCTACACCATATCATTTATGGAAGAATCATGCACCTAACTTGGGGTATTTTAAAGTGTAGGGGTGTCTAGCTAAAGTAGCTATACCAGAATTTAAAAGGAATAAAATTGGACCTAAAATAATTAATTGTATTTTTATTGGATATGCTTCTAATAGTGTTGCATACAATTTTCTGGTAATTAAATATGAGACTAATAATTATTAAAATAATTCTATTTTGGAAACTAAGGATGCATAATTTTTGAAAATATATTTTCGATGAATATAAGAGATGTGGGCAGTTCATTCTCAAATGAACATATTAAAAGGAAAGATAAAGAACCTATACCTGCATCTAGTGGCGGAACCAGAACATTTTTAAAGAGGGTCAAAATACATCAGTAAAAAAAATTATTTATTGATGCTTGGAGTGCTTCTTTCAAATTCATTTTGTCCAATTATAGTATTTCACAACATCCTATTCCAACCATTGTCAACATTTAAGTTGTGAGTCTAATGACTTTAAATACATATATATATGTATTTAATTTCTCCCGAATTATGAGACTATTATCATATTTTGAATTTTTTAGTCAACTGATTAGCTACTTTTATAGATAAATTATAAATTATAATATTATATATTCAAAACCTTATATTGTAGTTCTGGTCATCTTCGTTGGAGACAACTGAGAGGAGCCACTCAAAGCAAGAAAATAAATTAAGTTATTCTCATTTACAAAAAAATTGATACCAATGTATAATTAAGTCAGTAAGACAATGAGTGCAATATTAATTAATTAATTAATCATCAAACTTATTTAACATTATTTTATCTTATAGTAATATTGTTAATTTATTATAGGTGGAAGGACATGAGAAAACTCCCTCATCTGTCTGAAAAGGAGAAGGAAAAGTTGACAAGTAGTTCATTGACATAATATTAATTGTTACTTTTTTTTTTACTTTCAATTATTATTCTTAAACGATTGTTTTAAGTAAATATTTAAACAATCATTTCTTTATTATTCTTAAGTATAAAATTTAAATAACAATTAATAAAGATAAACATTAATAGAAAGAATATAGTAAATTATACTCATCCCAATATTCATGTCTTAAGCACACTTATAATATCCATCCCAAATTAATAAGATTTCTTAAATTATAGCTCATCTCAATATTCATAGGCTTCATATTCCAGGGTTGAGGGTCAAATCGCCCCCTAGTTCCGCCCATGCCTGCATCTACTAAAAGTAAAAGACAACGTTTTGAGAAAAAATTTGGCCCAACTTTTATAACAAAAGATGAACCTAAAACTTATGAAGAAGCAATTAATGAAATCAATTGATGCAACCTTTTGGAAAGATGCCATTAATAGTGAACTAAAATCTATTATGTCTAATCATATTTGGGAACTAGTTAATTTGCCTAGAGGATGTAAACCTATAGGATGTAAATGAGTGTTTAAAAATAAGTTAAAAGCTGATGAGTCTATTGATAAATTTAAGGCAAAACTTGTGACTAAAGGGTTTACTCAAAAGGAATGGTTTGACTATTTTGACACTTACTCACCGTTGACTAAAATTGCAACCATAAGAGTTTTAATTGTTTTAGGCATCTATTCATAAATTAATAATCCACCAAATGGATGTTAAAACTGCCTTTTTTGGATGGAGAGTTAAATGAAGAAATAAAATATGCCAACTAGAAGGGTTTGTAGTTCCAGGAGAAGAACAAAAGTGTATAAAGTGATAAAATCCTTGTATGGTCTGAAACAAGCACCAAAACAAAGGAATGACAAATTTAATAAAACTCTTTTATCTAATGATTTTGTGACAAATGAATCCGATAGTTGTGTCGATAGTAGATTCAATGAAAATTGTGGTGTGATTATTTGTCTATATGTTTATGACTTGCTAATATTTGGTACTGATAAGAAAGTTGTGAAAATTACTAAAACTTTTTTATCTTCTAAATTTGACATGAAAGATTTAGGAGAAGCAGATTTGATTCTTGGTATGAAAATTAATAAACATGCACATGATTTGGTTTTATCTCAGTCCTCATTATGTGGAAAATATTCTTAAGAAATTTAATTTCTTTAATGAATAGTCATTAGAAACACCTTATGACTCTAGTGTGCACTTAAAGAAAAATAAAGTGAATGGTATTGCATAAACTGAATATGCCAGAATCATTGGTAGTGTAATGTATTTAATGAATTGTACTCGGACCTGATATTGCATATGTCATTAGTAAACTTAGAAGATATACACATAATCCTTCACACGATCATTGGAATGTATTGTCACAACTAACTGAGGTATTTAAAAGGAACAGTTAATGTAGATGTACATTTTACTAGTCATTCTAGCGTTTTAGAAGGATATTGTGATGCTAATTGGGTATCTGAAAATGATGAGATAAACTTCATTAGTGGTTATGTGTTTACTTTAAGTGAATGAGCTATCTCTTGGAGATTTGTTAAACAAACTTGTACTGCTAGATCTACTATGGAATCTGAATTTATTGCATTCAAATTGGCAGGTAAGGAAGCAGAGTGGCTGAGGAATTTATTGGTAGACATTCTGTTGTGGTTAAATCCAATTTCTTCTATCTCTCTGCATTGTGATTCTCAAGCAACTACTGGTCGGGCAATGTACCATGTTTATAATGGGAAACAGAGACATATTTGTTTGATACATAATATTAGTATGAGGACTGATCAGTAACGGTGTTATTTTCATGGAATTTGTGAGGTTTGAAAATAATTTGACGGATCTTCTTATAAAGGGATTGACTAAAAATATTGTCTAAGAGAGATGAGATTATTGTCAACATCTTGAGTAAGTAATACATGATGGAAACCAATCCATGTGATTGGAGATCCCATGAATTGGGTTCAATGGGAAAAATAAGTCACGAAATTACTTAATTTTAGCACTTCAATTATTTACTGTCTTTCCATGTGTACATATCGTTCTTATTGACTAATTGTGATAGGATGAATCGTTTAGATTCTTAATGAAACTCATAGCCCTCAATGGTGGTCTATGAATGTTAGTTTACACTTGATGAGTTTATATATATAAAGGTGGAAGTGTAGGCAGCTTCCTATGAGAGCCTATGCCAGACTCTCTAAAGCCTTTATGAAAATCTAGAATATGGCGGATGGTCGAAAAATGCACCAACCGCGGACTTGTGTGGATTCAAGATTTTTTGGTATGTGTGCAAGTTCAATTGTTTGTGTCAAAGATAATGGATTCAAGAATATAGTTCACCTATAATCTACAAACATGAATTTGTTCCACTAAGTGTCGATTCAAACTCACAAGGTATCGACGTTATATATCTAAAATTCATTGCCCATTTTACTTCCTTCTAATTTTTCTTTGATAATTTGGAATCATATGAGGGATTTAGTTATGCTTCAAAATTTAGTTTTGAGTATATTAGTACATTCTTGTGTTAGGCTTAGTAACATAGTTAAGAAAAAAGGATAGGCTCACGCACATAAAGTTGGCTAAAGAATTGGGTTGGGCCAAACTTTAATCTTGGACTTCCGACCAAAAAACCTTAATGTGCACATTGTGCCCACCCCGGTGCAAATTCGAGTGCACCCAAGTCCACTGTTTTTATAAAATTTCCAACTCAATTTTTGCCTTATTTCTAGAGCACAATCACATTTTCTGTTCATTTAAGCCACAAACTAAGCACAACGTTCTGTTCTGTTCTATTCTTCATTAATCCGCAACAAATGCCAACAACGTTTAATTTTATTTTATTTTTCTCAACTGTTATGTTCTTTTCACCCTTTTCTTCTAATCTTAGGAATTAATACACCCAGAAAAGTCATCTTCTCTTCACTATATACTCTGTTACTATTTTTTGGGCAATCCACAGAGACAAGTCCAAAGTCTCGAAGGCTTCGTCTTTGAATCCTGAAGAGTGAACGTCGGAGCTCATCCGTACCAAAAGTTATGACCACAGTGGGGCGAAATCACTTTTTAGGATAGTAACTTCGCTACGTATCTGTTTCATTCGTATACCAAATAAGTTTTCCAATTTTATTGTTCAGTTGCTCTTGTCAATACTGCTAGATTTTCAACAATCTAAAAATTGATTATGATTTATTAACAAGATGAAACATGCTTTAGATCTTACTAAAATTGTACACTTTGATGGTTCAAATTTTAATAGATGATCTGAAGACATGTTATTTTATTTGGAAACTATGAATTTGGAATGTGTTATATGTGGATGTTTCTGCTACTCCTACTAATGATGTCTTTGATAATACTACTGTTGCTGAAACTCTTCAAAAATTTGATGTTAATAAGTCTGCAAAAAAGGAATGTGTTAATGATAATCGTACATGTCGTATATGTGTTTTGCACTACTTGTCTAATTCGTTGTTTGAAATTTATATCCGTATGAAAGTGTTTAGAAGACTTGGAATATGTTGTTGAAAACTCTAGACTTAAGAAATATGTTGCAGAAAAATTTCTAGATTTTAAGATGAAAGATGGAAAATCCTGTACTAGAGCAAGTTCATAAATATCAAACTATTGTGGGGGAAGTTATTGGGGAAGGAATGAAACTGTGTGAGACTTGCTGCACTTATTGAAAAATTACCACCATCATGAAAAGATTATAAGATGAACCTAAACATGAAACTAAAGATTTTATTACTATGCATGAACTAGTGGCACACATACATATTCAAGAACAAAACAGGTCAAAAGGGAGAGGAGACAGTTGCCAATCATATTGTCAAGGCTAATCTCGTAGAACAAATGTCACAATGGAAGACCCAAAATTATTCAAATCAACAACAGTTCAAAAGATGAGAGTTTCTTGCATTTGTGAAAGCATCATAGCATGAATTTGAAAGAGGACTTGCCTAATAAAAGATGAGAGCTTTATAATTTGCAATAGTTAAAACAAATCACAATTCACCATATAACTTGTCTGCAATCTCAGTTAATCTTGCTTTATGTACAGCATTTTCCCCAAGCTTTCGCAATAACCTAAGCATATCGGCTTTCAGACGCCTTCTTTCTTCTGGCTGCCTGTATAGCTCACGAAGAACATCTGGAGGAATGACAGATGCAGGCTCAGCTAGCAACTGCTGGCCCATGACTTGCATTCCATTTAATCTGACCAAATTAAAAAACATGTAATCAAAATTGTAGGAAAAATTGTAGGACAATAGAGCTGAAGATGCTGAAAATTATGTGTGGACTTACTTGTTTAGAATCCTTAGCATGTTCGGCCACTCGGTTATGCTGAAATGCACATCCATGATGCCGTTATATCTAAACTGGGAACTCCTAACCTTCCCACAGGACTGGAGTATCAGGACCAAGTTTCTTAGCTGCTCCAGGGATGTTTGGGATTGAAATCCTTACAACTGTCGTTCTTGGTGTGTCAATTCTGAAGATAAACAAACGCTTTCCTAAGACAACTATGGAAAATTTTGCAAGTGCCCTTTCTTTTCCATCTTCCTTCTGTCAAAATTACACGTCAAAGTTGAACGGGGACATGATAATTGAAATATATTAAAGCATTAATGACAATTATGACCACTAAAAAGGTTGCTTACTGGGTGAGTAGAGGTAATTCTCAAGCGAGCAAAGTTCAAATCTCACAATCTAAAATTATTACTAGTTTGTAGCATCAAAAGTTTTTATGATATATAAACATTTAGACATGTATTATTAACATATAACTTCAAAGTTGGGAGGAACCATGAACTAAGGAAAGGGTGGCATGGGGTTCATGCCCCCCTCCAATGCCTCCCAAAGTTGAAAAACAGTACCTTGGTTCTATTATTGATAGAGAAAGACAGATTGACAATGACATTAACCATAGGATTATGGATGTCTAAAATGGAAAGTTGCCTCTGGGGGTATTGTGCGATAAACAAATCCCCAATAAATTGAAGTGGATATTGTGTAGAACTGCAATCAGAGGCCAGCTATGCCCTATGGTTTTGCTCTGAGTATTGGGTTGTAAGAAGCAAAAAGCCCACAAAATGAGTGCAGTGGAAATGCGCATTATAAGCTAGATGTACGGTCACACAAGAAAGGATAGAAAATGACATGAAGACATACGTAGGAAGGTGGAGGTGAGATTAATTGAAGAGAAGATGATGGAGAATAGGTTGAGATGGTTTAGACACATTGAGCATAGACCTATAAATGCACCAGTGAGGAAGAGTGATTTGTCACAATTAGGTGGAGCAAAAAGAGAGGGAGAGACAAAAACTTAATTTGGTAGAAGTAGTCGAGAAGTATATGTATGCAAGAGGTGTCACACAGGACATGGCCTTAGATGGGTCGGCAAAGGTTGCAAAGGGTTCATGTAGCCGAACCCAACTAGTTTCGGAATAAGGCTTTTGAGCAGAGTTGAGAAAAAGTAACTCATGAAAATTTAAAGTTTCCCTGATTGTATGAGTTAGAACAAGGGTATCAACAGATAAAAAAAATTAAAGAAACGGGGACAATTAGCAAGAAAAAATAAAATAACAAAAACAGGCAAAAAAAAACAGAAGGAAAAGACAGAGTTAAGAGAGAGTGGGCAACATGCCAACCACCAAATGTGGATTATCATGGGACAGAATAAGAGCAACTTATTAACTAATAATGAGAAAATCTCACCTCAAATTCCACATAAGCAACAGCACTTGAGGAACCCAAGAAAATGCCTGAAATTTTGCTCTCGCAGAAGGCAAGAGCTTCTTCAATATGCTTTGAGCAGATTTCAGGAGTCAACTGCTTAATAGCAACAGTTCGCGTAGGATTCTTCACTAATGCAGCTGGAGCATCAGGATCACCAATCACGTTAGGAATGGAAATTTTCTTAGATAGGTTCTCCAAGGAAGAAGCTGGTTCCACAATAACTGTTTTGCCACGCACAACGAGGTCAATTGTTTGAAGAGCTTTTTCCATCCCATCCCTTGTCTGCAATAAAAACAAGTCATTTAAAAATATCGGATCCAACAAACTGGGTGCCTTATTACAAACTTAATCCAGTTCCGTAACACAACCAATCATTCAGTTGACATTACAGTGAAGGGATGTTCTTTTTTCGCAAATGCAAGTGTATCTTCTGTTATGCTGCTTTTCCTTTTTTAATTTTTTTTGGTGGAAGTTACTCTGGGATTCATTTTTAGCCTAGCCCAACTAATTAGGGACAAAACCCGCTGTTGAGAATATTCTTGGTGGGAATGACATTTATATTCATATTGTTCTGCAACACTGTTAATGCAAACTAAGTAATCACTTAAATGATTAAATTCAGTACCGGTCTTCGAACTATAAAGTGTGACACTGAGAACTGACCTTAAAATAAAGAGTAGCAATTTTAAGGTTTTGTCTAACATCAGAAACTTCAGTCTTCAAAATATCACCAAAGCTCCTGAAAGCAGCAACTATATCTCTCTCTTCAGCTGTTTTGCTCAAAAACCTCACCATTACTTTGTTTTGGTGCAACGCTTCAGTGGACAAGGCATCTTGAGTCTTATTTAGGTCCCCTATCCTCAACGGTGACTCTTTGGCACTCTGGTGTTTGGATGACGTCTGTTTTCCTTCATTACCATTCTGCATATTGGCCTGTGATTGAACCCCTCTAATACGGTCACTAGTATGATTTTGATCAGTTCTACTGGAAGCAATACTTTCACAAGTGCTCACAGCCTGTTGTCCTCCAGGAAGTTTCTTGATGCATTCAGTTAAATGTTTCATGTTGGGATAATTTGTCAAATTCCCTCCAATTGTTTCGTTTGAATCCTTGAAAATTCCGTTTGGTGGCAAAATATTGCGTTTGGTCATCATCTGCCCTGCTTCCTGATCTTTCATTGTCTTCTTGCAAACATCAGCCAATTGTGTGATCTTTTGTGCATCATAACCTGATGCAGGCAGTCCACCCCCTTCAGCGGCTACATTTGATGATATACAGGAAACTTTCCGCTGGTACTCAGGTTGATTGTGCCCATTTCCAGTTGAAGCAGATACATTTGGAACAACTTCTTGCAATATTCTAGTTGTTTGATCTGCCTTGGAACTTACAACTAAGCCTGAAGATGTTTTCTCTGATTGCAGGTGTCCATTATCAGGTTCAATCTCTGGTTGTTCATCTAATTTCTTTTTAAAAAGATCCACAAATCCCACTAGCTTTCGGTCTCCATCAAATAATGAAGGTCTTTCACCCAATTCAGAGACTACATTTGTTTTAAAGCTCGAAGTTATTGTTTTGCTTTCAACTTGGTTTCTACATCCAGTTGACACCATTTTATCTTCACTAGTGTCTTGCAATGTTCCAGTCACTTCATCGATTAAGCAAGATAACTGCTCAGACTTTGATTTTTTGTGCATGGCAAAATTTGTTTCAAGACTTGATAACGAAGGTCTTTCACCCAATTCAGAGCCTACATTTGTTTTAAAGATCGAAGATAATGTTCTGCTTTTAACTTGGTTTCTGCATCCAGTTGAAACCGTTTCATATTCAGTTGTGGCTTGCAATGTTCTAGTCACTTCATGGATTAAGCAAGAAAACTGCTCAGCCTTTGATTTCTCGTTCCAGAGCTCTTTAGGTTTCATCTGCTCCTTTCTTGAC
Source organism: Panax stipuleanatus (assembly GCA_020205555.1). Taxonomy (NCBI): domain Eukaryota; kingdom Viridiplantae; phylum Streptophyta; class Magnoliopsida; order Apiales; family Araliaceae; genus Panax; species Panax stipuleanatus. The sequence goes on along the minus strand of CM035126.1, from coordinate 15,456,135 downwards.
TGAACTAAATTCAAACTATCTGAAACACCTTCTGCTTTAACTATACCGCCACAGAGAGGAGATACTGCACCTGTTAAAAAATTCCTGTCATTGCTGGAAGAATTTGGTATAATATCTGACAACGGAACTCTACATGCAACTTCGGGAAGTTGAGTTTGATCTGTAGAATCATGCACTCTAGTAATTTCAGAAGCTGTTGCGTTCAACATATTTGCAGAAGAACAGTCTTCTGTTGAACTGCATGTTGCATGACTAACAGTTGTTATACTTACTGTCAGAATCTATCGAAGCTTCAGATGACTGAATTAGACTTCTAGGATTACCAATTTCAGTGTTCTCCATACTATTGTATGTCCTGTTAGTCTCAGAAGCTACAGCATCCGTTATGTACTCAGATGAGGTTCTCGTTGATATACAAGGCACTGCACTTGTAGAAATGTCACTCCAATTGCACAGAGTATTTGCCGGAGTACTTTCAGGTTCGTCAAAGCGAGGCTTTTTTGAGCTATTATTATGAGATGCGATAACTGTAGAATCTGTAGCATCAGCTGTAGAATTTGATTTATCCCCATTATTTGAGTGACTCCGGACTTGAGAATTTCCAATTATCTTTTCCTTCAGTTCCAGAAGAATGTCTTTCAAAGTATACCATGATCCTCCAACTTCATTTTGTACATGTTTTACTTTAGGGAAGATTCCTGGGTGTATTTTCATATACCTAAGAAGAAAAAGAAGGGTTTTGGAAAGAGCAAGTAAGCCAATAAGCTGAGCAGTTGTCAACCCTAACTCTTATTCCTATTAGATGATTGTGGAAGTGAAACATCACAAGGTTGTGTACCAACAAGATACGCATGGATAGTACCAAAAAAACAAAAGGAAAATGAAAGGAAAAAAAGAAGAAAAAAAAGAAGATAAGCATAATCATGGAAAACCACTATTCACTTAAAAGAAAGAAATTTAGAACAGCCGTAGCAACCCTGTCTACTTGTAATTACAACTTGATAGTGAAAGATAGATTCAAGTAATTTGAAACTTAAGCATCTTGCCCGCATTCTTTCACTCTCTATTCTTCTTCTACTTTTTTTTTTTTTTGGAGGGGGGTGGGGGGTTGTGGTCGAGAGAGAGGGGTAAAAAGCCTCATTTTAATCCATGCACTCTTCAAACTTGCATCCAAGAATCATACTGTGGATATATTCAACCATCCATAAACCATGCCCAGGCCATCATGTTAGCTGGGAACTCATCTTGAGACTTCAGGCATTACAGTCCTGAGGCTAACCAACCAAGCTCTACTATACTTCCTCACTAGCGGGAAACAGATTTCAGTTTAAATGTCTGACTGTTGGATCTTTATATAGAAAGCAATCTTCTACCATTGTCAAATGGAATGATATAATATATATTTTGAAAACAACTTCTACTCACAAGAAGGGCAAAGGGAAAACAGAAAACAATAAATCATTAATCTCTAGTATAATAAACATATCAGGTAAACAAATTATAGTGAAAATGAAAAACATGGAGAGTGTTTCCTCAAAAGGATAGTGATGCAGACGTAGACATAGAATTTGAAATACCCAGATGCCCTGTGTCCAGCCAATAACCATACAATAATACCTGACTTTATAAAGCCAGACTAACCATTGTTCAGATGCTCTACTCAGTAACGTACATATCTCAGCATATTAATCAAGGAACTTATACCTTAAATACATAGTAATGAGGACACTGATGAGGAATTAGCCGTTAGTAATATGACTTCATATCTGCCCAGCAAACAAAGGAAAGGAAACAAAGAAAGGGAAGAACAGTCAACTGAAGGAAAGTTGCAACAAGAAGAATGTCATTGTAGCTTGTGTCAAAAACAGTTCGTTTATACAATCTGTTTAGTTAGTTATAGTGGCATTTTTGAAATACTCCCTCCGTCCATAATAAACGTCCTGGTTTGACTTTCATGGTCAAATCGACCATTTTTAAAATTAATGAATCTTTAAAAAAAATATCAAGATATACGCCTAGAGATTATGATCATAATAAACTACGAAGAATGTACCTACTAATGTCAAGTTTCATAATTTAAAAATTCAATATAAATATTTTTAATTATTTATTTTTAAAATGATCAATTTGACCACTAAAGTCAAATTAGGACGTTTATTATGGGACAAAGGGAGTAGTTGTTCAGGTTGTTAGCTTGTTTTATAAGTTGAGTATCTAGAATAAATACTTCATTTCCTCTAGCATTGCAATCAAGAGATTCATTTTATACAAGTTCTCAGGTTTTGCTACTTTTAACATTGTAACATTAGCTACACCTAAATTTGCCATTCGACCTATCAAATATAAAACTTGCCATTCATACACTAGCATACATATATGTACAGGACCAGGCCTTACACTCTGTTATTGAATTTTAAAATGAATAGAAAGAAAAGAAAGTGACGGAAAACTTTAGTTTTCTGTCCAATTCCTTTGTAAGGTTTCTACAAGATCATGATTGTCCTTTATCTAAAATTGCCACAAAGGAAGTCTGTGTTCAATTCACCTGCAGTACTACATCATATTAACAAGGTCAACCTGACATCTAAGACAGGAATGTCAGAATCGAGAAGGCTATAAATATTGATTCAACATGTGGCAGATCCCTGACTACTACTTCCTACAGTCATTGAGATGATCATTTGGGAAATCAAAAAGACTAAGATGGACAAAGCACTTCGCCTATCACATGCCAATAGTTTATTTTATTTTATTTAGATTTTGTCTGTTTCTATTCATTTGGAGTGTTGTTTGGTTTCACTCATGGGTTTCGACTCCATATAAGAGGGCTATTAGTGGACTATACTAAAATTATCAACAAGGAAAATTAAATTGCATCTCTAACAACATTACAGGTACATGTAGGTTGTGCGCGTATTATCCAGGAACAAAGAAATAAATAAATAAAATTTAAAAATAAAAGGGAAATTTTGTTAATTATCTTTTTGCATTACCAATAAAATTCTATAAATAAATAAATAATCTCTGTCTTCTGCTAAGTAAAATTTCATATTATCTATAAAAGTAAGCTAATAATAAGTAAATGCGACAAATGGGTTAGTTAAAAAAGGCCTCACTTTTTCACATATGATTCCACAGCCATGACTTTCTGCTCCCTCGAACACCTATCTTTCTGACGTGAAGGGGTAGAAAAATATACTCTTCTTTGTTTGGAAAACCTACAAAAACACAATAATCCCAATAATCAATGAAATTGAAAATTAATGGGGAAGGGGGTTTTAGCATAATTATTTGCTAGGAAAATACATTGGTAAAATGGTTCTTACCGATGGTGTGGAAATGAAACCTTTGGTTTGCTTGAAGAAGAAGATGTGAGAGTCCCATAATGGCCGCCGCTCTCCCTCTCCCTCTACAGCGGGGAAATAGAGACCCCCAGGGGTTTAAGGAGGGTTCTAGCCTTCTAGGGTCTGGACTAAATTGCAAATCCTTCCTCTTATTTTTGTCATGCTTTTGCTAAACCGTTCTCTCTCATAAATGCATTAGTTATGTCTCCAATTTTTTTCACTAATGAAAAATTGATTTCCTCTCTCATCTCTTCTCATTTTTTATTTTAAAATTTATGTAAAAAATATACTCTTCTTCTTTTTTATTTATTTATTTTTATATTTATCTTTTAAATTCAGTATAAAATATTTCTAAACTCAAAATTAGTATAAATTAAATAATTTTAGATAATATAATTACCAAAATTATAAATGTTATTATTTTTTTATCTTATCTAAATAGTACTAATAACTGGTATGATTTACTATTTTCAAAGGTTAAATTATGTGCATCAATTTTATAACATTTGATTTATTATATTTACTTTTTATGTTATTATATTTAATTTTATAATTTTATAATTTATAATACTAATTTTATAATATATAAATTATAATTTTATAATTTTATAAAATTATAAAATTAAAATTAAAATTAAAAATTAAAAATTATTTATAAATTAAAATTTTATATATTATAAAATTATAAATTAAATATAATAACATAAAAATAAAATATAATATATAATAAATCAAAGGTTAATTTTAATTTTATAATTTTATTTAAATTATAAAATAAAATATAATTAAATAAATTAAATATCAAAAATATCAAAAAATAAAAATAAATTACTATAGAATAAAATATCACAAAATAAAGCAAAGAAAAATAATTTATAATAAATTATAAATTATTTAATATTTCTAATTATAAATTATAAATTATAAATTATAAAGTATAAAGAATTCTAAATTATAATATATAAATTTATAATTTATATATTTATAAATTATAAAAATTTTAATTTTTAATTATAATTTTGATGAAAATATTTTAAATATAATTTATAATTTTATAAAATTATAAATTGATGCACATAATTTAATCTTTGAAAACAATAAATCATATAGCTATTAGTAACATTTAGATAAAATAAAAAATAGTAAGGTTCATAATTTTGGTAATTATATTGTCTAAAATTAATAAATTTATACTAATTTTGAATTTAGAGATATTTCATATTGAACTCAAAAAAGTCAATATAAAAATAATAAATAAAAAGAAGAAAAGTACACTTTTTACACAAATTTAAAAATAAAAATTAAAACAATGAGGAGAGAGAAAATTATTTTTTAATAGGTGAAAAAAATTGAAAGAACATCTTTGTATAACTAATGCATCTATGAAGAACAGTTGTGCTAAAAAAATTAAGCAACGATTTAGCAAAAACATGACAAAAGGAAGAAGGGAAAATGAAGAGAAATAAAAGTATGTTGTGAGAGTGGATAGAAAAGAAAGTTAAGAAAATGTTAGAGAAGAGAAAAGAAATGGGGTTATTGTAACTTTTATTTGTTGTGTTTGTGAAATTTTTTTAAAAAAATGGTTATATAAGAAATTGAAATTAAAATAAAAATAAAAATAAGTAGAATATAAGAAACTAAATTTTAGTATTTGTTATAGTTTTTATTATTAATTATTAGTTGACCTTTTTCTAGTTATTATTTAGTATTATTCATTGCCATTTTTATTATTTATAATTCACATGAAATACATATTAGCGATTTTAAAATTATTTAATATTTTGTGGTTCAATCCGTATTTGCAAAATATACAATAGATATTGTGCATTTGCAGTTACACATTTTTATAATGTCAAGTTTTTTATATGAAATGTTTTTATCGAGGTAAAATAAATTTCTACTCAAATCTTAGTAATTTTAAGTGAAAAGTTTTGTGTAAAAAATTATGGTTATTTTCCACTCATTTCTCTCGCTTTCTAATCTTAAAAAAAAAAAATCACAAACGTGACGTTTTGGAAGGAAAAATTTAAAAATCCTCTATTTTTTTCTTCTTTTTATTCCACCTTTTTAAAGATCACAATCACAATATCAAGGAGAAAACACAATATTGGCCAAGACAAGAAAGAAGGACAAACTACATATGAAGAGAGATGTTAGTTAGAACATGTAATGTATTTGAGTTGGATTTATTTGTTAAGCCCCAAAGAGTGACTTTCATTTTCTTTTCTTTAGAGGCAGCTCTAATCACAGAAATGTTTACCAAGTTTTTCCTTTCATTAAGATTTCTTCTTTTTCCAGATTTGAAAGTGTGCTTCTTCCTTTTCGATGATTATTATTGTATTGATGGATGAGGGAAATAATTGATCTCAATCCTCCCCTTGTGACGTGCCCTTTTCTAAGAAAAAATATAAGGATTTTAACCTATTAAAAAAAAGTCAAATTAAGTTTTAATTTGGAGAGAAAAAGAAAAGAAAGTTAAAGAGGAAAAAAAATAACGGGTGGTGTCTTGAAGTTTTTTAGTAGAAGAAAAAATAAAAGGAAAATTGATATTTCTACAAGTAAATTTGACAGTTCTATAAATTCCTCCTCACGTGAATAGTAGGTGGGGTCTACCCTCATATGAAAGAATCTTGTGGAACTAACCATTTCACTTGTGAAAATATCAATTCTCAAAATAAAATTGAGGTGTGTCTTGAAATTCAAGTTAAGAGAGAAATAAAAAGAAAGTTGGGAAAAAATAAGTGTTATTTGGACACAAAAAATTTCTTATTCAACAAAAAAAACTTCCAACCACTGCGTAATGTGTCTGAAAGTTTTTTAATTAAAGAAGAGAAGAAAAGGGAATACTTACTTTCTTTCTTTTTTTTCGCTAAATTTGGTTTGCATAGAAGAGACCAAAATACATTGACAAAGGGCATACCCCATACTATAGCTACTTTCTTTTCTTTCACTTTCTTTACACATGTGACTCTTTAAATTTTATTCTAATTTAAAATATATTTTCATTTTTATTTTCACAATATAACTGGACTCCCTTTTTTTTATATAATTAATACAATACATGAATCCTACTTATGATACACTATTTTTTGTGCATAATTTGTGGCAGGTAAGTTTTCTTATAACATGTTGAACATTAACAAAACCTTTAATTTTACTTGAGGGATAATCTCTTCATTAGTCTTCAAATTATAACTGTTTTTTGCGTCTAATTCCTTAAATATTTTTTTCACATATTTCGTCCTCAAACTATATGTTTTATTTATGTTAACCCCCAAAATATAGTATATTTTTCAAATTTACTCAAACTATGACCGTCGTTCATGTTTAGTCCTCATCTATATTTGTCTCTGTCTTTCATATAGTACTCTTCAATTGCTCTTATGTTTGCAAGGTTAGACAAAGATTATACATGGAAGAAATCACTAACGACTATATTTAACTTAAGGTGCCAATTTAATAAGTGAAATAACTAAAAACAACAAATATAACATATGACTAGACAAAGCAAATGCCATTTCCTGAGTTTGGTCAAATCCGACGAATGATTAGACAACGAGAAGCCGCTATAGGGAGGGAATGACTGCAAACCAATTCACCATCCTGGTATGGACATGTGCATTTGAATGTACAACAACATATTCTTACACATTTTGGATGATATTGGATATCATATAATATATGCAAAAAGACTACACCGACAATTATCAAAATGAAACCCGCAAAAAGGGCTATAGAATTAGAAAGTGCCACAGCCTGACCTCACTAGTGAAGTAGTCATATTATCAGCTTCTTCCCACTTGTCTTGCTACGGAAGGGTGACAACAAAGAAAAGTGGCCTGAAGCTGCAGCCAAATGAAGAAAATATTTTAGGCTGTATCACTATATTTTAGGAAGAATTTAGTCGATAGTGTAGTGAGAACTTACACTTTTGTGAAGTGTTGCCTGCAGTCGGCGTTTCATCTTGGGATATGAGATTCTTCAATGTATGCACTAATGATTAGAAAAGGGTACACAAATGTCAGCTCTATAATTTTTGACTAAAAAGACTACCACCAAAAACTATTTATTGAAACAAATATCAGCTTTCCATGCATTATTATCTACCAGTTTCTTTTGAGGTTTTTACTATTTCAATCATGCTTTTAATTAGTATTCGATTGATTTGCAGTTAATTCAACATGTGTAGCCTTCTTAATATTCCGCTTCTTTAAATCCAAGCTCACATATAATGTCAGCAGAGCAGACAAAGATAGGTCAAGTTCCTCGAATGAGTTCAATTTATAAAAGTGAAAAGGTCGACTGGAAATTTAGTTGTCCTCTTTTTGTTAAGTGTGGGGCAAAATTTCAGACATACCAAACAGTCAAACACACATTCACACATTTCAGTTAAATTTATATTGAATCATTATTTTTACAGCTCTATGAAACCCTTAAATAATGAATTACAACTCGGATCAGTTCTTAAACATAATATATTTTCTGACAAGCTAATCTTGTGTAGCTTTGTAAGATATTATAATGGATTACATTTCTACCAGAAGAAACATTAAAAAGTCGTACAATAAATCCCAGTTTAACAGCTGGATAACTTCATTTGATCATATATAGGCTCAGAAGTTGGTCAACAAAACTGTACATCAATTGTGCTAACATTTATAAGGAACAACAGAATGCGTCAAGTACTAGTACAAGTACCATGTCAGCTACCATATATTATATTTAACTCAAATCATTAATGTGTGATAAGTTCTACTTTGCACTTTACAACGCTGTTATTTGTTTTATATTTTACAAAATAGATGCTTCAAAAGTAAATGGGCCAAATTATGCATGAAAAATCTTACTTTTACTATCACAAATATATTCTTAAGCTTGTAAAAGATAGCAATATGCATATTACCTTCAATGGAAGAGGCAGCCTTCGTTGCACTATCACCCAGCTCAGATGCATTAACACTTGCATTATCTGATTCAACACCTTGCTCTCCAGCAGTTGAGCTATGGTTTTTCCTTCCTAATTTTAAGAATCGTCTAAACCCTTTTGATGATTCTTTTACCTGAGGCTTCTCAAAAGCTTCGGGAATCAGCCCCAGTTTCAGGTTTTCAAAATCAGAAACATGTACTATAGCAGTTTCGACACTTCCTGATCCCATTGAGCTTGGTTGTGCTTTTCCATACACTGTATTTCTAGTATATGGGTCCTCCAACGTCACCCGAGCAAAGGGAGCTTGATAAGGATTTTCAGAAGTACTGATTGTTGAAAAGTTGGCAGATTCCTTCACCACATTATTTTTCATCACCTGATCACCAGCAAATAATTTGAGTGAATGCTAGTGTTCCGTATAATATTATAATGAATAAAAACTATTTCCACCAAGGGAAGAGCAACTTTAATTGCAGTGAAAAATGTCATACTACATTAAATGTATGAAATACTTACCAGAAGAAAAACCATTACTATACGATTGATTTTAAGATGAGTTCAAATAAAATTTATTCAAGCGAAGAACAACAGAATTTGAACATATTGAGGACCTCAGAGGATGGAGTGAGAGCAAGACCACAAGCAGAAACCAGGATGGGAGTAGGAGCATGTGCAGAAAATCCACGATTTAAAAGACCATGAGTTCTTGAGTACCTCCAGAGCAGCTATATTTACATATAGTATACATATATCCTGATATGTAAAAGGTTTTATTTCCCTTAAATTTCCAGCTAGAGTATTTAGGCAAAGTGGAAAATAGTTAAACCAGATGCATGGTCCAAGTAACAGGCTAACAGCTGCCACACCATTCGACCTTCTGAAAAGTGAATTATTCAGCGCGACCTTTTTTTCCCCACAACTGAAGTATTCAGTCACTTAATTGATCAAAATAGATTTTTAACTCGAACAACAGTTGCTACGGTTGATGGACACTGAAAACCAATAACATTATACACTTAAACTGAAGTTAATTTATTATAACAAATGTGGCATATCTAGGAGGACTTGTCCCACACCTACCTTGAACTGCAGCACCTGAGTTAATTAGGGTAGTGCCAAAATAAAATTGGCTCTGGCAATTAAATATTCAACTGAAAAAGCATACACTAAAATTTGTTTGGCATCATTCGTTTTGGCATGCTAACTGTGTCACTCAAGATAGCACTTCCTCTAATCATTCTTAGTATTATGATTACTTCCTCTGTTCATTTTGGAATCATATGACTATGACAATTGACATCAGGTGCAATTCCTTCTTTTGAACATTAAAATCATGAATAAATAAATTTGATCAATTCAAACTACTTCAGATTACCAATCCTACCTCATCAGAACTGGGTTTCTCCAGTGATCGGACTGGAGAAGGTTCTTTATAAACTCTATCCATGGGTAAAGGCGTTGCATGGATGGTAGCATATTCAGGTACAGCCACAATTTTATCTCCAATGTCAATAGTAGTGTTATGTTTCTTTCTAACTCCCGTCTTTACTTCTGAAGCTTGTACAGCTGGAATAGAGGGTTTCTGGCATTCAAGCATTACAACAGTCTTTTCAATTACTGGATTGTCATCCAAATTGTGATGTGACAATCTGTCATTAGTGGTATTCAGTTCATCACTTTCAGAAATTACTGAAGATTTGCCTCCATCGACTTTCAGTGTCATCTCCTTCGCTGATGATTTCTTCTGGTTTGCATTTAAAGCTCCTTTAGATGTTTTGATCTTCAACTCCGGAAGAGTTGCAGCCTTACTTCGATCAAGGTTCATAATAGCAGATATTTTCTTGCCCTCAGACCCATCAGACGGCTTCAGTTTTGGGACAGTTTCAGCACTACGAACCTTCGCTGAGGAAACAGGATGACTGCTGATTGTTTTGGGCTCCGATAATCTTCTAATCTGTGCCATGGAAGCTTTTGAATCAGGAGTAACACCATTTGATTCCTTCTTTGTCTCTGACAGTGATGACATTGATCTAGTTAACCTATTCCCAGTCAAGTGGCTACCATCAGTCGATTTGGTTATCTTAGAAGCTTTCTTAGAATCAGTAGATGCAACTGAAGCAGTTCTTATCTTGGACCTCTGCAGAGGTGATGATGATCCAGGTTCCGAATCACTGAACTTAGATCCTTTATGAGAGATGGGAGAAAGTTTTGTTGGCAACGATTTCCTGGTCGCCATTGAGGGCAATAGTGACTGACCAGAGGTCGAACTGCCTCTTGCTGCAATTCTCTTCTGCCTCTCCATTTTCAGAGCTTCGATTCGTTTCTGCTCTGCCTCTTCCTGTAAAGAAACAAACCCATTAGAATATAAAAGACAATTGAAAAGATCAAAGTCATGTTAGTTGGTTAATAAATGTAAAACTGTCAGCATTGAGATAATCATGACATAAACTAGAAAGGAAAATCAGTTAGATATGCCCTACTTAAGATCAGAGACCTCTTTCCATAATAGTTTCAAGCTTAATATTCTGTAATTGGGTGCTGAAAACTTATAAGCAAAAGTACCTTCTCCTTCTTCAGTTTCTGGAGGTCAGTTTTATAGGTTCTTAGCCTCTCAGCACGCAGTCGTGCTTCATCTAATGGACTCACCTTTGATGGCTTTCCTTTCCTTATTGGTCCACCAGTCTTCTTCTTATCCACAGCTTCTGAAATAACCTTAGACCTCCTTTCCTTTTCCGTTTTCTTAGACCCTTGTTTGGTACCAGTCACAGCTTCCCTATTTTTTGTATCCATTGAAGCTGCATCTTCAATGCAAAATTGCATTTCATAGTCTAAAGCAGGGTCATAACCAACAGACCTCTTTTCTGATCCGCGCTCTGGCAACAACCTCAACTCATCAGGCTCATACTTATCTTGGTTTCCAATCTTATTAGCAATATTTTCGGAATTCTGATGGGTGGATGGGAGCTCAGAATTTATGTCAATAACAGCCCTGCCATCGGATTGAACTTGATCTAGTGACATTGACCTGAATGGGACGATGAAGGACTCATCAGCCATATAAGCCAAATTATCAGTGGCAACCTCATACCCATTTACAGCCAGATCTGATGAACTTTGTAAGTTTGAATGGCTTTCTCGTCCACAAATAATAAAATCATCGGTTCCACTCGTATATAAAATCTTTCTTCCATTTATATTTTTGAACTGCATATTGTCTGTTGCCAATCTACCACTGCGATAAGGACCTTCTCCTTTAGAAATTAAAAGTTGATCATTTGATGCTCTAGGGAAATGAGACACATTCCCACTACCTTTATGGAATTCAGTTAACCTCCTACCTTGTAATTCAACTGTATCTCGTCCAGCAAAAGCCAAAGGATCATCACCCACTGTATTTTGTGCTCTTTTCAACTGAACATCTTTTTCTCTTGCAAACATGGCGTCATTGGCAGCACGATTATCTTCCTCAGTATCTCTCAGCAGACAATTTTGAAATGCTTGCCAGTGTCCACCATCTGTGTTACTAGCTTCTTCCTTATCATATGATTTCATTTCACCAGTAGACTTTCCCACACTTTCTTTTCTTTTAGAGGATCTAGAATGGTCCTTATGCCTCATATTTGGAGCGTCAGACGAATCTCCAACATCTTTGTCACCGTTGCCAGTGTCAGACTCAGAGTCTGAATTTGATTCACTTCCTGAAGAATCAATCTGTTTCGAGGTTATGTAATTGATATTCCGAATGACAACCATGCCTGCTTGCTGTGGTCTACCACCTTTCTTTCGTGGTTCCCGATGTGAAGTTTCCTTCTCCTCCAAATCATTCTGCGATTTAATTCCAAAGGCATCTGTCTCCCACATTTCTGATTCAGTGTTGCTATCTCTACTATCCAAAGACTGCCTTTTCTGCTCTGCTCTCTGACCAATACCGAGTTGAGAATCCTCCCCCAGTTGATAAGGTGGCTGATGATATGGACCATTTCCTGAATAGTTCTGGTAGTAGGGAGTTCCTTGCATTGGATATCCTTGAAAGTATGGTACGCCACCAGGTGGAGAATGCATAGACCAAGGAGGGAACATGGGATGGGGAAACTGACCAGGAAAATATTCTTGTTGGCCAAATGGAATTTGGTGATTCATCGGAGGCCTTATATCTGAGCAGTGGACACAAGTAACTAAATCAGCAAGTAGTAATAATAAGTGGAAATAAAGTAAAATGTCAATGAGGACAACACAATACTAATGCTGAAAATAAAATAGAAAAAGGGAGAAGATAAGGACACTCAGGAGGCTTATTTTATAATGCATGTATGTCAGACAGTTTTCTGGTTCAAATTAATCATTACAACTGAATCTTGTACCTACACATGGACCAGTACAATGAATCAAACTATCAAAGAGAGCTTATATATAATACAAATTCAATGCAAAGACAAAGGTAATCTTCTAACTTAATAGGCGAGTTACCTGTTCCAGACTACGTCTGAGACAATGACATTAAACCACACAATAATCTTTTGAATCAAACTAAATGATGTAAATAGCACTGGAAGCGAGTCAAATTTGATGTGAACCCTGGAAAAATTCAAACTTAAATATGATTTTAGTTTTGAAATTTTGAATGGAATTCTAAATTCATAAAGGATGTTGTTAAGAGTTTGTTTCTATTCTCACTTGAAGAAAAGTTGTTTTTTTACCTCATTAAATAATCTTAGCAGCCAACATCAAATTTTTTATTTTGTATAAGATTAGTAGGTGTATCAGAGCTCCATTGTATAAGATTAATATTTTTGAAGTTTTAAGTTCATTGATTATATTCAGAAGTCTTATGAAACTTGAACCAATTGCTAAATTTGAGTAGCATAAAATGATAAATAGATTAAAATTCAAATTATAATGTTACCCATAGAAAGCCCTATAACAAGTGCTGCTACATGTGCGATTACGATTTTGCAAGATTTCCTTAATTCTAAACAAAATGAGCCCAGTTTCGCTATTAATATTTTGACTCCCATTGACACATCAGCATCTAACCAGAAATGGTGACCAAATGGCAAACAAGCATTTGAGACAGAAAATGAGTGTTACGTATTTTTTAAGTTTTGAGTTCATTGATTAGATTCAGAAGTCTTATGAATTCATTTAAACTTGAACCAAATGCTAAATTTGAGTAGCATATAATGATAAATAGATTAAAATTTAAATTATAATGTGACCCATAGAAAGCCCTATAACGAGTGCTGCTACATGCGCGATTACAATTTCACAAGATTCCTTTATACAAAAAAAAAAAGGAAAGAAAAAAAAGAAAAGAGCCCAGTTTCTCTAATAATATTTTGACTCCCATTGACACATAAGCATCTAACCAGAAATGATGACAAAATAGCAAAAAAAAACATTTGAGACAGAAAATGAGTGTTACAACACTAATCAAAAAGGCATATTCTTGTAGTAGCTCGTTATAGATGAATTGGGTACTTTCCCTAGGTAAATGACAAGATTCTGTGAACCTTAAAAGTTAACCACAGAAATTAATCACGATATTTGATAGATGGTGAAAGAATTAAACTTTAGCTCCCCCATTACACATTAAATATTAATTTTGTACATGCTCAGGTGGGGGTGTTCTATACATGTGCACACACATGGAAATATGAAATGTACTCATATGAGTTATGGTGAACGTGCCCTAATGGATTATGGATGCTAACAGAAATATTTTGGAGGAACCGATATGAAAGGGCGGATGATGAAATAAGTAATTTAGTAACATTCTTTGTAAGATCAAAAGGACGAGAGAGAAAAAAAGAAAAGAGAGAGAGAGAGAGAGAGAGATGGCCTCTATTAGTAAGCTTACTTTATGACTAGAACACATACCTGCACTTGTCTCAACTCTTGCTTTCTCAGTACTTCTCGAAGCCAACTCAGTCTGCATTTCATTATGTTTGTTGGCCATACTAGAAAGCATAATTCCTGATGCATTAATTGTTGAGAACTCTGATTTGCTAGCCACTGCTTCCGCTGCTTCAATTTCAAGCCATTGTCCAGATTCATGCTTTCCCTTCCACAAATCCAAGAATCTTAAACACGCATCCCTGATGTATGCATATAATCAAAAGGCCTTAGAAAATTTGAAATTTTGGGCAAGTAAACTTTAAAACACAATAAATAAATTTCAAACATTATTTTGAGGCCACGCATCTATCTCCTATTCAAAACGGGAGGGTAGGGGGATGTTTCAATGAAGAGGTTGCAGACAAATCCACTAACAATTAGCTGCTTACATCAAACGTGATGCTCCAAAGCATTTAGCAAACGACAAAAGTGGTGCCATGTGATCAATGTCAAAACCCGCAGCTGCAGCACGTGCAAAAGCCATGCCTTGTTCCTTCCGCAGCACGTTTATGCGTGTCTCCAGCACTTTCAGCAGCTGAACTCTGGCATATAAATACAATGAGAACAAGCTCTCAAAACTGATCTTAATTACGAATATCCCTCAACCTCAAGTAATTCACATAATAACTTTTTCAGTCAGAATAGAACTAGGTTTTACTTTGAATTTCCTTCCTGAGCGACAGTCCCATTTGCATCAGGTGTTTGTGAGCCAGGCTGCGCAAAAAGGAAACCTTATAAAAAATTATATTAATAATAAAAAGGGTCAACATTTGAATAACACTTCATGCCCAATTACCGTGTAAAGGACAATTGCTTTCTCCTCGTCGGCATCTGGTGTAGAGTTGCTGACTGATCAAGATTGTGGAGCATAATTCAGTACGAGAAAAGTAAGTATCAAAATTAGCAAACAACAGATTCATTATCCTCAACAGAAAAGTTAAAAAGAATAAAGAAAATGAAAATGAAAAGATAGGTGATTACTATATGCAAATTATGATTCACATATATTGTGAAACAAAACAAGCAAAGAAGCAAAAACAGAAACTCAAACAGCATTATGTTAAACCATTGTAACGTTTCGCATCGACATAGACATGATGTAGTACCTTCTAATCTTAGCGCTTGATGGTCTTCTACCTGTCACAGAGAAGGAAATATTGTGAAATCTAAAAACAAATGTGAATTTTTCATGACTTAAATAGAGTGAGAGAGAAGATGCTCACAGTACTAAGCGCATTATTGTTGTTTCCCTGTATGGCAATTGCTTTCTCAATCTGTACAATTTCAGATTCTATAGTGTATACCCGTTCCAAAATCTCTGGAGTGCTCACAAAACGAACAAACCTATGGAAACCAACATATAAAATTAGTCATTTTATTCTTCATTTCCTTGTTATACTTTGTTATGCAGGGAGGATTTTACAGTAGGTCTAACTAGTCACTCAATCTCTTTGATATTTTATCCATTATAGACTAAATAAGAAGGTTTTCACTATTTATTTGAGTTTAACAACTGTTTCAAAATTAAAATCTTTGTAAATACTTTGATTCTTTAATTCGTCAAGCTTCATCAAATTGCACAAGTGAAGAGTTGCCAAATTCTATCCAACAATTGTTATTATACCAAGTTAAGTATAAGAATTTCATTTGGGTTAAGAGAAAACACTAAAGGAAACACAAGATCAACCTGTTCACAATAGTCCCACTAAAAGCATGATGGTAATGAAGATAAACTATAAAATCTCAGAATTGAGACGAAAATAAGTAAAAACACACGGATTACGGGTTTCAACAGAACCTTTCCTAAGTGCAGAGTGAGAAATCTGATATGAGTGAAAACTAAATTTGCAAGTATTTTCTCAAGTTAGTCACTGTAAAGCCCACCTGCTGCACTCCCCCCTCTCATTAGGTTTCCCGGAAAACACAGAAACAACAGGATTTCAAAGTCCACAAGTCATACTATAGCCTTACACTCAGGTGTCAGCTTGCACATAAAAGGTTGGTGTCATATTGTGCACAATCACTGAGTACCAGCTGGTACACATTGAGATCCCTCTCAAGGAAAAGCAACAACTCTATATCCCCCAGCACACAGTGACCTCCATGAGTAAAGACCAAACCAACACCAAAATCTAACAGTTTTGGAACTACTGAAATGCATAGTTGTCATGGCGTCGCCATGGACAGTCAGGCAATGACTAGGCGTCCTGACGTTGGAGAAGGGCAAGGCAACGCCTTGTACGTTGAACCGCCAAGGCTCACGCATTGGTAACGGACCCAAATTAAGTGATTAAGTCATTTTTTACCATGACTCATCATAACCCATGGATTTTTTCAATTACCCAAGTAATTCAACCCATGACCTTAACCTAACCTATGACCCTACTCCTACTCCTACTCCTTTGAATGAGAGTAATGCTCGTGAGGGAGACGGAAATGACTTCGTAGTTGATGACTTTGCTTGAGCTATGACTAGAAACAGAGTAGAGAGTGAAGACTTTTTCATAGTGTTAGTTATTATGTTTTGGATTTTAGTGTATATAAAATTTTATTATATAATATACTTTTGAAATAAAATAAATAATGTTAACGACTTGTCGCCATACGGACATTATGGCGGGCGCCTTATCGTCTAAGCATCCCGGCAGTCAACTACCGTCACATCCCGTCTTGGCGCCGTGACAACTATGCTGAAATGTTTACGTGTGGAAACGAGTAGTCTTTCCCGATCTGTTTGAAGCTTGTTGGAGACATTTATTTTTGCAATCCAACTAATGCAACAGTCAAAATTTTGAAATTTTTATCTTGTGCATAGCGTTTGATGGACATAATCCTAAAATAGGATTATGAACAAGTGATATAGATACTTAATTCGCTGATCAAAAAAAATATAGATACTTAATTAACCAGGAAACAGATAAATGGTGTTACCAATTACATAGTACACTAAATTAAATTTATAGAATGACTCTATATACATTAAAATAGGATGCAAGCTGATCAAGTAGAGCAAGAAGTCCGAGAAGAATATGTTTTTTAATTGTTTCATATGATATTGAACACCAATAAGATGGTTGTAGATATTTACTACCACGCTTATGAACTACACTGTTATGAGTTTTGTTTCAGAACTTTATTCCAGAACTCCATTTCAATATAACATAGGTAATAAAGATATTGATATTGACATTGATGTACAAACCATTAGGATTAGTGTAGAAGCTCAAAATAAGCCTTTAGTGGACCCACTCTGAGGTTATTTTGTATGAAAATAGTAGTAATAAAAATGGAATATTGAATAAGTTGAAAACTAAAGGACCTATTTTCTGGACATAGCTAAGCTATTTCAAGCATACCGCGGCATATCAATCAACATCTTGTTTTGGCTCAATGTAACCACTACTGAGACCATTACTTGAAACAATGCTCTAGTTAGTTGACTTTATTATTGATTGAACACATCACCCAATACTAAAAATGTATTCGCATACTTGGTATTTCCAACAAGCATATATATACCTTAACAAACCCAAACTCTGAGAAAACACTTTTGAAATCTTTAAATCTCATAATTTGTTGAATTCTAATCAGCCACATCTATTATTCCCACCATACCATATGTAAAACTAAAGTCATTAGCCAGAAGAGTGGCAGTAATTTCTTGCCACTCAAATGAAAACTACTCTGATCTCCCTCACAAAAGGAGGAAAAATACTTTGAAATACTTGCCAGATGGTACATATGTGTGAACTTATTACATATTTTGATTAACAATTTCAGAGCCAATTTCTGAATACCTACAAACCTCACACAGCATTACAAACCTTTCCACGGTGCCCTTTGTAAACCAAGTTGAATCATCATCAGGTCGGGGTTCAAGCAAAATGGAATAACCACCCTTCGCTATCTGATCTTCAGCAGTCTTTAGGTGGGCGAGGAAAGGATTCAGCAAACCTGAGGCCAGTTTCTCTTTTTTCCCATTTGAAATGATAAACAAGTCACACCTGATAATTAAGTAGCAGTTAGGCTTACATTTGGTAACTTCAAGTTACTCAATACCAACTCAAAAATCCTATTCTATGACAAAATATCAAAGATTAACTGTGCAAAATTCATTACTCCCTCTAGACCACAAAAAGAGTCCCATTTTAACTTTATAACACAATTTATGAAATCCTAAAATTACAATTAATGTGGATTCATTTAAGTTTTAAAAACATCAAATTTTCTAACATGTAGTACTACTGAAATTATTTTCACAAATTTTAAGTCCTGAAATCAGATGAATTCATTAAAAATTTAAATTTAAGGATTTCCCCAATTGACTTCAAAAGGCGACTCAAATGTCAAAATACGACTCTTTTTGTGGGACGGAGGTAGTGCAGCGTAAGGTAACAGTGTAAGGTAACAGGATAAAAGATCAGTTAACCAAATATTCTAAAACAGACTGAAATAAAAAACATAGCACAAGTACAAAGAAAATTCAATAACTCAAGTCAAAAATAGTAGCTCAATTTACGTCCTCAACCGCAAATTCTCAATAATAGAACAAAAAACCAACACAGTTATGACTAAAGCACCAAGAACAAGCAGCTGAGTGTAATTATTGATAGCTAATTTTTTTTTTAAACAAATGCAGTTACCGTCAACTAAACCCAACTCAGATCAATTCGTTAAACAAATTACTTATCATCGTGCATTAAAAAAAATTACAATCAAACAACTGATAAACAAACGCAAGTCGATTGTAGCATTACAACTATAAATTGAAAGAAATTTTACCTGGTTCGAGTTGGCGTGAGCTGAAAAATAGCGGAGTCAAGCCGAGTATGCGACTTCATTATTGCTGTTTGAAGCTGACCAGATGAGCCGAAACTGCTTCTAACACCAGGATTTGGATCAAATAAAGACTCAAATTAATATCATTGGTTCAGTAACAAAAGAAAATTATATAAATTTTGAGCAAATCTATAAAACTGCTTCGCTTTTGGGTCGAACAAAAGAGAGTTACAGAGTTTTCATCATATAGAAAAAAAACTGCAGAAACAAAAAGGATGAAACCGAGATAGCGAAATGAAGTCGTTTAATCACTCCATACAAGAGTGAGAGTGAGAGTGAGCAAGAAAGATACTTTTAG
Organism: Panax stipuleanatus; assembly: GCA_020205555.1. NCBI lineage: Eukaryota > Viridiplantae > Streptophyta > Magnoliopsida > Apiales > Araliaceae > Panax > Panax stipuleanatus. The sequence continues at coordinate 15,436,832 of CM035126.1, read as the reverse complement.
AGACAGAGAGAAAACACGGTGAGAAAGAATCCGAAGTGATTGTACGTTTTCCTGTCGTTGGAATACTTACCGGAGAGATTTTGGATTTGGCCTGGAAGTGCAAAAAGAAGGAAAAGGTGAGGGGTAGTTTAGGGAATTCAGGTGCGGGAGGAACGAGAAGGGGTAATATATACTACTATATTATATATATATATAATACTATAAGGGAGATGGGACAAATTGCAACAGACTCCAATGATGCAATGCGTTTGTCAAAATTACGAAAGTGGCCGAAAGTAATGACTAGGCGTTAAGAATAGTCGTTGTGGCTAACTTGCGCCTTAGGTGAACGTTATGGGTGCGGCCAAACAAGTAGTATACCTGCTCATCTAATCCGGGGATCGTCCTTGTTAATTTCTAACATCTAACCACCCATAGTAATTGAAACTGTTTACACACAATTCAACCACCATTGTGAATTTTTATATTAATTTTTTAATTGTTAGTCAAATAAATAAATATTAAAAATATATAAATAAATGTGATATTTTTTATAATTTTATTCAATTTTATATATTGATATATTTCTCAAATATATTTCTACACAAATTTATTATAATCTATAGTAGAAATCAAAAACAAATACAACAAAATTTTGAAAAAACTATAAAACATGAAAAGCTGATAAAACTTCCAACTGTCCCTGGAATTTGCTTTGTATGAGGAGCTCTTTTATATAGACATGAAAATTAGATATTAGTGTATTTAAATTTCTCTTATTTGTATTTTAACCTCGTATTTTTATCTTTTATTGGGGTCAAAATATAAATAGATAAAATTTAAATGCACTCATATTCAATTTTCATGTCTACGTATAATTTTTATCGTATGACTTTTCGAGTTTTGGACTGCATGTTTTATGGCCGAAGGAGAAGAATTATATAGATTTTATCAATATTGCAAGTCCTCCTTCCATCTTAAAACTAAAGAGCAAAATATAAATTTTATACCTGTTAAGAAAATAAAGATAAAGAAAAATGAGTAAATAAAATTTTAAATTTATTTTTAATGGTTTCACAAGATTTATAAAATAACGAGTACTTTTATTTTTTAATATTAATAGACTCTATTAAATAACATAATTACCCTTCGTATTTATCTTTTATAAAACAAGGGGGAGTAATATTTATGTACTCCGTCACTTTAAAAGAAGAAAATTAATATTTTCACAAATAAAAATAATAATTTCACAAGATATCTTTTACATAAATTATAAATAAGTCTCGCATTAAAAAATATCTTATAAAAATATCAATTTTTATTAGTAAAAATAACAATTCTATAAACTAACCAAAAGTTATGATTATTTGAAATATAAATAATGCTACTATCACATAAAGTGAGTCATATAATGCTCATATAATAATAATGTGTCTGTATATAATTTATTATTATGTTAATAATAAATTATATACTATCACATCAATAATATATAATATTTATGTGATAGTAGCATTACTCTTGAAATATATGGGTCCAACATTAAAGGCCACTTCAGGTGACTTTTGGAATGTTCTACTCATTTGAACTAGTAACCAGTCTAGTCCACATCGATATCTACGAAATTCGTAATTAAAATTTTTTATATTAGCCTTTGATTTATATATGACTTAAATTTGTTTGAGTTTGACTTTGATGTGAACAATAAATAGTTGCTTCTCATTTACTCCATATCATGACGTTTTATATAATTTTATTTTTTAAAATTATTTTAATATTTTATATAATTTAAGAGAATTAAACACAATCTTTTTAAAATTATTGATCATGAAAAAATATTACAAATGAGAAAAAAGGAGAGTACGAGATAAATATGATAAAGGATATTATAGACAATTAATATTATATTTAATATTCTCTTAGTTCCATATTAACTATCTTTTTAAAATAAAAAATTTATTTCAATTTATTTGTCGTTTATATTTTTCTAGGAGAATAAATTATTTATTTTTCTATATCATCCCTAATTTTTTTCATTGTCCCAAGAATTTTTCTCTCTTGTACTCATGGTTTTCAATTTTTAATAAAAGGGTAGTAATGGAATTTCATATAAATTTTAATTCTTAAATGATACTGCCTCCATTCCATAATAATCGTCTTTTTAGAAGAAAAAATTTGTTCCAATTTATTTGTCGTTTACAACTTTTTAGGAGAATAAATTATTTATTTTCCTATATCACCCCTAACTTTTCTCATTATCCCAAGAAATTTTTTTCTCTTTTATTAATAGTTTTCAATTTTTCATAAAGGGGTAATGATGAAATTTTCTACAAATTTTAATTCTTAAATAATAGTATTAAATGAATTTCTTAATCCATGTGAATGAAACTAAAAAGACAGTTATTATGGAATTGAGGTAGTAGTATTAAATGAGTTTCTTAATTCATGTGCATGAAGCTAAAAAGACAGTTAATATGGAACCGAGAGTGTACTATACAAATATTTATTTAATTCTTGTGCACAACTCTAAAAATTGTATATTATTATGGGACAGGGGGTGTATATGATATATATATATATATATATATATATACACGTATTTAAAAATAACTAAATTTTTTAGTGGATTAATAGTAGTAGCTTTTAATTTTTAAATGGTTGATTGACACTTCTGTCCCTCCAAGTTGTCACCCACTTTCAAAGTCGTTCCTAAAGTACTATTTTCGTCAGTTAGGTCCTTAAAGTGGCATTTTATTGGCGTTTCTGTTCCTTCAACCCATTTTAACCTAAACCCGACCCATTTTAACCAAGTTTAACCCAACCCGACCCAGTTTGACCCAACCCAAAATTTTAATATTTTAAAATATAATAGTATTTTTAAAATAAGTTTAAAATAATAATTATATTTAACATTTTAAAAAAATAATATTTAATTATTTAAAATAAATTATTATTATTAAAATAATAATTATTTTAATATTATAAAATAAAATAATTATTTTTAAAATAGTTATTTTTAATATTTAAAAATAAAATATTAGTTTTTTTATAAAAAAAATTAATAATTATATTTAATATTCTAAAATAAATATATTTTAAATAATTTTTATTTTTAATATTTTAAAAGTAAAAAATATTTTTGTAAATATAATTTTTAAAAATAATATTTACTTTTAAAATATTAAAAATAATAATTATTTTAGAATATTAAATATAATATTTATTTTAGAATATTAAAAATAATATTTTATTTAGAATATTAAAAATAAGAATTACCTTAGTTTTTTTATAAAAAATTTTTTGAATAATTATTATATTTATATTTATATTTATTTTAATTTTTTAATATTTACTTTTAATATTATAAAATAATTATTATTTTTAATATACTAAAATAAATATTTTTAATAATTACTAGTTTTGAAGGAAACATAATATTTAATATTCTGAAATAATTATTAAAAAATTTTAAAAAATTATAATTTAATAATTATTAAAAAAAAATTAAAAAAATTCTTAATAATTATTATTTTAAAAATTAAAATAATCTTAATAATTATTATTTTAATAACCAAAATAAGCTTAATAATTATTATTTTAAAACTTAAAATAATCTTAATAATTATTATTATTAAATAATAATTTTTTAAATTTTTTTAATAAGTATTTCAGAATATTAAATATTATTTTTTCTTCAAAAATAATAATTATTAAAAATATTTATTTTAGAATATTAAAAATAATAATTATTTTATAATATTAAAAGTAAATATTAAAAAAATAAAATAAATATAAATATAATATAATAATTATTCAAAAAAATTTAAAAAATTTTAAAAAATCATTATTTTTAATATTCTAAAATAAATATTATATTTAATATTAAATTTTTTTATTATTTTTAATATTCTAAAATAAATATTATTTTTAATATTTTAAAAGTAAATATTATTTTTAAAAATAATATTTACAAAATTATTTTTTACTTTTAAAATATTAAAAATAAAAAATATTTAAAAAAATATTAATTTTAGAATATTAAATATAATTTTTATTTTTATTTTTTTAAAAATCTAATATTTTATTTTTAAATATTAAAAATAACTTTTTTTAAAATAATTATTTTATTTTAAAATAATAAAATAATTATTATTTTAATAATAATAATTTATTTTAAATATTATTTTTTTAAAATGTTAAATATAATTATTGTTTTAAACTTATTTTAAAAATATTATTATATTTTAAAATATTACAAATTTTGGTTGTGTCAAACTGGGTCGGGTTGGGTGAAACTTGGTCAAAATGGGTCGGGTTTAGGTTAAAATGGATTGAAGAAACAGAAACGCCAATAAAATGCCACTTTAAGGACCTAACTGACGAAAATGGTACTTTAAGGACGACTTTGAAAGTGAGTGACAACTTGGAGGGACAGAAGTGCTAATCAGCCTTTTTAAATTTACATTAACTAATAGTAAATTGATGAATACTCTCTTTGTTTTAGGAAACAAATATATTTCTATTGTTAGCTTTTTTTTCCAATAAATATCAAAATTTACATAGTAAACGCTTAGATATAATTAAAAATTGAGATTTTAATTAATTTTTTAATGAATTCAAAAATATGTTTCCACCTAACTGTCGAATTAATTAGTAATTAATAACCCAACTCATTTAGTAAAGAGATGTACAATCAGTACAATTTGTGTTCGATTTAAGGTTGGTGCACGTGATCAATAATTTAATTAAAGTTTAAACGCAATTTAAGAACCAGATTAATAATATGAGAGAATCAAAGAAAGATTTGGATATGCATGTTTAGTATCAACTATTCCTACTTGATAGCCCGACCAATGCACGGGTTGATTTAAATAATGAATTGACTTATAAAATTAATTAAAAACAACTGACCTATTATTCTATATGTGAAATACTTCGATCACATAGATGATATGTAGTATTCAGTAGAGAATGAGATCATATTTCAAATTTTCATTAGTTGTACAACTGTTTGCAAATAATCATGCAAACAAACACATCACCCAGGTGACGATTAAATATTTTATCAAACACTGTGAAGCATTAACTTGATAAGCATGAAGAGTCGATAATATTTTTTCTTGTAGTTATTGAAATACTTACAACCAAATAACAAAATTTTCAAAAGTTAAATGAAGCCTATATATATTATACACACAATAAAAAAAAATGTACCTGGAGTCTTGAGTTCGAACAATTTCAATAGCAGAAAACTTATTAGAGATGAATCATGAAATACTTCTTCGCATTAGAAATTAATGTAACTAATAATTATAATTATAATTTGAGTAACTTTCCCTTTCTAACTCTTCGTTTTTTACGATTGATAGGAAGAAGATCGATTTAATCTTTAATCGACATTGCTCACCTTTTTTTAAAAATTAATTGAATTAACTCGTCAATTTTAATTGAGTTAACTCACCAATTTTGATGATGTAACATGATGTGAATGTGTTTTTATATATAGGGATTGAAAGATTAAATCACCAATTTTGATGATGTAATATGATGTGGATGTGTTTTTATATATAAGTATTGCGAGTAACTTTCCATTTATAACTCTTCATTTTTTACGATTGAGAGGAAGAGGATCGATTTAATCTTTAATCGACATTGCTCACCTTTTTTAAAATTAACTGAGTTAACTCGTCAATTTTGATTGAGTTAACTCACCAATTTTAATGATGTAATACGATGTGGATGTGTTTTTAACTTTTTATATATATGGATTGAATGATTAACTCACCAATTTTGATTATGTAATATGATGTGGATGTGTTTTTATATATAAGGATTGAAGGATTGATTTCAATCAATTGAAATTAGTTATGTCATCTTTGTAATCAATTAGAATTAGTGATGTCATCTTTGTATGTGTTTTTATATATAAGAATTGATTTTGTACTTGGCATGTGCCCTTAGTTAAAAAAACCCTACTATAAATTATGTAAAAACATTATAAATTATATATTTTAAAGCTATACTATTTCAAAATAAAATTTAAAAAAATTAATAATAATTTTACATTTCAAAATGAATCGAGTTGTAATATCCGGGGAAAAAATATTTAAATTTATATTTTTAAATATGTTAATTGGACTTTGTCATTTATTTGGGTCAAACTAGTCATTTAATTCATATGGGTTAATAAATATTAATAAGTGATGGGTAAATTTACTTAGTAAAATTTGGGCCTTAAAATTTATTGGGTCTAATTTATATTTTTGTAATATTAAAATCTTAATAAAGTTTGGAGAGTTAATAAGATATATTAATTAATAAAAAATATTTAAACCCTAATCTATCTCACGTACCTCTGATAACTGGCCGAGAAAAAAAAGAAGAAGAGGCGCTGCGACATAACAACTGAGGAGAAATTTGTTAAAAGTGGATTTTTGGCAAGATCCATCTGGTAAGTGATTACTATTTTCTTTTGAAATTTTAATAGTTCTTTTCATATAGAATGTTCAGTGCCCCTTAAAGTTAAAATACATATTTTATATATGTATATTGCTTCCGTAAAATTTGATATTTAATGGGTTATGGTGGATTGCTTCAGGAAGATGGTATATATATATATATATATTGATTAAAAAAGAAAGTAAGTTTTCCTTGAATGCTAATAGATTCAGGCGAATTGCCAAAGTCAACATAAAAATGCATTAGTTTAAATTATATTGTGGGCATAAAAAAAAAAAAAAGTTTTGCTAACAGACTATAATTGATTAGAGTTTTCTAATATTGGTACCATGCGAATAAAAGACAGTAAATTTTCTTATAAATTATAATAATTAGGTAATGAAATTGGTTAAGTGATATGTCATAGTAACATAATTATAAGAGATTAGGATCATCAAATTTAATAGTATAATTATTACTAAGTTTATAAGTTAATTATTTATTTATTCTTTTAATTAGTTCGGACGGAAAGAGTTTAACGAACTATATTGGGATTATAAATTTGGGTATTACATTACTTAATCCAGGTACGGATTCCGTACTCTTTCAGCAATACTCTTGTTAAATTTGATTTATTCGTTTTGTTCCTTATTTCGAAATTCGTTATTATTTCACATAATTGTTGCTTGTGAAATTCATATAATAGTTTTATTTTGGAGTTGATTCATATGACGCGAATTTGTACTCTTTGAATTAAGTTATCATGTTTAGTATTTATTGTTGATAATTGTAGAGTGGTACATGTTGCTACTTTCTTTTTGAGGCATTGAGATTATGATTTGATTTGGTTCAATATGTACGTATAGAACCATTTTGTTGGTATTATGTCGCATGTGTTGTGACATGGTATTTTTATTAGAATATACCGTAGGGTATACCTGAGCTATAACCACCTGTGGGGGTACCACAGGCATGTCCTCTTGGCACCGAGGCATGACACCTTCCGTGGCGGTGTGATCAGTCCACGGCGTCTCCGTTTTGTGCTCCGGTGGGAGTTGGCCATTTGGTGTTTTGTTGTGGGAGGCGTATGGGTCGACCCTAGTTTTCTGTTCTGTTCTGCGGATTGGCGATGTTTGTGCCAAACACGCCTTCCGATTTGCATGCATCTGGATCGGCCGGTCCGATGTATGTTATGCCTGTGTGGCACTATTTTGATTGCCTGTGTGGCATTATTTGACTTGCCTGTGTGGCAAGAAATATTTTTGTGAGCTCGGTATGAAATAACACCCAGCCATTTGTTTCAGCCTATTATTTCGTTGTGTTAATTTTGTTCGTTCAGTTCATTTATTTGAGTTAGTTATTTCGTTTCATTATTCTTGTATTCTATATCCGTACTGGGCATTTGGCTCATGCTGTATTTTTCTTCCGGCAGGTAATCAAGGGGATCAAGGGCAAATGTGATGAGAGCTTCATTCGATCTAATGATTTAGATGTTTTGCTTAGGTTGTCGAAGGGTTTATTTGGAGTTGTAATAACTATTTCAGATTTTGGTTTGGGCCAGCTTGACATTTATTATGGTTTGACCTTTTGGTATTTATTGGTTATAAATACTATTTTTTCGTAGCCTAGAGCTTTTGTTCAGTTTTGTTGTGTTTTGAGTAACCTCTCTTTCTATTTCGAAAAAGAGGTGTTACAGAGTAGTACTATAAAGTTTTGGAAAATGAGTGTAGCCAGTGTAAAGTTGTGCCCCACCCGCCCACTAGGGCATGGAGCTGCTGCGCATTCCTTGTATATTACGAAAGAAACACATCCTTTTCATTCCCCGATTTCTTAATTTTGTTAGCAAGCTTTTACCAGGGCTCCACCATCCAATAATTTCTAAATAATGATACTATCACATAATTTCGGGTCACATAATACTCACATACACATTTATACATTTTGTGGGTCCTGCGTGACATACAGGACTCGTAAATATGCATGTGTATGTAAGTGAACTTTATGTAACCCAAATTATGTGATAGTAGCATTGCTCATAATTTCATGTCTTCCCTACATTTTGCATTTTATTTTTTGTAAAGAAAAATTTGTTCCAGTAAAACGAGTTAGTAAAATTTATGACCGCGTTATCTGAATTATTTTTAAAGAAACAAGCATGTTGTTGTAATAGTCATATTGTCATTATTGATATGTTACAAATTAATCAGTATTATGTTGTGATACTGCGTGATAATAATAGTAAAATCCCATATCATAATATAAGAATAAAGATTGATGACATATAAATTTTAATGGATCATAGATCTAACAAGTTAATATTTTGGGTCAAGATATGATTTTAAATGAACATATATGGACCAAATATTCTTAAAATTTGGTATCAGAGTCATGATTATGAGCTTGAGTCATAGATATGGTATGAACAACGCATGATGGATGCAAGTAATAAGCAAGTGGTGAATTCTTCTCGCAAAAGCTTTTAGTTAGCTCTTGAAAAGAGACTAATATTGAAGGGAGTGGGCTTGTCGGTTTGGAGACATCACTCTTGAAAAGAGACTAATATTGAAGGGAGTGGGCTTGTCGGTTTGGAGACATGATGTGCTAGATTTGATGGGCTTGGGCCGCTTGGCAGATGGATCAAATAAGATTAAAATGTAGAGGCTTTTGGTTGGCTCTTAACAAGAGACTAATATGAAGAGTGTGGGTTTGTCAGTTAGGAGACGGTAGATTTGATGGACTTGACAGAAGCTTCTTGATTGATCAAACAAGAGAAACATGAAGAGGGTCACTCGTCAACTAGAAGCAGAGGCAGTAGAAGAAATGATGGGCTAACTCTCAAAAGAGTATATAATGATTAAAGTTCATGGAGTAGATCAAACAAGAGACCCTCGTCAATTAAAAGAAGAAATTGGCTAACTCTTGAAATAGTATATGATTAAAGTTCAAGGGGGAGCGTTTGGTGGATCAAACAAGAGAAAAATGAAGAGGGTTACTCATAAACAAGATAAAGAAGTGATATGATGGGTTGACTCTCAAAAGAGTATGTTAAGTATTATAATGAATACAGACAATTAGGAACAAAGATTGACACGGGTAGTCCCTGTCCTTAAGGTGTTTATTGCCCCTTACCACTAAGGTTTGCTAAAGGCTACTAGCAATCTACCTCCAGGATTTATGTCAAGCCTATATATGTTCTAAGTGATAGCAACTCACTATCTGAACCTCAGTTTATACTGCTGTGTAAAGATGATAAGATGGAAGAAGATGGAGACTCTTCAGTTTCATAACTGAATTGTGAATTAAGCATTATTTACAAAGTAAATGATGTAATAATCACATCAGTTTTAAATCTCATGTAAATGATGTAATAATCACATCAGTTTTAAAACTCATTTATATCCCATAATGATTAAACACAAAACGGTTTAAACATTAATGAAGTTTATTAATCTGGTTCAATGCAAAAAAGTAGGCTCTTGGCTCCTAGCGACGATGCGTACGTGCGAAGTGCAAAGTGCGCCTAAAGCGCCAATGCGACTTTGCGACCCGAACCCGACCCCCGGCCCCCGGGTCGCGGGACGCGGGCGCGGGCGGGTGGTGCTTTGCACCACGTCATTGTGACCAAATCCAAGCCTTTCCTTTAGTACCACAAGTGAATTAAACTATTCCACATATACTTATAAAGTATTAAATAGTTTTATTCCTACTCAATGTGGGACTTAAAAGAAAATAGTTTTCTTAAACAACAATGAACCTTTTCATGTACTCCACTTTGGATACAATTAAAACACAATATATAACTCCCACTTGAACCATATATTGCTCTCTATTAATCTCCTTGTAATAGACTATCAAATGCACATTTAATTTAATATAAATTCAATCAATTAATGGGTCTAAATAAATCCCCAAATTGATCAAAACTCATGTATTGAAAAGGTGCAATTAACAATCCCCCACTTGTTTGAAAAACTACTTTTCTTCAACAATTCTTTATCTATCAACTCTAAGATTTGTATGCATAATAGAAGGTGTGACGAACATTGAACCTTCTTTTAGTATAAACAACTCAAAGTAATATCAAAATAGATGGTGTCCGTAGATTGAACCTCTATTTCAAATAATATGACCGGAGCTATCATACACACACAAACCTCCCTTTACGGTGAGCATAATAATCGCTTTGCGCTATTAAAGCCATGCGCACTATCCTGTTTCTTGAACCTCTAAGAGAGTAAACCATAACTCTCTATAAGAAGCGGCTTCACTTCTAGTTCATATAGGCAAAATGTTTCTCTAGCACTCCTGTTGCTATAAGTGCAACACTTTGTTAAGAGCATAGCTCATCCTCGGTCGTGCAACAGACGTTACTATCATATACTACATATGAGACCAAATTGATAGTAACACAGCCAACAACTGTGATTTGTTTTTCCCATTGAACCTATAAACTAGGGGTAACCTAGTAATAGGTTGGGTTCCCATCACCCTTGGCTCAGAATGGTTTAAGTCCCATATCTCGTGTAGTCAAACTTATTAAATCTCTCGTCAGAGGCTTAGTAAGTGGATCAGCCAAGTTTTTACTTGACTTTACATAGACAATAGTTATGATACCATCATGTATCAACTGTCTCACAAATTCATGTCTTAGACCAATATGTCTAGACTTACCATTATAGGTACCACTATACGCTCTTGTTAGCGTAGCTTCACTATCACAATATAGTGAAATTGGAGGCATTGGATTTGGCCATAGATTTATGTCTAACAACATATTTCTAATCCAATCAGCCTCTTTTCCTGCTTGAGCCAAAGCAATAAACTCTGACTCCATAGTAGAATGAGAAATACAAGTTTGTTTCTTGCTTGCCCAAGAAACAGCACCACTGGCAAGAGTGAAAATCCACCCACTTGTAGATTTATTATCTCCCACACTATTAATCCAGCTTGCATCAGAGTATCCCTCTAAAACACTAGGGAATTTATAATAGAACAATCCTATGCCACTGGTTCTTTTTAGATATCCAAGTACCCTTCCAATAGCTTTCCAATGATCAATATTAGGACTGCTCGTATATCTACTAAGTTTAGAAACTGCAAAAGAAATATCTGGCCGAGTACAATGCATAGCATACATAAGGCTACCAATGACACTTGCGTATTCTAGCTGTGCAATAGCTCTACCATCATTTTCTTTGAGTTTAACTCCATTCTCAAAAGGAGTATTCACCTCTTTTAATTCGAGATGACTAAACTTAGTTAATATTTTTTCAATATAGTGAGATTGATTCAATACAAAACCCCCACTATGTTTTTTAACTTTAATGCCTAAAATAGTATCTACTTCACCTAAGTCTTTCATCTTAAAGACAGAGGATAAATACTTTTTAGTCTCATTTACTCCAACCATATTCGTACTGATGATCAACATATCATCTACGTACAAACAAACTATCACCATATAATCAGAAGTGGTTTTGGAGTATATGCACCTATCTGCACTATTATATTTAAACCCAAAGTTTATAATAGCTGCATCAAATCTCTCGTGCCACTGTTTTGGTGCCTGTTTAAGACCATAAAGAGACTTAACTAATTTGCATACTTTATCCTCACTTCCGGGAGCAACAAACCCTTCGGGTTGTTCCATATATACTTCCTCATTCAAATTGCCATTCAAAAATGCGGTCTTTACATCCATTTGATGAACGTAAAGATCAGACAACGAAGCTAAGGCAAAAAGAATTCGAATGGAAGTAACTCGTGCTACCGGTGCATAAGTATCAAAATAGTCAATACCCTCTACTTGTCTAAAACCTTTTGCTACTAATCTTGCTTTAAAAGCAGAAATAGTACCATTAGTGTTATACTTTGTTCTAAAAACCCATTTGCACCCTATAGGTTTAGAACCTCTAGGTAAATCTGTCAATACCCAAGTATTATTTCCCATGATTGAATCCATTTCATCATTTACAGCTTCCTTCCAAAAAGCAACATCCCTAGAAGCCATAGCTTCTTTAAATGATTTAGGATCAGTCTCAAGACTATATACATAGGGTATTTCATTTACCACCTCATTATTTTGGTCCCCTTCCACCAAAAATAATAGAGACTGTGATGAAATGAAATCATCACCTAAATCTTTATCTTTTCTAGCTCTAGTACTCCTTCTAGGTCCACTTGGTTGAATTGGAACACTAGGTTCTTCAACCTCAACATTAGACCTTATAGGACCTCTAGGCTCATCAAATTTAGGCATATCCACATTCTCAACATCTTTTGAGAATTTATTTTCAAAAAATTCCACATCCCTTGACTCAGTTATAACATTAGACTCTAAATCAAGAAGCCTGTATGCTTTACTACTCTCAGCATATCCAACAAATATACTTCTAATAGCTCTAGCTCCTAATTTAGTCCTTTTAGGATCAGGAACTCGAAAATAAGCTATGCACCCCCACACTTTAAAATAATTTATGTTAGGTTTTCTGCCTCTCCATATTTCATAAGGACTAGTTTTAATTACAGTACTAGGAATCCTATTTAAAATATGACAGGCAGTTAGAAGTGCTTCACCCCATAAATTATTTGGCAAACAAGCATGATTTAACATACAATTAATCATATCATGAAACACTCGATTTTTTCTTTCTGCTAAACCATTTTGTTGAGGTGTATATGCTGCACTTGTTTGATGTATAATGCCATTTTCTTCACAAAATGCATCAAAAGCATTCAAACAATATTCCATGCCTCTATCAGAACGTAATATTTTAATCTTCTTTCCAAGTTGATTTTCTACTTCTAATTTGTATTTTTTGAATGAGTTAAATGCCTCATCTTTTGTTCTCAACAAATAGACAAAACAATATCTGCTAGCATCATCTATAAAAGTAATGAAATATCGTTTTCCACCCCTTGTCAATATTCCATTTAACTCACAGATATCAGTATGTATTAAATCTAATAATTGTGATTCTCTATGTACACTTGGAAATGGTTTCCTCACAATTTTTGATTTAACACAAATTTCACATTTCTCGATTATTACAAATATGGACAGTAGCTCCGGAGTCCAACCACCAACCATTTGGCTCATTTACCATGTTAACTTCAGAAATCATAGTCACATCAAGACTAAGATCAGATACCATGGCAACAAGGTTCTCCTCAACCATGTTAGCAGAACCGCTTTTGCGTTGTTTACATTCTCTGGCATAGTGTCCAGTTTCTCCACAAACATGACACTTACCCTTTCTTTTATTAGGATCAGAATTTTTATTTTTCTGTCCAGGATGCTTGAACTTATTATTATCTTTTTTAACTCCAGGTCCTTTCCCTTTAAATGGTTTTGCCTCCAAATAGTGTACACTAGACTGTCCTTGAATCAAATTCTTAGCATCGCGTTTTCGGGCTTCCTCCTCAATACGAAGATGCTTCTGAATTTGATCCAAGGAAAAATCCTCAGATTTATGCATCAACTTTTTAGCAAAATCTTTCCAAGATGGAGGTAACTTTGCAATTATTGCTCCAACTTGAAAAGTTTCAGGCAAGACAATTTTAAGAACCCTCAACTTGTTAACAATAACCTGGAGCTCATGCACTTGCTCCAAAATAGGTTTCTTATCAATCATCTTAAAATCAAAATATTTAGATACTAAATATTTATTTGTACCTTCCTCCTCAGCCTTGTATTTGAATTCCAAAGCCTCCCATAACTCCCTTGGTGACTGAATATTGCTGTAGAAATCGTAGAGACGATCCGACAGCGTGTTGAGGATATGTCCACGAGCAAGTTCCTCATCTTCAGTCCTTTTCATTCTTTGCCCTTTCAGTGCTTCGATGGCATCATTATCTGGCTGCTGACCTTCTACTGGTTTGGGATCTTCTGGAATAGGCTGAAGGTTAGGGTCCAAAACATACGCAATCTTCAAAACAGTGAGAAGAAATTTCAGTTTATCTTGCCAACGACTGAAATTATTTCCATCAAAACGATCGAGCTTGACAAAATCCTGGTTCATGATTTTGAAAGACTCTGTATCCATTTTGAATAAACACCTTAAGATTGTTAAGTATTATAATGAATACAGACAATTAGGAACAAAGATTGACACGGGTAGTCCCTGTCCTTAAGGTGTTTATTGCCCCTTACCACTAAGGTTTGCTAAAGGCTACTAGCAATCTACCTCCAGGATTTATGTCAAGCCTATATATGTTCTAAGTGATAGCAACTCACTATCTGAACCTCAGTTTATACTGCTGTGTAAAGATGATAAGATGGAAGAAGATGGAGACTCTTCAGTTTCATAACTGAATTGTGAATTAAGCATTATTTACAAAGTAAATGATGTAATAATCACATCAGTTTTAAATCTCATGTAAATGATGTAATAATCACATCAGTTTTAAAACTCATTTATATCCCATAATGATTAAACACAAAACGGTTTAAACATTAATGAAGTTTATTAATCTGGTTCAATGCAAAAAAGTAGGCTCTTGGCTCCTAGCGACGATGCGTACGTGCGAAGTGCAAAGTGCGCCTAAAGCGCCAATGCGACTTTGCGACCCGAACCCGACCCCCGGCCCCCGGGTCGCGGGACGCGGGCGCGGGCGGGTGGTGCTTTGCACCACGTCATTGTGACCAAATCCAAGCCTTTCCTTTAGTACCACAAGTGAATTAAACTATTCCACATATACTTATAAAGTATTAAATAGTTTTATTCCTACTCAATGTGGGACTTAAAAGAAAATAGTTTTCTTAAACAACAATGAACCTTTTCATGTACTCCACTTTGGATACAATTAAAACACAATATATAACTCCCACTTGAACCATATATTGCTCTCTATTAATCTCCTTGTAATAGACTATCAAATGCACATTTAATTTAATATAAATTCAATCAATTAATGGGTCTAAATAAATCCCCAAATTGATCAAAACTCATGTATTGAAAAGGTGCAATTAACAGAGTATATTAATAATTAAAGTTTAAGGGGGAGCTTAATGTCTATATGGATGAAAAGATCATGCGTTAAGAGTGAGATTGTTAAGGTATCGCATAATAATAAAATTTTACATCAGAACATAAGAAGAAAGATTGATGACATATATGTTTCAATAGCACATAAACCTAATAAGTTAACCTTTTATGTTAAAATGTGGTTTCAGAAAGGGCTAAACAAGAAATCGAATTTCGCCTCAAAACCACACCAAAAATCGACCAAACCGTTTCAATTGAGCCACACGAACGATTCCTGCATATATGACACGTTAGAAGGGTTGGAAAACCGCATGTGCAGTTTGGTTGCAGTTTTTGAAATCTCTTGCACTGCACCTATAATATGTATTATATGCTTTTTTTAAGCTATATAGGTAAAAACCACGTGGTTTTGGCCATTTATATATATACCAAATAGGCAAATATTAGAGAAGTCATATATCCACAATCACTGATTCAAAGTGTATTGGTAAATTTTATCCTTATTTTGATTATAAGTAACTTAGTGCCATAATGCTTTATTGGAAAGGAACTTTTAGTTGCAATTACCCCTGAAACTTGTGTTATTCAATGTGTTTAATTGGCCTCTGTATCTACTAACAGTTTATGGCTCTAATTTGTTTGATGTGTGATGTGAATTGGTGGCCTTTATATTTGTGTTTTTATTCAATTGGTTTTGGAACTTAAATAGAATCAAATGAAACTGCACCGCAAGTTTCAAAAACAGTACACTGCAACAATCACAAGCGCTTTGATGATGTACGATTTTAGATTTGTCAAACCGCACCCAAGTGATTTCATGTGCGATTTAAACTTTCAACCGCACCAAATCACACTATACTCTACGCTAGTTTCAGATGAGCATATATGAGCTGAATATTCTTCTTGAATTAGTTAAACAAATTAATGAAATGAAATGATAGCCTGATTAGTTATTAAGACCGATGTCATACAACCACTAGGTGACATTTAGCGATATTTTAATTAATATATATATATTCTAGTTATATACTGATTATGGTTGAATATTTTTAAAAGTGAATTTAAAATATTTTGAATTTTAAAAATTGAGATAATTTATTCAGACTTAGGAAATATATATATAATAAAATTTTAATATGAATATCCCAAATTAATGTCATGTGACTGATCTCCATCCATCTATATCGTTCCAAGTTGAGGAGGTTTGTGATGTTCTAGAGGAGGATGACGGGGATGATGAGGAGGAAGGAGGGGAATTAGCCGCCGTCATGTTCCCAAACCCTTGGAGGATTTCATTTGTTATTCTAATAGCTTTTAAACGCGCTTGTTGAAGTGTGTCCCCTCCTTGTAACAGCTCGAATATTCTCTCCGATTTCTTTTGCATGTGAAGTCCCCAGTCGAACCTGAAATTCAATTCACACAGGGAGGCTTGTGCACTGGGATATATTAAAAATGATCACTAATTAAATATATTTGTACGTACGTACCCTTTTTCGTCTACGAATTTAAATGTTGAAAGCTCTTGAATAATATCGGTGAGATAAAGAAATTCTTCAGCAAATTCTTCAGGGCCGTGTGTGAGTAAAAAATCAAGCAATACCAAGGATTTGTACGACTGTCTCCATTGCTTCCAATCAATGCAGTATAATCTGCATGCAATTATATATATATATATATATATATATATATATATATATTTTTTTTTTTTTTTTAATATGTACGTACGTATAAGATTCATATATATATATATATATATATATATATATATATATATATATAGTTATAGTTGTAATTAATTAAGCTAGCGTAATTAGTAAATTACTAATTGAAATTTTAAATACTATATATATTTTTTATGTATAAATTAATTAGTATATACCTCCTGTGCAGAACATCAACAATTCTCCAATAATCATCTATTTCGAATGATGCATCAGCTATTTTTGTCATTGTTCTTGCGTCAGGGCTGCATGGATCATTATTCGTTGCCTCCTCCGCCAATCTTTTAAAGTACAAATAAAAAGAAATTAGCACACACATATATATAATCATCACCATAATTAAAATTAATTAATAACATCACTGCTATTATTATATGCATGGTATCCTCCAATTTCATCCAATATACTTAGATATTTATAATAACATATACTTAATTCGTTAGCAATGATCGAAAACTCTACAAAAAAATAGAATCGTTAAAAATATTTATAGGGTTGAAGATTAATAAGAACATTTAACT
This sequence comes from Panax stipuleanatus, assembly GCA_020205555.1. NCBI lineage: Eukaryota > Viridiplantae > Streptophyta > Magnoliopsida > Apiales > Araliaceae > Panax > Panax stipuleanatus. The sequence goes on along the minus strand of CM035126.1, from coordinate 15,419,186 downwards.
ATTCAAATTTGGATATATATATATATATATATATATATAAAATATGCATGTTAATCAAATGGTGAAAAATGTCGAATTACGCATATTTTTTTGTTAATGATGCAACTCAATAACATATATAAATCAAGTGCTATTTGTTGATTTCAATTATAATTAATAGATCTAAAGTATATATGTGATGTATTAGATGAAATTGGACGGAAAATGTAATGAAGTGGAGCCAACTCCACAACTAAATGGTTCCCAAAAAAAATCCCATGCAGTAGCCACTAGTAGATGGATTTTGTTTGCATTTCCAATTAATTCATGCATGCAAGAATATTAGTGTAGAAATTAACATTTTCTAATAAATTAAATTAAATTTACATTAGTGATAATATAATACTTACAATTCTGCTGGAGTAACATCAGTAAATACCATCCTTGCATTATTGTATTTCTCATGTAGAAAAGAAGATGTCTGTCTTTTAATCTGGTCTAAAAGTAAGCTTGCCATACTTGCAACTCAAAGAAACTAATTATGTGAAATCTTAAAAGATGCATATATAAAGGAGCCGTTTTGTGGGTGGCCAGTTATTTTGCAGAGAGATTAAAGGGGAAATCACATATATAAATTAATCACCCTCTCCCTCCCATATATTAATTATCCACTAGCTTGTTCACCAAATTCAACAAATGATTAGGGACTAATGAAGGGTCCTGTTTTTCAATTGGTGAATATGTTAATTTCAAAATAAGTTAAAAGATTTCCTATTTCCGGTGATCACTAGTACTTCTTTGCAACTTAATTCATTGTAATGTTCCAATAAACACACGTAAGGAGTGATACACATCACATACTTGTTATTATATTATTTGGGGAAACATATCTTTAACCATCTATATACATGAGAGATGAAAGACTCAAAAAAAAAATTTAAAAAATGTTATTCGCTACTTATGGGTTAGAAAAATTAAATATGGATCGTCTGTTTGTCCCATAGAAGATCAAATATGTATGTTAGGGCCTGGTTTGAGCAATGCTATTATTACATAAATTCTATCACATAACTCTCACATACACACACATACATACTGTGGTTCCAGCCTGACATGCGGGACCCACAGTATGCATGTGTGTGTATGTGAGAGTTATGTGATAGTAACATTATTTGCCTGGTTTTAGTAGGGGTGCTTAAAATTTTTGTTTTTTTTGATTTTTTACCGAACCGGGCAGTACCGATTTTTTTCAATATTAATTTTTTCGATTTTTTATACTTTTCGGTACCGGTACCGGTTCTTGAATTTTTAAATTTAGTAAAACCGAAATACCTAAAAAAAACCCCGAAATTTGAGTGATGAGTCATAAGCTACAATTTGAGTGATGAGTCATAAGATAAAAATGTTTCCAATCTTGCAAGAAAATTGTGCTAGGTAGTGTATTTACGTACAAACGATCGATGATGACCAATCAACATGTGGTAGACCAAGTTGAAAGCAGGAACTCAGGAAGTCATGTTACTCTTAAGTCTTAATTCATAGTCTCATATAATATTAAAATATTAACAAAAACAAACAAGCTGCTGTGTTTATAATATTAGCGACTGCAACTAAAAATTAATTAAATTCAGATTTATTTAAATTTTAGAATTTTGTAAATTGATTAGGCAAAATAACCAAATAGGACGGTTTTGTGTTTGGCCAGGCTTAAAAGTCATCTGTGCATCATATATTAGAGAAATAGCAGCGTAGAAAATAGCAGTAGTAATGAAGAATTTTGCCACCTGATTTCCAAGATTGTTGCAATGTAAATTATAAAATGAAATTCTATTAATATATAAAAAAATTCTTAGTTTTAAAAAAAATTATTAACATATAAAAAAATATATTTAATTATTTAATTATTGCGGTATAATCGAAAATCGAACCGAAAAAACCGGTACTAACTTTGTACCGAACCGGTACCAAAACCAGTTATTCGGTACCGGTACTTGGTTTTCCGGATTTTTCGGTTCGGTACCGATTCGATTTTTTACCGATGAGCACCCCTAGTTTTTAGGGCCCGGATGATTTGGTGGGGGCCAGTCCACATGGAGGGTTTTCTCCACGCAGGGATATATTTTAATTGGAATTGTAGTTATTAAGGAAATCTCAATCCTAATTCTACTTTATTTCCTAATATTATGAAAACAGTCAGGATTGAATTCCAATTCGGGGACGTCTTATGAGCAGGTATGATCACTATAAATACAAGACTACATCATAATTCACAGGTAACCTTTCATTAAGCACTAAATTGCAAGCCTTCATTGGTAACCTGATTTCAACATGTACTTATTCTCACACCTAAATTATCCTCCGGCGGCCCAGAACGTCAAGTTTCTACGCGTGACTTCGTTTCTATGCAGAATTGGACGCGTTGGTGATTGTACACATGAACGAATCTTGTCATTAAGAATGTATTTGTTCGTATACTATCATAACAATAATTCATTACGGAATAATATTTCATCTAGTGCATTGAATTCTCATCGTCTAAGGTTTAATCCAACTTAATTTTCCGGTCTCCTCTTTAATGTAAATGTTTTATATATATATATATATATAATTTTTTTCTTTCTTTGGTTGTATTTATGCTTGGCTAATTTTTCCTTTTGACTTTTAAAATTTCATGTTAAATTTTAATTTTAGTCTATTCTAATTAGTTTGAGAGAAGGGCATATTTGAGTTTAGTTGAATTAATAGATATTAAAGGAACGTTTAATGAAGCTGTTAGCTGTATATCAAACACCCAAGCGAAGTTACTTTATGGCAACCTTATTATTTGTTCTCTAACCACCCCCACCCCCACCCCCACCCCCAAATAAAAGTCAATTTAAAATATTTTTAAATTTAAAATTGATATTATTTATTAATAATTATGAAATTATATACCTTATAATGAATAGTGTTTTTTTAGATAATTTACAATATTTTTAATATAAAAAAGTCATGTGCAAATATCAATTTTCTATTTTTAATCTTCTTCTTCTTTATTTTAGTTATTTTATTTATTTTCATGTCTAGCTAATTTCTTTAATTTAGGATGAAGATGAAATTAAATAATTATTCATGATAATATTTTGTATCTCTTCTATTATTTATGCTTTTGTGTTTAATTGATTTCGTCTTCATGTTTCGTTATTGAAATACCTTCGTTTTATAGTTCTTATGTAATTTAAATTAATTAAGAGGTTTTATAGTTCTATGTTTGCCCACGTTAATTGTAAAATTATTAATTTAAAGGGAAGAGAGATCAAAACCATAGTTAAAGTATAAAAATTGAAGAGATTGAATTACTTGTTATGTTTATTGTTTAATAGATTCAAATTTCTAAATTACTTCATTATTATTAGTTTTTATATTATAATTAGTTTAATTATAGTTAATCAATTCTCCATTTTTATTTTTAATTCGCAAGATGTTTTAAAATTCATCTAGCCTCTGTGGGTTCGATCTGTATTTACCAATTTTTTAATTTAACACTGTGTACTTACAATTACTATTTTTTATCACATCATTGATTCTTTATTATAATTCGATTAAAAATATAAATAAATTACAATGCGTAACCGGATTCGTAAATAAATAAAACAAAGGTCTAAAACATATACTCTCTCCGTTCCTTAAAGAGTGCAGTTTTAGTTAAAAGCGCACAAATCAATAAGTGGGATAAAATGACAAAGCTAACCCTTCTCTTCCTTTAGTGCATTAACTTTTCCATTTAGTGCATTAATTAAAACAATGACATATTTGAAAAAAGAAGCTTTGGGTTCCTAAAACTACATTCTTTAAAGAATAATTTTTTTGGACTAAAACTGCACTCTTTAAGGAACGGAGGAAATATAATATTGTAGAGCATAGTAATAGTTAATGGGGCCCACCTAATATTGTTGTTGTGCCTGTTTTTATGAGATTGACTAGCTTAAGTTTTAGAAAATTGATATTTTCACGCGTGTTTTTGATATTTCTACATAATTCTTTCTCATTTTAGAAAAAAGTGTGTCCCACTTTAATTTCATGTGAGAAATGACCATATAAAAATATCTAAAACTCATTTGGAAATAATGCTCCCCAAACTTTATTAAATTTAAGTTTTTTGGTCGTGAAAGAAAATGTTATCTTGGATATGGTATTTTTAAAAATTGCTTTAAAAAGAGTAACTTTTTATAAATATTTAATTTTCAAAAAATATATTAGGGATAATATTCTTGTATTAATTAATATATTAAATAAGAAAATCTACTTTTGTGGTTTAATTTGATAAACACAGTGGGTGATGTCACTGTTGGAATTGGCAAAGAGCCTGTCTTTGAGTTTAAATTTGGAGAGAAAAGAAAACAAAATGTGTTTTTGAATTTTTTTAATAGAAGAGAAAAAAAAAAAAAGTTAAGAAAAATAATGTGTTTGACTTTTAGTCACACAATAAATTTTTTTTAAAAAAAGTGAGTGCATTTTAAATCAAAAAATTTCTTCTCGGCTTTGAAAAAAAGCTAGAGTAAATTAGAAAGTAAAACTTTATCTTCTCTTTCTCTCTCTTATTTAACTTTCTTTTTTTCCTTTTCTACAACTAAAAAACTCCCAAATAGGGGCTATATATGTTTTAAATAATATGTTGTAGAGACCAATGTTTTCAAACCCGAATTAGACATTGAATCGAAAAAGTTATCAGGTGGATAAGTCATTAGTTCAACCAGTGGTTGAATCATTATTTTACTGGTGACGTCATAAATATATAAAAATATATATTATTAGTAATTAATAAAAATTTAAAAAAATTTATTTTTTATGAATTAAAACATAATAAAGTTGACTTACAATATTACTAAAATTGGTTAATTTCAATATTAAAAAAAAAATTGGTACAAAAAAAAATCGGTTCACCGGATCAACTAATTAACCGATTTTATCGGTTGAATCACCGGTTCGAACAATGGTCAACCGATTCAATCCGAATTTTGACCAAACTAATTTATCCGGGCCAAATCGGACTGAACATAAAATCCATTACCGATTCAATCAGTTGAACAAGTCTGACCAGACCGGTTTCAAAACAGTGGTACTAGAGAGAACAAAAGAAAACTCTCATAATAATAAAATCGAAATATCTAGTACATATCAATTAAAATCAAAAGCTTGCATAAAAATAAAATTACATAAAAAAAACTTATAACTAAGTTACAGTCTTAAGGTTTAAATCCAGCTCGTTTTCGTCGTCGTCATCATCATCATCACCGACTAAATCGATCACCGCCGGAGCTGGTCTGTCCAGCTGGTCCGGCAAATCAGTGCATGCCGCAGAAGAATCCTCGGAGGTTGGTCCAAGTAGTAGTGTAGGGTTAGGGTAGGTAGTAGGGTTAATAGGAGGTGGTGGGGAAATGGATGTTTCTGCTTGATTCCTAGGGTTTACAACAATATTCTGAGGAACCATAGAAACTGATCCTGCAGGTTGAAGATTCTGGTTGGAGTGTTGGAACATACCTTGTCCAGATTGAAAAGATGATGATGATCTAGTGTTATTTTGTTCATGTGGCCTTAAGAGGAAATTTTGTAGCGCGAATATTTGCGGTTGAGGCGGTGACCTAATTCTTTGTGGAGCTGCTGGAATATTCATATGAGCAGGAACATGATACATTTGATTGTGTTCCCCCTCAAAAGTCTCATAAACAAACCTACGAGACTCAGTGTGGTCGTTTACAAGGAGAAACCCATTATATTGTAGCCCATCCCACAGATAAACGACACAAATTAGCCTATTTTCACCACCACTATTAGATGTCCTTGGCAACACTTGATCATTGCTGGACATGATTTTAAAATATAATTAATTAAGAGATCTGATCTAGCTAGCTAGCTAGCTACAAAATTAATACTAGCTAGAGATCAGATATAGCTAGATCTCTAGCTAGCTAGAGATCAATGAATAGAGTAAGAAAAAAGGGGTCGAGTGAATGAATCATGTTGTATAAGTGGTAATTTATAGTACAATGTGAGGGAAAAAAGAATTAATTATTAGGTAATTATGTAATTAATTCCATTAAAACCACTTCTTTGTCAAAAGTAACTATGAGATTTGTTTTTTCCACAAGTATTTCTTTTTATATTTTTCAATAATCATCGATCTCACGCGATAGAATGGGACCCGATTACTATTAATTTCAGATAGACGGTAAAAGTATCAAAAGATTAAATTGCGAAAATATCAATGTATACTAATTGTTTGAACACGGGATTAGATATTACGTACATCCGTTTATGATAGTTTCAAATAGATACAGTAAAACTATCAAGAACAATTGTGAAAATATCAATATATACATACTAATTGTTTAAATCAAGGGATAAGATCGATCGTATCATTATTATTCGTGGATAATTTCAGTACGTACAATAATATTTTATTCGCTCTATCCAATTTAATGTAATGTAGTCGTTGACTCGTAATAAATAGGCATATAATGGTTAATGAATTTTAGCCTAATAGTCAAAATTGAGGCAATATAATTGTTAGGTAACAAACTCGTCATCATTAACACCGTGTAAATTTTGGATCTGGTTAGCATGAAGTTATTTTTTTGATAAGTTGGTCAATTGACCAATACAACGCCGACACAAATACGGCCTCGTCTACGTGCCAGTATTCTATTGGCCAATTGACTAACTTACCTCAAAATAAACTTCATGCTAACCACTTCCGTAAAATTATTATTATTATTATTATTATTATTATTATTATTATTATTATTTCACTATTGTGAGGGTTTTTTTTTGGCTTCTTATAAAACTTGCAAACTTAGTGCAAGTAACCATCATATCACCATGGGGCACAACTAGGGCTGTCAACGGGTCGGGTCCTGGCCCGAACCCGATCCGAACCAGAGCCATTTAGACTGGATCTGGATTCATTTTTAAAACCCGATTACTCGATTAGTAAATGGATCGGATTCGGATACATATCAATCCGACCCGATAATAACCCGATTCCGATAACAATATGATATGTGTTGATTTTAATGCTCAAAACCCTACCTCCCTCCTTAGTCTATTTCCACGCCGCCGCCTCCTCAAAACCTTCTCTCCTTCCTAGTCGCGATTTTCACCGCGTCCTCTCCCTCCTACTTCCTAGTCGCGAGATCGTTGCTGTGAAGATCTCAAGATCGTACGTCTCAATCTCAATCTATTTTCTCTGATCTTTGTTTTGGGTAAAGTTTGATTGGTGCTTAAATTTCATTTATAGATGTTGCAGAATCATGAGGAAGAACAAAAACAGCTTCAGATTGTTTGCAAACAGGTATGCAAACCAGTTTGTACCTGTATGTATCATGACATACATGCTCTAATTCATCTTGGCAATACTTATAATCTGTTTTTATTTTTTTCTATTTATAGGTGATGAAGTTTGTTGGGTAGATATGCAGTTTCTGTTGGTTTGTTTGGATTTTGCTGGGGAATCACTTTCAAAGTTGGAGTTTTATTAGTTGTTTGGTCATTAATTGCTTAGAATTATTTTAGAGTTCAAAACTTGCAGATTACTTTTAGTATGCTAATTTGTTTACTACGACTTCTGATTAATGCCCTCATTAGCTTCATTACCTCTAGTTAATGTAATCGGATGGAGTTTTATTGCTTGTTATTGGTCGCTTGAAGCCTTGAATGTTTTATTGGAGTTTTATTGCTTGAATGTGTGCATGTTACTTGGCTTAATCGGATCGGATTATCGGATCATTATCGGATTCTGATTTGGTCCTTAATATATGAGATCCGTCGGATTATCGGATCTGATCCGAATCCGATAATTCTTTGGCGGTTCGGATTCGGATCACCCCCGATCCGATCCGATAAGGACCCGCTTACAGGCCTAGGCACAACCAAGACCTAGGAGTGTCGCTAAAATTTGTAAGTGTTGTTAGAACAATGGTATAAATGTCGCTGAATGCTTATTTCTCGTGAAAACAACACTTTTACTCGGGAAATATTAACAAACTAAAAGTTGGAATTAAGAATAATATTTAGTGAATTTTTATTTCTTGCTGGTAATTTTCTTAGTTTAAGCCAATTTTTTAGGTGATGGATATAGCTAGCTTCCTAAATAATTCTGATGCTGGTCAAATTCGGAGTTGAATAAAACTTCTGTTCAAGCAGGATACACTGGATTGTGAGATTCATGATCCATGATAATGAACTTTATTTGGATCTCAATATATTTAGGAGGAGTGAACTGCATAGTTTTGTATTAACCTCTAATTTACTAGTTATGTATCTTAGCTTACATGAATATATTCATAATTGCTTTTTTAGTTTATTTTAAATATACATATTTAGTTGATTAATTAAGGATTGATTGACACTTCTGTCCCTCTAAGTTGCCACCCACTTTCAAAGTCGTCCTTAAAGTTCAATTTTCATCAGCTAGGTCCTTAAAGTGACATTTTATTGGAGTTTTCATTTCTCCAACCCAATTTGACCTCAACCCGACACATTTTGACTAATTTTAACCCAACCCGGCCGAGTTTGACGCAACCTAAATTTTTAATATTTTAAAATATAATATTATTTTTAAAATAAGTTTAAAATAATAATTATATTTAACATTTTAAAAAAATATTTAATATTTTAATATAAAATATTATTTTTAAAATAATAATGATTTTAATATTTTAAAATAAAATAATTAATTTCAAAATAGTTATTTTTAATATTTAATATTTTTTATTTTTTAAAAAAATAAATAAAAAATAAATTTAATATTAAATATAAAATATATTTTTAAAATAATTATTATTTTTAAAATTTTAAAAGAAATATTATTTTTTAAATAATTATTATATCTAATATTTTAAAATAATATATATTTTTTATTTAAAATAAAATATTATTTTTAAAAAGTTATAAAAATAATTATTATTCTAAGGAAAAAATATTAGAAACCTTTATTGTTTTCAAAAATGAGTAAAGTTACATAAAATATAGATTCAAAAAATGTACACAAGAAAAAAAATTATTTTTTAAAAAATAAAGTAGATTTTTTCATTTTTTATGTAAAAAATTATTTTCAAAAAAAAGAAGTTAATATCTCTTTTTTTATTATATGTATTCTTAATATTAGAATTTTTAAAAACAAAAACTAAAAATAGAAATTAAAATACAAAAAAAGTAGAAGATTAATAAAAATCAATATTGTTTTTAAAAATAAATAAAATATTTTATTTAAAAAATAAATAAAATATTTTTTTAAAAAATAATTATTATTTTATAGAAAAAAATTTAGAAAAAATTAAGAACTTTAGAGATTCAATCTTAATTATTTCTAAAAAAAAATTCCTTAAAATATTAATTATTTAACAAAAAATTATTTATTTATTTTTTAAAAAAATTGAATTAGTTTTTTTATTTATCTTTTAGTGTTTTTGTATTTTAATTTCTATTTTCAGTTTTTGTTTTTAAAAATTCTAATATTGAGAATATATATAATAATGGTAAAGATATAAACTCTTTTTTTTCCAGAAAATAAAGTTTTACATAAAAAATGAAAAAATCTACTTTATTTTTTAAAGAATAAAGTTTATTTTCTTATATAGTTTTTTTAAATCTATATTTTATGAAACTTTACTCATTTTTGAAAAAAAAAGTTTCTAATATTTTTTCATTAGAATAATAATTATTTTTATAAATTTTTAAAAATAATATTTTATTTTAAAATATTAATATCATTATTTTTTTCAAATTATTTTAATAAATATTGTATTCTATAATATTAAATATAATTATTTAATTTTAAAAATTATATTTACTTTTAAAATATTAAAATAATAATTATTTAAAAATAATTTAAAAAATAATTTATTTTAGAATATTAAATATATATATTTTTTAAAAAATTATATTTTATTTTTAAATATTAAAAATAAATATTTTTATAATTATTATTTTATTTTAAATACTGAAATAATTATTATTTTAAAAATAATAATTTATTTTAAAATTTTAAATGTTAAATATAATTATTATTTTAAACCTATTTTAAAATAATATTATATTTTAAAATATTAAAAATTTGGGTTGGGTCAAATTGGGTCGGGTTGGGTTAAAATTAGTCAAAATGGGTCTGGTTCGAGGTCAAATCGGGCTGAAGGAACGAAAAGACCAACAAAATATCACTTTAAGGACTTAACTTACGAAAATTAAACTTTAGGAACGACTTTGAAAGTGAGTTGTAACTTGAAGGGATAGAAGTGTCATTCAGCCATTAATTAAGTACTAAGGTCATGTTTGTTTGCAAAAAGCAAGTTTGAGATTTGACTATCTGTCTTAATTCAACATACTTCGAATTATTTAATCATTCGACGATGTACTATTAGTCCCTTGATGTGGGACTATTAGTCCTATAAAACAATTTGATAGCCTAAAATGGTGGAATTATTAATCTCACACTCATCATGAGATTATATAATCTCTCATAAGTAGTCTTAGGAATGACAAAATATAGTTCATAGGACTATTTAATTAAAGGACTATTAATTCCCCATCATAGAATAAAATAGTCCAAAATAGTGTTAAATTAAAAGAAATAGTCAAATTCCAAATATATTTTTTACAAACAGACATAGCCTATATATTACTCACATTTCCAACAAATGCTAGGGACGTGTTTGAAAAAACAATTTTTTTCTTGAAACGTGTCGTCATTAGAAACTCATCGTTAATTTTAAAGTATTAGGGGTCATGTTTGTTTGCAAAGATTATAATCCCGGAATTATAATACATTGGATTATAATCCCAAGACTATTAATCCTAGGATTAAATAATCCTAATAACATGTTTGTTTTTTATGCGATTATTCATGAGATAACTTAAAATAATCTCATATTATGTTTGTTTTTTTTAGAATAAATTAAAGGATTGGATAAAAAATATCGTTTGGACTATTATACCCTTACCAAAAATAACATATTTGTTCAATAAGTACACTATTATTTTGTAATATATTAGTTTTATTATAATATTTAATATATTATAATATTAAATATATTATGTTGTAATGGGATTTAAATATATTATAATAACATATTTATTCAATAACATTGTTATTCCGTAATATATTAGTTTCATTATAATATTAAATATATTCTAGTATTATGGGATTTAAATATATTAGTTTCATTATAACACACACACACACACACACACACACACACACACACACACACACACACACACACACACACACATATATATATATATATATATAGGGGATGCATCCATGGCAACCGATTGTAATAATGAGACGTGGTTACAACTTGTCTCATTATTACAAAATTATAAAAATAATATTAACTAACTAATAATTTTGTAATAATATTTAATTTAAAAGTTTAAGATAATAATTTTGTAATAATATTTATTTTAAAAGTGGGACAAAAAAATATTAGCTAGTTAATACTATTATTTTTAATATTAATATTAGTTAGTTAATATTATTAATAATAATAAAATTATTTAGTAATATAAATTGAGACAAACAAAATTGGACAAACAAATAAATTGGGGGTAAAGGCAGGGTAAGCCGCTCATCGTAGGAGCAATTGACTTTCTTTTTTTTTTAGTAAGTCGTTCATTGTAGTAGCGGTGCTTCTTTTTTTCTTTTTTTTTTTAAATTTCAGCCATTCATTAACTTGATCAACGGTGGAGATATTGGTTACCGAATAGTATCCATGGCAACCGGTTGCCATAGATGCATCCCCATATATATATATATATATATATATATCAAGCCTAGACTTGGATTTAAAAAATAATTCTAATTATTCAATAAAATATGAGATCAAAAGTTTCAAAATTTTATTATGATCAATGCAACGCAACAAAGTATTTATTAAATATTACTAATCAATGTAATCCAAATGTACTTCTAAATATATTAAATAATAGAATGAAATTTATATACTTCCAATAAATAATAGAATGAAATATACGTTTATAAACTTCAAAATATAATAATAGAATATAACATATTTTTAAATAATGTGTTATTTAATAATCAATGTAATATAATACGTGTTATTTATATAAATTTCATTCTATTATTTAATATATATTATTATATGTTTATACATAGTATTATTATTATTTAATAATATAGATATGTGAAATATATTATTTCCAATGTAACACATATTGCACTGTATGTTTACAAACTATTATTTTGTTTACTTCTATTAAAAAAGAAATATGATCATTAATGCAAATGTACGTACTGCATGCATGTATTATTTAATAAGTTTATTTGGTTTAAAAGATTGAGGTTAATTTTGTCTATAAATTTTTAATCGCAAATGATGAAAATTATAATACATGGTTAAACATGATATTGCATAGTCCCACATATTAAGTCATTTATAATCCATCTAACTAATTAATAGTCACAAGTCCAAATTTAAATACAAGCAAGACACTATAGTATAATAATGGAAATAAGTGTTACCTAAATTCTTAGGTGATAAATTACTTCAGAACTTTGCATGGATATATATTGGGTGTGATTTTCTTCTGCTGTTTCAATTTTGTGACAACATTATTTTCAAACAACACTATCTGGCATACTCAAATAAACAAAATCATCCTTAAGTTGTAAATTCAAAAATACCAATTTTTTTTATAAAAAAAATCAAGCTGAAATTGTAGAAGAAACAAATCCTTCACCCAGTGTTCCAACTTCGGGTCTGTTTGATAGGTCTGTTGGTTGAATGACTAATCGATTCAGTCATTCAGTGCGTTTGTTTTAAAAAAAATGATCTAAATGGCTAAATCGATCAATCATTCAGACGATTTGAACTGAATGATTTAATTTTATTTTTTTGACTGAATGGGCTGCTAAATGAAATTATTATTTTTTACAATATTAACTATTATATTAAGTAATATTAAATAAATTTACAAAAAAATTAAAATTTTTCAGAAAGGTAAAATAATAAAAATTTGTTATTCAAATGTTTCAAACATGTTAATTATCAAATAACTTTTTTCATTCAGATTCAAATTCAGCTCATTTAGATTCATTCAATTTTTATCAAACACCCCTTCATCAAGAATTAAAAACATTATTACCACGGACTGGCCACAATTGGTTCACCAGTCTAGAATTAAAACTGCAATAAATATGACACAAGCAGTATCACAAGAAGAAAATAGAAACTATAAGCTGGTTTAAGATACTGGTAGTACAACAAACAGAATTATTTCTAAGTTGTTGCAACTCTAGTCTCAAATATGTTATATTTCCTTAAAAAAGAGAGATTTTCTCTTCCTTTTGTCGAGTTTACATGGCAACCTGGCAGCAATAATCACATGAGTAGAATCTCCAAAGGTGTTTCCTGAGGGTAAAAACATGAATTTGAGATTAGCTGTGAATGGATATTCAAGAGATGTTGTTTCGTGGACACCTGTTACAAGTGTAGAACACAATGGTGCTCAAGAACCTTAATAAAAGTTGCATTGAAAATTGGCTCAGAAGCAAGCAAATTGACACCCTTATTTCCTCTTTCCTGTGCCAATGGTTAGCAGCTCAAAGCTCCTACGAGCATCATCACGGCCACCTCTTGATGCTACAGCGCGGGTGAAAGATGATGATTTGGACTCGAAACCAGGTTGGATCCTTTGGGTACTGGATAAACGACCACTGCCTGAGCCCAGGCGATTCGACCTGTTCTCACTGGGTTCACCAGACGAGCTTGGACGGCTGCTTGGTATGACAACCCTTTTGGAAGCACTACTAGTTCGAGAAACCCGTCCTCTTTCTGTGTCGGCTTGCTGCAAAGGCAAAAACAGATGTAGATAAATGATGCATAATCATGAAATCAACTTCCAAACCAGATCCAGCTTATATGGCCAGCTTGGGTTATATAGGATGTGGAGTTTCCAGAGCCAGCATTGTCTGCCAGTTTGAGCCAACCCATCTATAGCCATCCACAAAGATTGTGATCAGTCAGTGCTTTAAAATGCATCTTCCCGTCCTCTAAAAAAATGGTGGATTACGACAATAATAATAGCAGGCGCCTATGTCAATAATAGAAGCAGACATCTACACCAAGCTGATCAGACTATATTGCCTTAAATTTATTATCTCCCTTCAAAATTCACACGTCAGCCAATATAATTAGCGGAACTCCACAATTATTAGCAAATGTTACTATCCGATAATATTATAGGCAGAGCCTGTACACTTATATTACTAACTTATATTACTAACGGACTCGACTATTATTAGTAGAGTGATCCACGACTATTACTGGCAAGTGGGGAGTTTATAAAATAGCGTAATCCACTGTCTTCCCTCATTTATTGAACTGCTGAAACTGTCCAAACCTTAGATGTTCAAAATTGTTCTACATGTAGCCTCCATCAACCTTTGACAACAAACGTAGCTTTTTGATTTCATAAGCTGATAATAGTGACAGACATTTGAAATTTTAAAAGGGACATCTGGTGCTATAATTGTAGCCAGTATTATTGGCAGACAGGAAGACGTATTTTAAAATCTTTGATGTCTACAGGTAAGTAGACTCGGAAATGGCCTATAGACAACGCTGGCTATGGTCATATAGCATCTACAAAATATAATAATCATTATGTTTACTCACCACATCCTTTGATGAAGGTACATCCTCTGAAGATCTGTACCTCAAGTGATCTCCATGCAAACCTGCACCAGAACCATTTCTTCTAGCAAATGCCTCAACTGCACCTGAGAATCTATCTCTCATCTCTCGTTTCACTGGATGAGATACATGACAAATATTACAGGTTAATCTTTCTACTTTCAATCGATTACACAATTAATCAAAGACAGCACAAAAAAAGCTAAGAAACAATGGCATCAAATTTTAGAAAAGAGATGGTTGATATATGATTATTAGATACGACAACAATGATAAAGGATAACAATAATGAAGGCATTTATACAGCAAAAATAAAATAAAATATATATATATATATATATATAAACAAAGTCAATATACTGACTGCTCAAAAATAAAGCAAATGTAGAGGAAACACCCATCCACTATTGTACTCCCTTCTTCCCAAAATGAGAACCACTTGTAAAATTCATGCATTTTAAGAAAGTTACCAATTTCCATTTTAACCTCTGTTTTCATTAAGGGTATATTTGGAACACTGAGTCACTTTCTAGTCTATTTTCAGAAAGTGAACCCTTGTTTTAGGGTGTAAAAATATGGAGATGAACTCTCATTTTGGACGGAGGGAGTATTATATCTAAATCCACCATACATACCATATATAAATCAAGTCCTTGGGAATCCCAGCAACCCATAAAAAAAATTCTGGAATCTAGACACAACTTGATTAAACCATACATGTACCTGGCGTCTTTTCTGCTCTATCTGCAGATGTTCCAGGATTCAAAGCTAATTTCCCAGCTGGCTGCTGAAAAAAAAAGAAAAAAAATCAAAGATTTGATTCACTTATTGAAGACGCAACAGGAACCAAAGCCAACCATCAGAAATACAGACCCGTCCTCTAGAACTGGAGCCAATCTGTGGATACTTCAAAATAGTCCAGTCAAATACATAGTCAAACTGATAACCTGAACAAGTTACAAAAGTTAACACACATATAAGTTACAAATCAAAGAAATGAAAAGGATGAAGTTGAAATTAATTTCAGGTAGAATATGGATATGATCAACTTTATGAGGTTTTCGGTTTTGGGTGTATGGTAAGGTTTGTTAGAGTTGGGGTGGAAGGAGAGAAAATGATAACAACTACAAGGATCGCAAAATCAAGAGTACATATCACCTTCTCTAATAAATAAATCCCTGAAAAGCCTCTTCAAGTATGAATAATCTGGTTTGTCATCAAATCGCAATGAACGGCAATAATGGAAGTATGATATGAATTCTGATGGATAAGATTTGCAAAGCACCTGTAAAATATACTCTAAAAGTTAACTACAGTACACACAGACTACACTTCACAGCGAACAAATGTCCTTGTATAATATAGTAATACAAAGCTTAAATACATAGAACAACCATCTGAATAAGCCTACTTGCAGGAGCAAGATATAATACCTCAATGGGAGTAAGCATCTTCTTTTCACTAATTTTGTCATACTTTTGTTTTTTTGTGCCAGCTTTCAGACCCTGCCAGGGAAGGCTAAAAGGCCAGAAAAAACATATGAATTGGGTTAAAAAGACAAAAACGTGGAAAGAAAACATAGATGAAATCAAGGCTCTCAATCATATATTAACCTTCCCCTCAAAAAGTACATAAGCACATAACCAAGAGATTCCAGATCGTCTCGCCTGCTTTGCTCTACAATTAATAAATCGCAAATTAGAATCTCATAAAATTTAAAGTATAATAGTTAAGCTATGATAGCAACACTAAGAGACATTTCATTAGTAGTTGCAGTGAGGAGAGCCAACTCACCAACTCCAAGATGGGTGTTAACACTCGCGTAACGAGCTGTTCCAGTGAGATTTTTGTTTTCCCTGGTAAAAAGATTTTGCAAGTATTCATATGATATTTATCCAAGGCTAAAGGTTCGTCAACGGTGGAAAGGTAGAAAACAAACAAAAAAACAAGAATTAACTGAAGCAATAATATTCTCAAGTAATTGTAACAAATATTTGTGGTGATCGCTCGCAAAAGGAGAAAAAAGGTATACAATTATGGTCGCATGAGAAAAGTTTGCAATGCAGAATATGGTGGAAACTATTGTTACATACATGGTTAATGGTTTGAACTTTTCTGCTGGACTCAACTGACAACAAGCATCATGTTGCATTTTTGTGATAAATGTGTACCCACCAATAGAATTTCACCTCATTACCAAAGCTAAAGCCAAAACAAATTTAACACCACATGGCAGAGCTAAAAAGAAGAAAATGAAGATAACAAAAGAAACCAATGATCAGTTTTTATTGCCGAGAAGCTTAAATAACATGTTTCAATTAACATGGAAAACAATAACTATGAGAAGGTCCACCTCCACGTTTTAGTCAGATACTCAGATCTTGATTCTACTAAATAAAAAAGAGTTCATTTGTGTATCTGAGAATATCAGAAGCCTTACTGAGATCGTAGGACAAAATCCATCAAGGAAATGAAGGAAAAACAGATATAGCTTCATTAGGAGAGAAATGCCTCCTTTAAAGAGGAGATTATTTGTTTAACTAGTTGCAAAAGAAGTTCAAATGGGATGCAGCTCCAATGGAGCATGCAAAAATCTAAATGGATAGCCACCAAGTCATGTGGTCCAAAAGAAATCTCCAAGCTAATTCTCTTTTGAGTTCTCATGAATTTCCAGTCCCAATTTTTTTTTAAAAATAATTGAACTTTTTTGGGGTGGGGGAGTTTTAGATGGTAATATAATATATGAGAGACTTAGCCTCTTTAATCCTGGAAATATTAGATCGATTTATGGTTTGGAGTGTTCAAATGACTTTTACACAATTTTGTATTGTTACTTGTTAGTCATAGAAGCACAATAAGAACAACACTCTAAAGATAAGAGAACTTTGCGTTCTGTATTGTTACAGAGGTTAACTTTCTTAGTTAAGAAAGTGGCTAAAGATTTATTTGGAGGATGTAACACATGATGATTGATCTAAAAATAGATAAACATGTGCAATGGGAAATAGAGGGAAAATCATATCGTAATTCACAGTGCTTTAGCTAGCAACCCTTAATGTTTCTTATTTTCCTATGGCATAGGGGCATTAGTTATCCTAGGACAGTAGTAGACTTTCTTTCGGCATGGCTGGTGATAAAGAGCGTGAAGAAGTACCAAGTTCAGAGTAACACTATTCTTTTGATGTTGGAATGTGAAAGGTCATATCCAAAGGATGAGAAATTTGGCTTGACTTGTGGATTGGCAATATGGTTTTTAGTGCTAGGTCTTCTAACTTGTTTGCTTTTCTGTTAACGTGGAGGCTAAGGTTTCCGATTATACAACTGAAGTCAATTGGAGAGTTGTGTGGCAGCCAGTCTCTCAAAGAAATTTTCAATATTGGGAGCTTGAGAAGGTGAATGTGTTGCTTTTGCTACTACCAGAGATTGGTCCCATGGGAAGCGTAGTTGACTCGATTAGCTGGACAAAGCATGGTAGTGGGCTTTTTTTACTGAGATTATTTTACAGAGCCTTATCAGGGGAAGTGGTTGAGGAGTTTTTGGAAGGAGTTGTGTGGCGAGTGAAGAACCTCAGAAAGGTGGATTGATTGTGCGAACAGCTGCTTTGGGTTCTATTTCGACTCAGAATATTGTGGAAAGATGAGTCATGTGTTGATGGGACTGAGAATCAACTGATGACTTGTTACTGTATTACAAGGTTGCTCAGAATTTGTGGAGTTTGATGTTTGCTATGGTTGGGCCAAAGTGACGATGCCCAAGTCAGTGTTGGGGCAGCTGCAGATGTGGGGTGGGGTGGGGTTAGACTTGGCAGGGAGATGCATAGGAGGTGGGAGGTTATTCCTCATTGTTTGTTGTTGACTATTTGGAAAGTGAGAAATTGCAAATGCTTTCGTGAGTAGAGACTAATTGTACATTTTTCGTTTCCTTTTTTTAAGTGTTCTTTATTTTTGATTGAGGAAGTTTATCTTGGCTAGTCTATCATCTCTTTTATTCTTTTTTGGGGGGATGGTTTGCATTAGAGCGTTTGTGGTGCCCTCGGACAGTTTGGTTGGTACTTTTTTTTTAGGAATTTCGATCTTTTGTAAGCAAGTCCTGCTTTCATATTCTCCCAGTGTACATGGGCATAGTCCCTGTTTGGATGGTTCCTTCAGATGTACATTTTACTTAACAGGGAAAAAACTGAAAAATTAAAAAAATACACAAATAAAGGGACTGCAACCATGCTTGCCCCAAGGGCTAGCCAAAACACTGAAGCTTCTTATGCATATCATGATCCATGAATGCATATTCCTACTGTAGTGTGTAAAATGCAATAAGTAGTGTTCAACTAAAAAAATAAGATATTAGATGGGACAGCAGACTCACTTAATCATATTCTCAAGCATACATTTATCACATATAATACCTGTATGGTATATGCTTGTGTGTTTGAAGATCCCTATACTTTTTTGCAAGACCGTAGTCAATGATGTACACCTGTTGTAAAAAAAGTAGAAAAGATCGGATATGATTGCATTATGCAAATTCTAATACATGCTTAATTAAATATTAAAGGGCTGCAATATTAAGAGTGATTTTTTAACAAAACTAATGAAAGACCAATATTGCAAATCATGGACATTTCTCAGATCAATAAAAAAATCAGTTCTTAATAAACATGTGCAAGAACTTGCCATAATGAAACAAAATACTATTTTCATCCTATATATGTCTACTGAATTTCTGATGTATTCTTAGCTAAAAGTAATGAAGCTTATATATCTGTGGTGCTCCTAAAACAACAGATTTTCTAACCATCAATATATCTACATCCACGACAACTGAAGCTATATGGCTCTTTTGCTAGAAGATAATGGGCCACTAACTAATTATGTGTTTTTCTCCATTTATTATATGTAGTACAACTTTATCAAACCCTACTTCCAATTTCTTTAATATCTACACCTCCAATATTGAAATCTTTCTCACTAGTAAAACTATACTAATAATATTAGTGAAGAATCAAAAAGGAGAAACTCTTTCCCCAAGTCCAAGAAAAAACATAAAAAGATAATATAAATTAATCCAGCAAAAGTAACACGGAGAACAGTATAGATCTAAAAAAGGTCCTTATTATCCACTATAAATAGCTTATGATTCACTCAAGCACCATAACATCAGCATAAATGCAAAAGCATATATAAAGTATTTTACGGGAGATCATACCTGATTTGCTTTGCGCCCTAAACCCATTAAAAAGTTATCAGGCTTTATATCACGGTGAAGAAAACCTCTCGAGTGCATATATTCAACTCTATTGATCTATATGGAACACAGAAGTAAACGTAAATACTGCTGCTAGAGCAAGCAGGCAAACAATTCTACGGTGCAAATGACTTACTAACTGATCAGCTAACATTAAAACTGTTTTCAATGTAAACTTCCGATTACAATAGTTGAACAAGTCCTCAAGGCTTGGTCCAAGAAGGTCGATAACCATGGCATTGTACTCTCCTTCGACTCCAAACCACTTGAGATGGGGAATACCAGCTTCATAGAGTAAACAAACACTTGAATATATCAACTTTTGCTATAAAAAAAATATACGAAAAGAATAGGAAACTTACTTCCTCCCTGAAGAAGCATGTATAACTTTGATTCATAGTGGAGCTGAGGATGTTTAGTCTTGGCTGATTCCTGAAAAAATAAAGAAAAAAAAAGTTTTAAGTGCTATTCTTCAAACCAAAAAATTGATAGGTGCCATTTTCAACATACGCATAAAAATTTAATGCAGCAATGATACAAGAGTAATCTCTTCTGCAGCACAAAAATTTAATGCAGCATATCTTCTGCATGTGATCTCTTCAGGTGATATTTTTCAAAAAAAAACAATAATTACCAATTCCCTCCAACCTCGAAAGTAAGAAATTCATAAAAGGTATGACATCAAACCAAATAGCAAATTATACCAATCAAATGTCGAAGATTATAAAGAAGCATATATTATTTAGTTTTCCAGTATAATTTTACAAGAAACAATAATATGGCAGAAAAGTTTCTAGCATGGTTCAAAATAGCGCTCGAGGCGCACGCCTCGAGGCGCGCCTCGTAGTGAGGCGGAAAGAAGCTGAAGCGAGGCGGGCGCTAAACAAGGGACTTACGAGACTTACGCAATTTTGGCTGAGGCTTCCGCCTCAAGGCGTTACGCCGCGAGGCGTGGGCTATACTTTGGCGTTAAAAAAAACCCTAAGTCTAATATCAGAGCAATTCGAAGACTAACCAGCTATTTCGTGCCTTCGTCTGCTTCGTGCCCTTCGTCTGCGAGACTGCGACACCAAGTATTTCTCCTCTTCTTCTTTCTTTCTCCTTTCTGTCGTCGTCTTTCTTCATCGTCGTCTTTCTTCTACTTTCTCGATTATGTCGTTTGTGACTGTTATTATTTTCTTCCTTCTTATTTGTTTTTATATTTTGTACTCTGTTATTTTTTTATGTTATTCTGTTATTTGTTATATGGTTTTGTTATGAGTTTATG
The DNA here is from genome assembly GCA_020205555.1 of Panax stipuleanatus. Lineage (NCBI taxonomy): Eukaryota > Viridiplantae > Streptophyta > Magnoliopsida > Apiales > Araliaceae > Panax > Panax stipuleanatus. Next base: position 15,398,006 of record CM035126.1, on the reverse strand, counting down.
AGTCAATTAATTCTTTTAATTAACTAAAACATATTTTGATCATGGACTAACTAAAACATATTCTGATCATTTCTTTTTATAGTTTTCTTCAAGTGCTTCCAATATGTTTTTGTTTTCTGTACTTGAAAAAATCTTGATCACTTGATGTATTGCTCTATTTGTGTTTTCATTAATTTCTTTTTGAACAAAGATAGCATATGATAATTCAATTTGGTTTTTTTAGGCGGTCAATTTTCTTCATACTCATATAATTGACCTAAATATTGTCATATGATTGCTAATCTGCTTGCATATAAAAACTTGAACAATATTAAATTCTATCAATGTTAACATGAGTACATGACTAGTGTTGTCCATAATTTTTTGGGGACTTTTAGGTCTTCAAATCGAGGCTTCCACCTCGCTCCGCCTTGAAGCTTACGCCTCGCCTCGTCTGGAGAAAAACGTCTCAAACCACTTTTAGCTTTTTCGAACATTAGTTTTTAGAACATGATTATTGAAAACTGAAACCAATCATGATTATTGAAAGGTGGCACTCTCAAAGAACTTCCTCAATTTCTCATCCTCGTCATAATGGCAGCTATCTCCATCCCACTTGACTCAACAAAGATGACACAATTTCCCAAATCGGTCAATCAGGTTCCTAGATATAACAATGTAGCTTAGAATATTAGCCAATGTTGCATGCATAAATACTGTTTTGCCTTCCTGGATCCCACTCATCTTCACCTAAGTGTAGCTGCAGTTGTAGAAAGATTACCTCCCATTTTCAGTTTCTAAGAAAGCTAGTTGTTTAATATGTCCTCCCTTTCTTTTGCAACCCTCATGAAAAACAAAAAATGAAGAGAGAAATAAAAAATTGACAAACAAACATAGGACAAACATAGAAATCTGTAATAGTATTTAATTTAAGTTGAAATAAACTGGTAAACAGCCTCAGAACAATTGCTAATTCCTAAAAAAGAAGGAGCTTTAAAAACATGACATTTAATACACAGATATGAAATAGGCATAATACAACTGTACAACACATCAACCTTAAATAAAAGCTCAATAGCCACATTTTATTTCTTTAATTACCAAGATTATCATCTTCAGTCTTCACAGGCAAATAACAAAATTTATCTAAGGAACATACACCATGTAACAACACATTGAAACAAAACACAATATTTGAATATTTGCATAATTTATGAAAAACCAATACCTACCAGCTTGCAAGCAACTTCTTCTCCTGTTTGTACATTTACTCCTGAAAAATAATTAAACCAGATGGAATAAATTATAATCTAAATATAAAAGTGTTGTCAGTGAAAAAGAAATAAATTAGACATACCCAAATAAAGCTCTCCAAATGATCCACTCCCAATTTTCCTCCCAAGCTTAAACTTACCACCAATGACATGGTCCATATTTCAAAGCCAAGTTAAATTACCTCAATTAAACAAACAAAAAGAACCCCAATTTCTCACTTTTTGTAGCTATTAAATATCATCAACCAAATTCAGTATCTCAAAAGCTTAAATCATTACACAGGGCTCAGATCCAGTAAAACGCTTATGCATAATCATCAAAAGATCTTCAAAAAATCCAAAATTTTTATAGACTAAATGTTGACCCCAAAACTTCTGATCCTAAAAGCAGTGTATAAACATAATATCATATACTGCATAAGGATAAGGATAATGCACGTGGACTACAATCTTCAAACAAAAAGGAATGTGAAAAGAAAATGAATAAACCAATGGATTAAATATAAACCCTAGAATCTACATCATCTGAAAACATAACCCATGTGCCACAACTATAGGTCAGATTTCGAAACCTTAATCATATCATACATTGACGGAGCAGATAAAGGAGGGGAGCAAGAGAAATGAAGGATTAGAAGAAGAAAAAAATTGGGGATTTGAAGCAAGATAAGGACTCTAAAGAAAACGAAATACACGCCAAAAATAATAATTGGGAATTAGATTCTGACGGATCTGTGTAAGAAAAATTGACAAAGGGGATGAGGAATTTCAAAGAAATTTTGATTCAAGAATCTTGAAATTGGGATATGAGAAAGACGAAGAGAAATACAGAGAAAGAGAGAGGTGATATAATATTATTGGGCGTGCATCAAGTCATTTTTGTAATTACAGCACTTATATATGTTGATTCCTCTTTTGGGCTTTGACCGTCTTATGTCTCAATTTTATTTCTTTGTCTTAAATAACATAAACTTTATAGGTATTAACCATAAATAATTATATTTTAATTTATTTTATTTTTTTACTTATAATTTTAACTTTGACGACATATAAATCGTTTCTTATTTTACATAAAAAAAATGATTTATATGTTCATAAACTTGATATGTAAATGGATTGTAATTAACATGTAGAATAAATTAATATAAGTTCTTTTTAATTTTCTCTTATCTTATGCATAAATATATATCAGATATTCACTATTAATATAAAAAATTTATCATATATAGCAACACTTTTTTATATAAAAAAAATGTAAACACATCATTTTAGATATTATTTCGAATCCTAACACTACCTTTTGTATACACTTTGCACATGATTCATGAAAGTATATTGTTTTTACAATATTTTTTTTATCGCCTATATTTAAAAAAATAAAAAGGTTTTTATTTTGTATTGTGTGGAACTTGCATGATAAAATTAATCATTTGAAAATCACTCCTTATGTTTTACAAAAAAAAATTTATAAAATTTATAAATATTAAAGAAGTATTTTTAAATTATATTTATCATAAAAAATATTAATTTATTAGTAATTAAATGAAACCGAAATTATTAACATAAACTTTAATAGATTGTGTTATTTTATATCATTTTTAATTAAATAATATTATTTGTTAAAGAAAAAAATTAGTAAATCAGACTATTTTGTTACTCCATCTACATAAGCTGAATAAATAACAATATTAGCCCAAAATTTCATAGTATTTCATATAAATAACATATTTCATCTCCCCTTGTTCTAGGAGAATTTCACTTTTGCTCCTCCTCAACGTCATGTAACACCTCAGTAGTGTTGGGAACATATCCTTCTCGCTCCATCTGTTCTAAAAGAACATCAAGTGCCTCATATATTCTATCATAACAAGGGTGTGATTTATCTCCCGATATAAAAGCATGTACTTTGTTCTTAACTTCAATCAAGCTGCAAGCTGGTTTCTTTCTCATGCCTTTTTTTCTCATAGTGACCCTCAATTTTTCTGCATCTTTCCATCTCCCAGCAGCAGAGTAAGTATTAGATAAGAGAACGTAAGCAGCCAGATTCTCAGGATCTATTGCAACTATTTTCCTGGAAACCTTTTCGGCTAACTCAACGTTCTTGTGAACTCTACAGGCAGCCAACAAAGTTGACCAGACACTTCCAATCTGCTTTATTTGTATGCTAGAGATAAAATTGTAGGCTTCATCCAATTTTCCGGATCGGCCAAGAAGGTCTGCCACAGCAGCATAGTGCTCCACTCCGGGAGAAATTCCATAGTCTCGGGTTATACTGTTAAAATATTTCCAAGCTTCATCAATCATTCCTGCATGGCTACAAGCAGTCAAAACAGCCATAAATGCCACATAGTTGGGTCTCACTCCATCCATCTCCATCTGTTCAAAAGAGGAAATCGCATCAAGGGGCCGCCCATGTGAAGCGTAACCCATTATCATAGCTGTCCATGACACCATGTCATGTTGTTCCATCTTATCAAAAATCCATCGAGCAATCCTAATATTCCCACACTTAGCATACGTGTCTACTAGTGAGCTAGCTATGAAAACATTGTCATCAAAACCACCTCTTATTATGCATCCGTGGAGTTGCTTCCCCAAATGTAGCGTCGTCAAGTGACCACAGGCCGGCATTATACTTGAAAAAGAAACATGCACAGGTTTAATACCAGCAACTACCATCTGCCTAAACAATTTAAGGCCATCATCAAATAAACCGTTTTGCACACACCCCGCAATAACGGAGTTCCATGAAACATAATCCTGATAAGGCAACAAATAAAATACCCGATATGAATCTTCCAGCCTAGTACAATTTGCATACATATTGATCAAGCTGCTTCCAATGAACACATTAGCGTCAAATCCATGTCTAATGGCATATCCATGGATCTCCTTTCCTTTCAAAACATTCACATATTCTGCAAAGATAGGAAGGACACTAGATAAAGTAAAGACATCAGGCTTTAAATTAGCATTCCCCATCTCCCTAACAATAAGTAAAACTTCCTCATGCATCCCATTTTGAGCATATCCTGAAATCACTATGTTCCAAGAAACAATATCTCTAATGGCCATTCCTTCAAACACTTTTCTTACTCCATCCATTTGTGAATTAGCAAATGGTGTCCCCTTTCTATTACTTTGAGCCACTACATTACCTGTGCGCTCCAAATCACCAAAACCCATAAGCTGTTTTTTGATATTTTGATTAAAACAGACTACTTTACTCCCATTCCCATAAACTTGTTTTGTTTCAGTACTTCCATCAAACACCTGCTGAGCTTGAAACCTTAACCCACCAAAATGATCCAACACCTGCAATTTTGAATACATATTCATGAGCGCATTTCCAGTAAAAAGATCGAATTCCATACCAAGACGAATAATGTACCCATGGACAGATTCACCAAGCTTCAAATCATTCAAATGGGTACATGATTTCAGAACAGGAGGGAACACATTATGATCTGGGTATATCCCTGAAGCTCGCATTTCAATAAACGAAGCCAAAGATTGAAAGAAACGCCCATTGGAAGTGTAAGTTTTGATAATGGATTTCCAAGCTCGAGTGGGTGGAGAGTGAAGCGTGTTAAAGACATGAATAGATTCATGTAATAGACTGAAGTTCGAGTAAATGGAGAGAAGGGCGGATACGAGAGAGGAAAGGGAAGAAGGATGTCTGGCGGTTTTGATGATTTGGGCATGAAGTTGTATAGCTTGAGACTTTGATTTAATGGAAGATGGGTTTTGGAGGAGGTTTTTTAGGAGTATTTGAGCGGAATCCATGGGTTTTAGTGTTTCAGTACATGAATCGGGTGCATCGAAATCGTAGTTTGGGAAGGTGAACTTCACTGAACAAAGAAAAGAACTTTGGGAGAGAATGTGAGATGATTGAGAGGGGGAAAGAGAGTCGAGAAGAGCATGATGATCGTTTATATCAATTTGAATTTTAGAATTTTACAAATCTCAAAAAGAAATTTATTGAAACGGAGTATCTCTAGGAAGTTAAAGGACATGATAATTATTTTGCTTTGAATAAATATCCTTATCATTAAACAAGGTGCTGATATATAACGTTAAATTGTTAAGAATATAGTTGTCTAATGCTCACGTTTATTTTAAAACGGATAGAGTAGGAGTAGTTGCTTTATTAAATCCATCACGGAACCTCCACTACCGCCACCGGGAAAAACTGCTTCACCGCCTTATACATTGTAGTTCTGGGGAAACTTCAATCCTTACAAATTATAGTTCTTGAAACTGCAGTGCTATAAACGTTCGATACAGAAGTCGGGAGTTTCCATGGCCAACTAAAGTTTTTGATATAATATTCTTCATTTTTTGTCAAAGGAGCAAAACTAGAGTACAAATGTCATCACAAAGATAAAACAATACAATCCTTCTGCATGAAACTGAAAATTAGCTAAATGCGGCAACCCACAATGAAGGAACTCTTTAAGATAAATCAGGCTCATGAGTACATAAATTGACTCGATCATAAATGATCTCTTTAGCAATCAAACACAAACAATAGATGTCTTGTTTCAGAATTCATACATTCAGTTTTGTGTTACTTTAACTAACACATAAGATGGTCCAAAAGTACATTCCAAAGTGCTATGAAGCATAAAAACCCAAGAGCCTCCAGATATGCTGAATTGGGGGAGATTCTTCTTTGCATTTCCAGCACAATCTTAATCATCTTCCCTTTCTGGCGGAAGCCCACAGGGCAAGAGCATTTTCTGCCAAAAAATACAAGAGTACATGAATGAACATCTCATTGATGCAGTGAACAAAAAGAACAAGATGAGAATATCAACACAAGTTTCACATTTGCAGCGTAGATCGCTAAAAAATGTGAAAATATAACTCTGCCCTTCTAATAAACCCCTTAAAAAATTTGACTTTCCCTTCACTATATTAATGGCAAGTAGTTTAGATGTATACTGTTACTCACTGCTTCATATGTCAAAATGTAAAATTGAAAAAATTGCACTCATTCTTAGAAGTGCTCAAGTCTTCTAATTTCTAAAAGATGAAATATTGCATATATGATATAAAGGTCAGCACACTTGGAGCAGGAATTTTGACTCTTAAACTGAAAATAAATTATTTCTTCAACAACTTTATCATCCAACTCATGCCATCAAAATCCTCTAACAGGAAGAGCTTTTCTAAGTAAAAGGCAGTACTGAACCGGTCTTATAGTGAGGAGTAAAGTGAGCAACATGTGGCATTAGTGCAGAAGCCAAAATTGCTTGTTCAGGCCATTTCTGCTCCTAATTGGTGTTAAATGGTTTTTGTCTTTTTGGCAGCTTTTTGTCAGACATTAATTTTTATTTTTATTTTGTCAATATTGGGATGTAATGTAGATTTTTCCTCAAGTTACGTATTTTGGTAAAGATAAGAACCCTCAAGATATACTTTAGTGAGCTAATTGATGGTGATCTAGAATTGAAGGGAATCCCAATTTAGATGCCCCAAAAAATAAAAATATTCAAGTATGTCTAAATGAAGGTTGCCCAGTTTAGAAGCCAAAATAAGAAAGGCCTAGTTCCAGAAAAGGAAAAAAAAAAGGTACCTGCATAAAGTTGTAGCGTTCTCTTCCAATTGATTCATTTTCAGCAATGGCAAAATATGATAGTATGGGGTAATGACCAACATATGATGCATAGCTGTCTCGTTGAATGTTTACGGCCCACTCACTACAAATCCAACACATACAAAAATAAAAGAAATTAAGCTTTCATCATAAAAACATCTAATTTTGTTTGTCGTTTAAACAAAAAATGGTATTTGTTTTTTATTCTTTTTAACAAAGGGTTACTAACAATCTATTCATGTCTGCATGCCCAGTTCCCACATATTTAGCTTGTAGATGCTCAAGCTGGGAGTTAATATTAAACCTGTCACTGGCCTGTACAGATACACGAAAACATATTTCAACTTAGCATTAAAGAAAGAAATAGAAATAGAAATACAGATCTAATATCAACTGAATATACCATATCTTCCGACATCTGGTTTCCGTTTATATCAGACACATAAGAATGAATTTTCAGCATTCCAAGTTATTAAATGACTTGAATCAGATGAAAGATGACACAAAGAAGGAAGTCCTCTAGTCACATCTTTCTTTTATTTCATTAAAATAAACAGAAATCCAGTCCAGGATCTGTTTGTTTACCAAGAAAATATTGGGAAAGAAATGGAAACCAAAAATCCTTAAAATTCAGACTTGTCTTCCCCATCAATAATATCACATCCAAAACCACAATTTTTTTCCGTCCTCAAATTCTACATAAGTTCTCTTGAGAAGCATTTAGAGATTTAGGTTATAAGTTAATCTTCGGTTTCTAACATTAACAAACACAACTGTATCCCTAAAACTATCATAAACTATACACAAAATTGAAAACAAAGACTATTGGGTTTTGTGCAAAGACCGAGAATTTATGCAATTTCGAGCTTTAGGGTTTTTAAATTCACTTTACATAGCAATACAGTCTCGGAAAGAAAATCAACTAATCGTAATGAAAACCGAACAATCTTAACAATATATATATATAAGAGAGAATTTTACCTGCATTTTCGAATTTTGTCTAGGAACTGAGCTGAGATAATATAGCTAGCGAGCAAGAAGGAGCAACAAAATCAGCTGCGTTTGTCGTCAAAGAGATGATGAGGACAAAGCCTCGACTTGGGCCTTGGAGCTTTATTATAGCTCTTTATGCTGTGCGAGTAGGACCCGACCCGTAAAGTAATTTAATTAAATTGTGTGTGAGATTTATATAATTCCCAAATAAAATGTAATATTAGAATAAGTGTTTTTTTACACATACTTTATTATTTTAATAAACAAGTTACCTTAAAAAAAATTAAAAAAATTTGGTTGCTTAATTTAGACAATGTCAATCTAATTGTTGGAAGAGCTTGCCACTCAAGATTTTATCCTCCTCCTCTCACTTGTTATATATCAGACAGAAACCTGACTATTTTTTTTTCCTTTCTCTTCATACTTTAGAATAATATTGTCTATATTTTGACCAAAAAAATACAAACACTTTATAAGTATTTTTTTTAAAAAAAACAGTATTTTAAAGGCCATGAAAAATAAACACTTTTATGACATGATTTCATGGTTTAAAAGTTAAAACCATCATGTACAAAGCAAATTATAGAAATTATAGATTAAGATGTTACTTATACTTTTCTTAAATTATTATTACACTAGAATGAACTATGAAGATAGCCATCTTAACTTTCTCATCCATTGAGGTACTAAGGTCCATGTTTGTTTATAAAAAGTATGTTTGGGATTGAACGATTTGTCTTAATTTAACATTACTTCGGACTATTTCATCATATAATTGAGGATTAATAATCATTCAAATAGTTTCATGAACTATTTTTTATCAATTCTAAAGTTATTTATGTGGAATTATATAATCCCGTAATGAATGTGAAATTAATAATCCTCTCATTTTAAGCTATCAAATGACCTTATGAAACTAATAGGTCATTGTCAAAAGATTAAATAATCCAAAATAATATTAAATTAAGAAAAATAATCCAACTTCAAAATATACATTTTACAAACAAACACGGCCTTAATATTTTTTTGGTTCAAATTTATCAAACATGGCCTTAATATTTTTTGGGTTCAAATTTAATACAATGGTAGTGTATATATGAGTGCTATTGAGATAATGATACGTCATCAAAATAAGGATAATTTTACTTAATAACTCATACATAGCAAGCAAACAAGAAAAAACATGGGAATTGCTACATATCCACCTATAATTAATATATACTGCTCTCCTACATATCTTGCATAAATGGAATATTAAATTAATTTGCGAGGTTCTTAACAATGAAGAATCACCCATACATGCAGGTGGTCTATATTTATCAACTAACTCAAAAAAAAAACGTAATAAATAGAAGGAAAACAATAAATATGACGTAATGCTACAAAATCAAATTTGATTATCCCATATAGCTCTTTGACCTGCTTGTCAAGCCTCAAGTGTAGTGAGTATGAGTATAATTTAGAACGGTGTGGCCGAGTTGGGTCATTTTTCTTACTCTCCGTTCCTGAGGCTATCGCTTGTGAGCCACAACTTCTTTTGGGCAATGAATACTATTTCATCTCCATCTTGGTCCGACTCTGAAGAGGAATCCGCAGTTGCCACAGCTTCCCAGTGCAATGCAGTTAGATACTTCTTTACAAAATCAATAACATGTCGTTTGTCCCTGATGATTACAAAACCAGTCGGTCTGAGGATGCGATCCATCTCAATTAGCAGATCCTCACCGCTACAACCTTTCTTCTCAATGTCCGAAAACACGGTCCAGGCATGAAGCAGGTCATACGTTCGAGGGTATGTTGAGTAGGCTTCACACCTGTACATCATTTATCCGGTGAATATATGAACATCTAACATGAACAGTATGAAAAAGATATGCAACGCAATGCCTTGTCAAAAGGATGAACATAATATATATGTACATGATGGCCAATTTATTAGAGTCAATTATCATCAACAATAGGCAAAGTAGAATCACATATCATTCACAGCTAATTGCGTCTTTGACTAGGATTATTTGTATTACTTCCTAAGATATGTTTACTTTGAGCATGTTGATATGCTAATAGAATAACAGCATAACCATTACGGAAAGAAGTACTAATTTTAGTGAACCATATAGATAGCCAAGAACACCAACAGGTTGAATATAACATATAAAGTCGGCAAAAAATAGTAGTACCAGAAAGATTCATAACAAACTCAATTAACTTTTTGAAAAAACATACCAATTATGAATTGAGCCAATCAGGCCTCTATCATAGATCAATTTGAGTGTGTTGGGTCCCTCTTCAGGGACAATATTCATCACCCAGACATCCTTGTTCTTCAGTGCAGCTCCAAATGATCCCAGGTTTGCCTTCATGTCCATCAAGTTCCTCAGTGTGTCTGATGAAATCTTTGGACTCAGTAGATTCCAGTAATTTTCAACCCTCCGCTGCCAAAGTTCCTGTGCATAAACTAGCAATGCTAAGCCTAAATCTTAATCTTTTTGTTATTCCCTCATTGAGCATGCATATGCAGAGGGTAAAAGGAGTGTAGAATGAATAAACTAAAAACACATTGGTGGAGAGTATATTACTGTGTCCTTTTCAAACATGTCACTTGAATAGCCAAAATCAGTAAGACGCGGAGGTGGAGCAGTTGAGCGAGCCGGCCAGGGTGCCAGTCCACTTCCTCCAGTTCTATGATCATCTGCTTAACAGAACCAAAAAGTTAGGTGAATGGAGTCGAGCTCTATCCTCTTACAATCTTCAACAACAAAAAGGGCCTCCATGAAGTTAAATCAATAACAGATTGAACTGAAAGAATTTAGTTCGATCTATTGCTTGTCAAGAGGAAGCAAATTGCAGACCCTATTAACCTAATGTGAGGATTAATGGCCCTTGTGTTCATAAGATACATTAGATCATTCCACAACATTCAAAAGGACATAAAACACATGATGCCGCATCAGCCAACGAAAATGTCAATTTTTTTTGCTGTTCGGACATAGATAGATGTTTAAATTAAAATCTGTATTTATATCAGAAGCTACAAATGTGACAAAAATCTATTCTAATAAGAGGATGTCACAGCAGGCAGTCAACCTCAATACCCCTTGAAATGCGTACAGAATAAAAGTTCTGACAGGTGAACGAACAATTATTCCCATAGTTTTTCTTATCTTAAACACCTACAGACGGGAAAACAATAGCATGACATAAGCAATAAAGGATGAAAGAAACTTACGTTCAGAGTAGAGGGTGATACATGCTTCCATTGGTACACCCCAAACTGCATCGGGATCATCATCAGATTTGCATAGAGGAGGTTGAGTACCAGCCTCTCTTTCCATGTAACAGTCATTGTTTAGAGGCTTCACCCATATGACAGTTTGGTTCCTTTTTGCAGCTATTTTCCAACACATGCGCTCCACAAGTGCACTCATCTCTTTCCATATTCTCAGATCCTCCTCATCTTGTGCATATGCTTCAGGAGACGAGTAGGCAAAATAGCCTCCAGGTCTGAGCAACCTATCTAACTCAAGGAGGAGAATCCCATCCCTTTGCAGCCAATCTATCCTACAACGAGAACAGTGAGCAAGTTCAAAGGATCTGCTAGGGTAGGGAAGTCTCTTCGTCCCTAAAACTCCAAGATATGAGGGAATTCCTCTCTCTAGGGCAAACTGGATTTGATTTTGATGCACATCGTTAGGTGCTACTGACATGGCTATTATATCAGACGACAGAAGATAAGCACCAAAACTTGCAACACCACAACCAACATCCAGAACTGTTCGTAATCTTCCCTCATTGTTTAAATTGTCGTCTGGAAAGTTGAGCATCTGCCAATCAAAACCACATAGATTACTAAGAAGAAGGAAACAAGAAAAAGACAAACCAAGAACCTATCAGGCTAAACATCTTAGACATCATTTGACATAGGAATTCAGCTGTTAGAGCTGTATTTCCTAGGCAAACTGCTGTATGATTTAGGACCAACGAGACTTACATTAGCAAGTGATTTGATGTACTTATCAGCTCCATAGTGGAAATGAGTGCCTCCCCCAGGGAATACTATCTTCTGACCTTTGACAACCATCCAGTTCTGATCAGACTTCTCCTGAGCAAGGTGAGTGTGAGGTATGTTTACTTTCCACACCTCATCTCTACTTTTCGGCCACTTGATTGGGATCTGTAAACAATCCAGAAAACAGTATAAGTTAATTAATTTCTGAGAAGTAAACTTTTTTAAAAAATCATTTCACATATTGCGGATTCAAATTCTCACCTTATACCCTGGTGGGGGTGGAATCAAGCAATTGAACCTTCGTTCAGGCATGGGGCAATGTCTTTCATAGTGCTCCATCAAAGAAAGATCCAACTTCAATCTCATTTGATATATAAGATTCCTGTCTAGGCAAGGAATCAACTCTGAGTGTCGATCATCACAAACCTTCAATATAGAAGCAAAAGCAACAAGCATTGTCGTTAAGAAAATCAGGAAACAATGAACAGGTATAAAGTAAATTCTTTTACCTCATTAGGAAAAGAGTGGGCCAGTTGCTACCAACCAGAAAAATTATGTAGAGAACTTACAGGGAAGCTCTTTGGTATGATACCATCTTCTCCATCATCCAGCCCTAACTTGAATGAAGATTCATCTTGCTTGCTTCCAAGATCAGTATCTTCATCACCACCCAAATAAGATGACCCAAGTTTCTTTAAGGATCGACTTCCATACTCTAAGGCTGACTCACCATCGCTCCGAGAGCCAAAATAAAAATAAAGGAAAAGAAGAAAGATCGCCAAAACACCTACAGACGTGATCAAGCGCTTCTTCTGTGATCCATCTGATCTTCCCCTCATACTTTATGTTATATTGACACTCTACAAATAGAGCTTACTGGTTCAACTTCAGTTTCTATAGTTCATAAAAAGGGACTCATAGCTGGTCAGGGTGAAGAAATCTCATTAACCTCTTTCAGATCAAATTGCCAAAGTTAGCTTTACCTTGTTTGCTCTAGGCTCTATTTCCAAAACACAACAAAAACTTTTTCAGAATCTATGAAACTCAAATGCAAACCAGATAAATCTTCAGGGAAACCTGTAAAGAAAACAGCGAACCAATAAGCATTATTGTGCAAGCTGTTGCATGATAAACCTAACGAAAATAAGTCTATTACCAGGGTTACAGTACTCCACCATTTGAAATCAACCACAAGGTCCACAATACAAATTCAAGTAAGTTTACCGTAACCAAACTTGGCACACAAATTTAGTATGCTTAACACGCAAAGCACAATATCAAGAGAATTGCAAGAAGTAGATGTGTTTAAATATAGTAAATCACCAATATTACAACCTGATCTATTGAAGCTAACAGGGAATCCACCCTCCCCCCAACATCACATGCTTCCTTTATTTTAAACCACCAAAAGGGTTGACAATAAACATTGTCACTCCAAAATAAGATATGGCATGTTTTTACTATCTTCAAAGAAGAGATCCACACAAAATCAAGGGACATTTAATTGCTAACTGTGAGCCTATTTTACCATGAGTGTTTTTATTTTTTATTTTGATAAGAGAAGAAATTATCAGGAATATTTCACCAGGAATATAAAGAATGACTTACTGGACTAATGAGCTAGGCTACTTATTTCAGAATTTCCACTTTTGAAATTATACTGGTAATATCAGATCCTGCATTAACACACTGAGCAAGGAAATCACGATGCACCCTACTATTTAATATAGCAACCGAGTAGAAGCACGAGTTAACCTGGATATGAAGAGCCTTAAAACGACATCATCTAATCAAATTTAATTAATTGACACTGAAGAAATGAAAGCGATTGCCCAAGACAGGTGCTTGACACTCCTTTCAACACTCACTATGATCCACTGACAAATTAGGCACTGTCCAACAAAGTAAAAGGTAGAGATCCATAGATTTTCAAATTTACCACGTTCAGATTTCTTAATAAAGAGTTGCTTTTGATTCATTTGGTTACTAACAACTTGAAGAATTCTATTGGCCATTAAGATAAGATTTGAGGTAATTTTATTTGAATTTCCCATTCCCCGATCCAAATTTACGAAATTCATCAAACATTTATACTTCAGATGTGAATAAACTTAAACCAACAGATCTACACTAATAACTAATATAAAAAAAAGAGAGAGTAAATAGACCTTCAAATTCAGCTAAAAGCACACCAAATTGTTAATTATCAACATTGAAATCATCAAATCAATCGGAGGATGTGTCAATGCAACCAGATCCACCGACACTAGAGTAGCAGAAGGAACTTACTGAGATTGGAGTGGCAACAGATCTAGAACAAGATTCAATAATTGATTGCAATTTGAGTTCTATAGGAAGAAATAGACGTGGAGAGAGATTTATAGATATGCTGAAATAAATGGCAATGGCGTAAAAGAGAGAGGCAGGGTTAGATCTCGGAGTTTACTCTGTTATAATTTAATTTTATTTATTTCTCAATTTAGGAGGAGAGAGAAAACTAGAAAAGTATTGTTCGTTACGTCGCGCTCGTTTATTTTGTAAACTTGCGCTCTTTTTTGTTCCTTGTTTGGTTGGATAAATATCATATAATCTTGTTATATTTATGTCAGATAATAAATATCTCACATTCCATATATTTCATCCTTTTTTTAATTAATGTTTTAAGAAAAAATATAGAATTTCATATACTATCAATATATATAAAAGTATATACAGGCAACCTATCAAATTTTAACTCTAATAAATATACGTATATGTATATATATTTATATTTATAATATTTTTTAGAATAAAATACATTGACACTATTTATAGATAATCATAATAACGTTCACTACTCCTCTAATTTTTTAAATAACAGTCAGTATCCCCCTAGTCTATAATATATAACATTCACTACCTCTACTGTAGTTGACCAACTAATATTCAAAAATATTTTTAATATAATGTCTAATACACCCTTCAATTTATAAAGTTTAATATATCCACTAAATATAAATTTGTATATTATAACTTTTTCTAATTAATTAAATTATGAACTTAAGCAATAAATAACATAAATGTCAAAAAATAATAAATATTTATTTATAAGGAAAATAAAGTATACACTTTTTGCTAATTAAATTTCTCAAAGATGTAACATTCACTACCTCTACTGTAGTTGACCAACTAATATTCAAAAATATTTTTAATATAATGTCTAATACACCCTTCAATTTATAAAATTTAATATATCCACTAAATATAAATTTGTATATTACTACCTCCGTCCCATAATAAGTGCTTTTTTTAGCTTAAATCACATATACCAACACACAAGCTAAAATGACAAAAATACCCTTAATATACTTTGTTTGTTTTGTTTGAGACTTTCTTTTATTGCATTTTGGTCTCTCTTTCTCTTTCTTCAACCTTTCAATTTGCCAATAAATACGCAATAAATACTATTGGTTGCATAAGGGCACATATGGAAAAATATTGTAAAAATTATATTGAAATTCTAACACATCACTTATTTTGGAAAAAAATGTTAAGCCTAAAAAAGCACTTATTGTGGGACGGAGGTAGTATAACTTTTTCTAATTAATTAAATTATGAACTTGATCAATAAATAACATAAATGTCAAAAAATAATAAATATTTATTTATAAGAAAAATAAAATATACACTTTTTGCTAATTAAATTTCTCAAAGATTAAAATTTACGTAATATACATTCAAATATATTTTTTGTAATTCAAAAGTAAAATTTTAATAGCCATAAAAGTACAAATTAACGCAAAAAATATAATTATTTTTTTCAAATATTAAAATTTACGTAAAACAAACTTATCAAATCTTATTATTCATATAAAAAAGTATTAAAAATTACATTAATTATTTTTCTTAAATGTTAAACTAAACATAAATCACACTTGGGCATAATTATTTACAGTAAAAATGACAAACGTTGTTACTCAAAAAAGGAAAAAATATATTAAGAGAAAAATCTTTTTACAAGATAGAGGATTGTAATAAATATTATTATATTTTTCTATTCAACATTGCATAAAAACAACACCAACTATATACTAAAAAATGCAATCAAAATCATAAATATCCTAAAGTTTGACAATATACTCAAGAAAATTTAACATATAAAAATCATAATATGAAACTAAGAATTCAAATAATAATTTTTGTTGTTACACATCAAAAACTAAACTATCAACATACTCAATTACTCTAATTAGAACAACTCCATTAATAGTTTAATTTAAAATTCTTAATATTTGTATCACTTATACAAAAATATGTGTTACTTAAACTAAATTATTTAAATGAGATAGTCTTAAACTCTTAATTATAAATAAAACTATAATTAAAATGATTAAATTTTAATAACATACAAGGGTAAATATGTAACTTTATATATGTAGTTAATCTTAAAAATTTATAAGGAATATTATCTGTTACTTAAAAATTTGATAACATCCAAAGATAAATATATAACTTTATATGTTTAATTTACTATTTTTTATATTCTTGGGAGGTTTGAGCAATGCCAAGTTGCCAACCGACGCCCACCGACGAGGGAGGCATAGATTTCAATCCTAGTGCAGTACATCTGTGCATTGCAATACGGCTCTGATAGGATTCCAACTAGTAAACTAATTTTAGATTCCCAAATGCAAATCATGCAAAAAAAGTCAAGATAAATATGATAATTGATTGTTTGATTTAGACGGGGGATATAATTGCATTTCAAATTTTCAACCAAGTTGCCAAGTTGGTAGCAAATCATTGGATAATTTTCTTCCTTTTTTTAAATATTTTTTTTTTAGTATTATTCTAATTTTTGAATTTAGGATTTTATAAAAAGGACATATGAGCGTGAGATAGGTGAGGCGCTCTTGAATGAGGTATTATTTTATAATAACAATATTTTGAAAAAATTATAAAAATATCTTTTTGTACATAATATAGGAGGGAGTGTATTTAACTTTACGAAGCGAGGGGCTACATCAGATAAGAATTAACGTAATTTTGCCTTTTATAAATTATCTAAAAAGTTAAAATATATTCCATATGTTGGTCCTTATTCCTTGTATGGGGATGGATTTAAGGCACATTTCCTCACAAATTAATACCCACGAGTTCATAACATATATATATTTTAAATATAAGACCAGTTTGACCATTTATAGCTCCTTTGATATATTTATAGTTCATTTAATTACGAAAATTATAAATTATTTAAAAATACTACTAATTAAAATTTTATTAATTTTAAAGTTAAATAAATTGCATCACTTTTGAATTCAACAATAACTCAAATTGACATCAATTAAAAATCAATCTTATACTATTTCGAAGAGAGTATTAAAATATGATGTTGACAGCAATTTGCCTATTTTAACAAGGACATTTGGGGGCCCAATGTGTAAGTAGCCCTTATCCCTTTTTCGATAGATAAATCATTATGATGCAACCTAAAAATATACGGGGTGACGGTTTGAAATACATGACTTAGCAAATACTCACGGGCTCTCCCTATTTATAAGAGAAATCCAGCCCAATTTCATCAAGTTTGGTCATAGAAATGATTTAATAAACAAAAGTGGACTTCTAGCTTGTAATTGGCAAATGGCCCAAATTACGACACAAGTCGATACCGTTATGACAGTTATTTCTCCTTGATTTTAGATTTTCTTATTATTATGACTTGAATCCTATACTAATTCCTTAAATTAAGGAATCCAAATTGCACTAATATTGTAAATAAATATAAAAAAATATATTAATTGTGTAAATATTTTATGAGTGCACTATTGTTATAATTACTTACTAAATGTTGTATATTATTGTAAAGGACCCATTTATTGCATTTGGCCCTGTAGTAAGCGTAGCTTTTGAAAGCCCATAACTACTTTGGTCCGGACCATCTCATTATCTTCCTATTCAGGCATATCTATTTCTTCTTGCTTCAACAATTACACTTGAACTAGCAAGTTATATTCAACCAAAAGGAGAGAAGCTATAGAAATGCTAAAGCATACCCAACTTAAAATATCCTAAGCATGAGAAGATATCATACAACTTAGGTTAGAATTTAATAACGAATAATATTACAATCATATAAATATTATATAAAAGACGCAAAAATAAGAACACGTGATATATCCATATTTATCAATTTGGCTAGTCCTGTTTATATGATGTATTCATTAGATTCCTCACACATTCTATAACTGATCCACACACTAAATAATATTTTTATAGTAACTAAAAAATCCTAACTGTTATAACATGAGCCCAAACACATGAGGCTCAATACATTATTAATAAATCCTCAAACCCAATTACATTTTGCACTTAACTTTCAGAGGCGTTGCCCCTTTGTAACATCCGCCAACTCATCGACGAGTTGGACAGCCGCTCACTCACCGAAAAACCAGACCCACTATCTTGTCTTAGTAGTTATTTGTTAAGTCAATCCCAATAGCTTAAATTTATCGAGTATTTAAATCTATTGATTTTGAAATTTTACAAATTAATTTCAAAAAGAGTAGTATATCTCCACCTCCCTCCCATCAACTTAAGCGACTGTTGAAATTTTAGAACAGATGACCGACTGACACAAGACCAGACAAGCCTCTGGTACGGTCACACTCCAACTAGACAAAGACCAGTACCTTTGCACGGCCAAGATTGAGCCAGGTGGCCATAAAATAAGTTAAATTTGGAGAGTGGGAGGGAGGGACATAGTTGGACCGGAGCAAGTGGGGGGAAACTTTTTTTATGGGCCGCACAGCCAACATACTCACGTGGGCGTGGGCAGGATTAGTGGGCCCATCACAAGGAACTTTACGTCAAATCAAAGGTGGGTCGGGTCAGATGTGTTTGAGTTTGACCGACTGGGCCACTTGCTGCAGCGGAATTCTCGTACGCGACTGCTCTGTTCTGTTTTGTTTATAGATATAGACAAAATAAAAAGAAAGAAAGAAAGAAATAGGGAAAGGAATAGGGATTTTCATTTCAGATTCTTTGTGTGGGTTATATATTTATATATGGCTAAAAGGGAAAATAAAGTAAATGAAAACGACAGCTTTAATTCACCTGACAGTTTCATACTATCCTTGCAGTATTTCTTCAGTCTAAATTTATTTATTCTATTTTTTTAATTTTTCTAAATTTATTTAGAATCATGCTAATTGTTATATATTATTATAAATTTACGTCGAATTATAATTATAAAAATTTATTAATATATTAATTATGATTATTCTAATTATTATATATCTCTTTAAAAAAATTATAATTATTAAGATTTATACACAAAATCGAGGATAAAAAAATCAATGTAAATATTTATAATATATATCGTTTTTTAGCTATTTATCTTCTTGTCAATTTAAAACTATTATAACCTTATTTTTTTTTTCAATACTATCCTCATTTAACATTATAAAAAAATATTAAAAATAACATGACATATATTGAAAAAAGAAGCACTATTAACTTTGACACCAGAAGCATAACCACACTCTTTTTTGTTGCCCTCTCTCTCCTTTATTTTATCATTTCAAGAAAGAGTTAGGAGATTAATTAAAAAAATGATAATAGAGTCGCTTAGATGAGTAATTTGGAAATAATTTTTTTTACTTAATAGATGGGCAATTTTAAATTCAAATAAGTAAAATTGGACAGGAGTATTAATTTGTCTATTTCATAAAAAAGTTCTGTTCACAAAATTAAATTATAAGTTTTTTTCTCTTTGTATTTCAAATAGGAGAATTAAAAAGATGCTAAATTCATTTAAATTTATTAACATTTATAAATTTTAACAATGAAATTCTATTTGTTGAACAAATATAATATTATTATACGAGTAATATTTGTATGGTGATAATAGAGGTCTCAAATTTTTAGTTTAAAAAATTATCTCAAATGATGTGTCACCATAATATTAGTTGTGTAGATCTCATATATATGATTGATTATATCACAATTATCATTTAAATATTCATCGCTGTGTCATTTGAGACCCTCTTGAGAACAAAAATTTAAAATCCCTAATATTACTCATATTTGTATTATATTAATCTGTCTATTTCACAAAAAAAAATGAGTTTTATTTGTATAAAAAGAAAAAAAAATTCACAATTTTTTATTTATTTTTATTTATAATAAGAGTAGTATAAAAAAAGTATACTACCTTTATATTTATTAATATTTTATAAAATTTAACAATAAATTGAAACTCTTTTTGTGAACACAGATTATTGTATGGGTATATAACTCGGACTGGACACCGCAAGTTCAACCTGTTAACATCGAAATTGGTTGGCACTTTAGTTCGATTTGAATTAATAAATTATTTTTGATTAAATATCGATTGACCTAGTTAATTGATTCAGTGAATAGATTTTTAATTTTTTTTGGTACTAATTCTTTTTAATATTAAAATTAATCACTTTTAATAATATTGCAATTCAACTTTATTATGTTTTAGTTCATTACAAAACAAAATTTTTAATTATTTTTATTAATTAGTAATAATATATTTAATTTTATATATTAATAACGTCACTAAATTAATAACAATTCGACTTGATCAGACTAATAACTCATTCATTTAATACTCTCTCCGTCCCAAAATAACTGCTTAGTTTTGACTTTTTAAAGTCAAATTGACTATTTTTTAAAACTATTTTTTGTACCATTTTTGCCATAATATAGGTGCAGAGGTTATAACAAAAAAAAAATACAATTTACTACTAATATCAATTTTTATAATATTAAAAATATATTTACACATGCTTAATTATTAATTTTAAAAATAATTAATTTAATTTAAAAAAATCAAAATTAAACAACTATTTTAAGACGGAAGGAGTATATTTTTTTGATTCGACGACCGATCCAAATCCGAAAACATTGATTGTATGCGCATGAACTGAACTTGAAGCGGGGAAAAAGTAGGTCTGAGTATATGAGTGCATGTGCATGAACTGAACTTGAAGAGGGGAAAAAGTAGTAGTACTCCAACTCCACAGTAGATATATATAAGTCACTCGTGTGAGAGATCAGTCTTTGACTACTGTTTGTGTTAATGTGTTGGATCAATCACATGCATGCAGGTTTAGGTTTGGCAGCCTACTTTATATGTATGTATTTATGTATGTATGTATTTATTTGTTTTTTGTTAGTTATTATTTTCTCTCTCTTACCGATTGAATTAAGGTAGGAAAATGGCAAATCCAACTTATGTAACGTTTTGATTCACATCAACGTAATACTACTACTAATTTTGATTGAAGACCAAATGTAGCCTCATCCTAGTTTGTTGCCCACATGGCCCATATGAGAAGGGTATAAATGAACGGAAGTCGAGTCGAATATTGAGTTGTTCAGATTTGATTCACAAAATTTATCGAGTATAAAATAAGGTTTAATTGAGGCTCATTTAGGTACCGAGTCGAGCACGATCCCGAATTGAGTCCGAGCAGTTTGAACTTTTCGAACGAATATGATTCGAGTATCAATAGAAAATTAAATTTTGAGTATGTTCGAGTAATTTATCGAATTTTCAAATTTGCTCATATTTGACTCATTTATATTTCGAGTCGAGCTCGAATCGAACTTTTAGTCTAGTGAGTACGAATTGAGTCCGAACTATTTGTTCATTTTATAGCCTTATGGGGGAGTGATGTTTATTTTTGGAGCTTTTCTTTTATCAAGTGTTGAAAATAATAAAATTTTTAGAAAATTGGGAACAATAATGTAGAAAATTTTGTGCAACATAATTTTTTAAAAAAATGTGTATTTAGTACTTTTGTCTCCACATTTTTAAAATTATGGTGCACAAAATTTTCTACGAATTTTATTATTTTCAACACTTGTGCAACTAATTTTTAATATCATAAATCACATTGACCGAGCAATTTTGCACAATAAATAGCATTGAAAACATTAAAAACTCCCTCATACAAATTAAGCCCCACCATTGACCACAACCGAACTTATATAATCTATCAAATTGTTGTTTAAAATGGAGTATTTTACAAAATGCATGAAAACACAGTGGATTTAAATATGAAAAATCATTACAGTACTTATAATCTAATTTCTCCTAATGTCTATTTTAGCGACACAAATATTACATCTAGCGTTGTAACAAAATTAATCGCAAATAAATAGTTAATGATACATAAAAACTCGTTGCATGCAAATAAATTTAACACTACAATTGTAATCAAAAATAATATTTATGTCACTGAATATGTATTTAAAAAAATAAATTAGAAGATGAATGTAAAAGACTTGATAATCTTTTCACTTGTTTTGGTTACTATCTATGAAAGTGAAAACATGTTATCAGCATATTAATTAGTTAGTACTCTTTCACCATCTCAATATATATATATATATATATATATATATATATATATATAAACTCAACCTCTTTGGAACTCAACCTCTTTTCCAAAAGTATCTAGGAGCCTTAAATGTACATCAAGAAATAAAGTCTTAGAAGTCTAGCTAGATGGAGACAAAATATTAATTTCTCGATCCATAAATTTACACGTTAGAAATGTTTACAAGGCATGTTTTGGAATAGTGGTGAGCATTATATGCGCAGACAATAAATTATTTCTTCCCTTCTCAAAAGTCAAAAGATAATAAAATGTATATTTTTTTTATTTTTAAAAAGATAATATATAATATAAAAAATAAAAATAACTAATTAATTCATTGAATAAGTTTATTAGTATAAAAAAATAAAAATACTCATCAATTTCAGAGTCACTAAAAATAAATTTAAATTTTTTTTACAATCTTTTTTTTATATTTATTTTTTTAATGTGTAAAAATTATACTTATTTCATCTTTTGCATAGGAAAGAAATATGTTTCATTCAACAAAATAGTAGTATTACATTTTTATAACATGAAATTTTCATACAGACTGACATATATATACTAGTGTGGTAGTATTGTCGTATGAGCAATGTTACTATCACATAATTTGAATCACATAAAATTCATATACATATATACGTACATATATATATTTGTGAATTTTACATGTCACGTAGGACCTATAATATATATGTGTATATATGAATATTATGTGATCTAAAATTATGTGATAGTAGCATTATTTTTGTCGTATTGACTATGTCTCAAGCTCAACTAGTTCAAAACTTGTAGTACGCAAGAGATTTGGTACTATTCAAACTTGATCATATTATTGGGATTGGGACTAGCTAGGTTTCACTTTATTAGTTTAATTTGTTAGTTACATATATAGCTACAAAATTATTATATTTACTAACACAATAATATTCGTCCTAAATAATTATATTACTATTTTTATTATTAAAATAATATTGTGTCGTTAATAAGTATGAAAAGAAATAAAATGAAAAGCATTTGAACTAGTCCATGTTACTGACATTACTGACCTAACTAGCAAGCTTAATTGGCTCATTTTAAGTGATTAAAATTTTAACACAATTGAAAATATTATATCACTTGAGTTCCATTTGTTTAAGATTAATAAGATATATAATAACTATTTAGCAAAAAAAAAAAGAAAAAGAAAAAGAAAAGATATATAATAACTAAACCAATTAAGCTAGCTTGAACAATAATACAGGCTAACTTGAGCATCTCAAAGTTTAAGTCGGCTTATTTACTCCCTCAACAGAACCATGTTCATTAGAATTAATTAGTTACGTACTTATAATTTTTCTTGAAATTAAGAAAGAGGAAGGGAAAACAGAAGAAATAGAAAAATATATTTTAGTATAATGCATGCCAGAATAAAGTGTAATGAACAGTTGTACATTTTGTTGTTTGTTTTTTTAAAAAATTCTTTCACCTTTCGTTGCTAGTAATTTCTTTTCCTTCACACAGTTCCAAAAGAGCCAAGCAAAGGCTACAGTAACTCAGTAAGCGACCTAAGGCTACACACACACACACACACACACACACACACACACACACATATATATATATATAATTTTTTTATTACACATTTAACGTCTGGTACGTACAAATAAAATAATGTTACTATCACATAAATTCTTTTACATAACTCTCACATACACACACATACATACTGCGGGTTTCGCATGTCAGGCGGGGACCTACAGTATGTACATGTGTGTATGTGAGAATTATGTGATAGTAGCATTGCTCGTACAAATATTATTTTTATCTCTTGTTCCAATGATACAATTATTTATAATAAAATTTATTGTGTGGCTAAATATGTACGGAGTGAAATTAGGTAAAAAGTGCAATGGAGGGATCCTAATCTTACAAACTTGGCCATATATTGATACAAATCCGATTATCAATATTCTTGATATCAAAATATTACATATCCTAAATTATCATTACCAAATTCAATTATTAATCAAAATAGTTAGAATTCTAGGCATGCCTGTGGGCAAGGAAATCATACCTTACTAGAGTTAGGGTTTCGTGTTGACTGAGAAGAAAAGAAATTCATGAAAAGTACAGAATTGATTGATGAATTGAAGAAGAGAGAAGAACATGTGAACAATTACTCCAATGATACGTGGCATGACTCTTAAAATTCGAGAGTCTTCTTAGGGTATCAAGGATCCAAGGAGTCTTTTAGGGTGTACTTCGAGTTGAGAGAGAATCTCCAAGTCTTCAATCTTCCAAAATGCCCCTTCTTCATAGAATGGAAGGAGTATTTATAGAGTTTTCAGGAAAGTGGTCACATGCTTTAGTCACTTGAGTAATGCCCGGATCGTCTTGTCTTTCTAGCCACCAATCCAATACCTCAATCAATTTTCAGAATGAGTTACCTCCATAAGCCTTTCTGCCTTGTGACTCATTGAAGCTATTCCTCGATCTCATGCTTTAAATCTCTTGTTGCTCAAACCATGCTTTTTGAATCAACCTTCTTTATTTGAGAATCCCGTTGTCGGAAAACCCGGAAGAAATCAATGCAGGACACGGGATGCTGCGCCCTAAGGGGCAAAACCCTAGGTTTGAGTTTCCTTCAAATTTTTTCGTCCGTTTAGCCTTTCTTGGTAGGTTTTCCTCCTTAATTTATCACGATTCTTGGTCCTGTGTAAGAAGCTCTTCTTGTCATGGAGATTATAAGGCTAATCATTTCTTGGAGTTTCATAAGATTTTAGTTTCTGTCTGTAATCCGGGCTTATAACTTTGTCATTACATCGATCAAAACCCTTATAGTACGTAAATCGAGAAAATTTGAACCCTTGGGTTTTCCCTTTTTGCTCATTTAATACATCGTTCATTAATTGCGATTTTGTTCATTCATTTCCGTCTTTTCTGTTATTCATTTAATAGTAATGTGAACCTTAATTTGTGCATTTAATTCAATTAGGTCATATGAACCCTAATTTTCATTTGGGTCCACAATGTTCAATCAATTTAATTTAGATAATGTATAATCAAAATATTTATACATTTTGAGAAAAAATAATACTCCTATATATCTAAAAAAAAATAACTAAATATATATGTATGATATATTTAGCAAAAAAAATTATATATATATATATATATATATATATATATATGTATGCAAAAAAGATATTCTCGTTGAAATTTGATAGTAATCATATCAGTTCAAGCAAATAACAAGTTTCATCTAATTATAGATGAAATTATAAAATTTGAACACCTATTTCAATCTCGAATCTTGATCAATCACATAATTATAGATTAAGAATGATAATCGGTGGGCAAGAAAATCGTGCATTGCTAGGGTTAGAGTTTTGTGTTGGCTGAGGATCGGAGAGAAATCCACGATTAGTACGGAATTGATTGATTGATTGAAGAACGGAGAAGAACATGTGAATGATTACTTCAATGACACGTGATAGAATTCTTAGAATCCAGAAACCTTGTTAGGGTAGCAGGGATTTAGAGAGCCTTCTCGAGTGCTTCAGGTTGAGAGAGAATGTCCAAGTCCTCCAATCTTCCAAGAGTCTAAAGTCCAAAGTTCAAAGTCCAAAGAGAGATCCATTCCCAATGGAATGGAAGAGGTATTTATAGGGTTTTTTGAAAAGTGGTCATGTGCCAGGCACATGCCCTCAGGAAAATTCTAGAAATACACTTAATTCACCAGAGTAATGTCCAGATCGTCCTGCCCTTCTAGCCATCAATCCAATCCTTCAATCAATTCTCAAAATGAGTTGCCTTCACGTGTCTTCTACCTCGGGACACGTGGAAGATTCTCTCTGGTCTTGTTTCTTTCTTTTCGATTCTTCCATCTTTTCATTTAATCATAATGTGAACCCTAATTTGTGCATTTAATTCAATTAGGTTAAACAAACGTGAACCCTAATTTATGTATTTAATTCAATTAGGTCAAGTAAACCCTAATTTGCACTTAGGCCCGCACAATCAAATAAGACCGATTAGATCCGCTGCCCTAATTACCTTTAGTTTTGTAATGAATTCAAATAATAATTTTTTTCTTTTTTGCTAAATATGAATTCGAATAATCAAATCATCTCAACATGAGAATCTACACCAGGAATTTGAGTGGAAGCTTTCCTAGATAGTTAGTACTACATTCGTTATAAATTATAGGATTATTATTAACTTTTGAAAGTCAATTTAAGACAGTTTTAAGCTTAAAATTGAGATGATTCAATAAAAATTATGAAATAATAAATCCTGCAATGAGTAATACTGTGTAGATAATTTATAATATATATTCATCGTTGTATTAACTAAAACTAAAGAAAGCTATGCCAAATTTGAACTTAAAAATGTCTTAAATTTACTTTAAAAAATCAATAATTAATGATCCTATATTTTATAACGAAGGGAGTACTTGATTTGTTTCAAACCATGCCAAAACTATATAGTAAAATATATAGAAACCAAGTACCAACATTTTGAACACTTTTACTGGACATGATCAGAACAAAATAAAGAGAGAATTTTAATTTTCTACAATTATTTTAGGATGTAATAAGACATTTTGCCCCCTAAAATTTGGGTGTAGGACTTTGTATTCTTAATAATTAATCATGTGATTAGAACAAAATAAACAGCAAATGATGCAGGGGTTTGTATTCTTAACTAGTCGTGACATATGTAGGGAGGAGCTAAACACTAAAGTTATGTTTGTTTGTAAAAAATATATTTGAGATTAGATTATTTGTCTTAATTTAATATTATTTTAAACTATTTTATCCCATGATGGGAATTAATATATAGTCCTATGCATTTTTTTTTTGTCATTTTTAAGGCTATTTATGATGGACTATATAATTCCATGATAAATGTGGAATTAATAGTCCCCCCATTTTAAACTATCAAATGGCTTTATGACTATTAATCACTCTTGATTAAATAGTCCGAAGTAGTGTTAAATTAAGATAAATAATTCAATCCTAAACATATTTTTTACAAACAAACATGACCTAAGAAAATTTCGATTGTGTGACACGGAATACGTGGACAATTGACCTTCTTTAATACCATTTTAAAGTATATAATTTAAAATTATTTTATTATGATCGAGTTGTGTACTCCATACGAGTATATATATTTATGATCTCAAAACTTTTAATCTTTATATTCTCAACAATGTACATCTGATTTGTTAATGAATTAACCAAAAAAATTAAATTAAATCCATTCAAAATACAAACATAAATCTAACTGGTAACTTCAATCAGAAGTTCAGCTCGACACCATGCCCAAAATGATCATATGTGGAATATATAGAATTTATAATTTTGTTGTAATTTGAATTACTACTGGTGATGTGAATACTGAAAGTATGATTGTTTCACAGGTATGCATCATATCAATAAGATTCAACAATGTCAAAATATATATATATATATGAAACAACAAAAGTCAAATTCTAAATTCAGAATAAATTTCGGGTCAAATTCTAAATTCGAATAGAATCAAATCAATTCAAATAAGGTCTTAAATCACTGATCCAATAGTATCTTAATTCTTGGTTCATCTTAGTCCACAACATAATTACCCAAAAGGTCAGGACTTGAAAGTACTATTGGTAATTACTTAATTCATTATATACAGATAAAATTTTCTCATATCTTTCGATCTGTGTTACAAACTCCTTCACTTAAATTTTGGTCCACAGATCTTTGCCTCTAATCCGACCTGAGCTTTTGAGAGTCGGTTCTGATACCATACGAAAAAATCCGGGTAAAATCACTAGTCAAATCTCAAGTCTGAATCGAATCAAATCCATCCAACTAAAGTTTTAAATCACTGGCCTGATAATATCTTCCTGGGTCATCTTAGCCCATCACAGACTCAACCAAAGGTACTATTGATAGTAATTTAATTTCATATACACAAATAAATGTTTTTTCATATCTTTCGATGTGAGATTTGAGGGATCTTATCTAATATTTTTATAATTTTACTAAGTATTTTGATTGATCACGAGTCATTATCGAGTCAGTCGTTCAATACTCTTCATTCTTTTAATATAATGTATAAACTTTTTATATACTATAAAATATATATTTGGATATATATATATATATATATATATATACATGTACATGTATGCATGAATTGTGGTCAATGTATAAATTTTTTGTACACAGAGGATGAAGGAGGGGGGTCCGGCCTGAAATCTCCCGGGGTTATTGGTTTTTCTTTCCCTTTTTTTTCTTTTATGTATTTTTCTTTCTCCTTTGCTTTTCACTTGCTTTTGTTTTATCATCAAAGTGAAGCAGAAAAATGTGGTCGCAATTCTCTCTGTAAACTAATTAAAAAAAAGTTAAAGAAATAAAATAATTTTTGTTGGATCCCACTGTGATGCCCCCAAAATAGGTTCTGTAAGACCCCAACTTTTATGAATAAAGATTTAGTTTTCTTTATATATTATTTCGAAACAGTAAGGTGTTGTTTTGATAAATATGAAAGTTATGGGTGAAATGTGTAAATATTTTTCAAAATGAGCAAGTGGTTATAAAATATTCTGGTTGTCGGGGTATATTCGTTTGGTCGTGAAATATTCTTGTTGTCGGAGAATATTCGTACGACGGCGCAGCTATTTGTGGGCCCCCACAACAGAATAACTGTCGGATATAGAAAGCGACAGAAATAACTTTTT
Source organism: Panax stipuleanatus (assembly GCA_020205555.1). Classification (NCBI taxonomy): domain Eukaryota; kingdom Viridiplantae; phylum Streptophyta; class Magnoliopsida; order Apiales; family Araliaceae; genus Panax; species Panax stipuleanatus. The sequence continues at coordinate 15,369,031 of CM035126.1, read as the reverse complement.
TACAAGATAACGGCGTAGTTGTTACCGTTAGTACTGTTGAAATACCCGGTGGTTAAAATACAGTGATACACGGTGTTGCATAGTAGCACACGGTATTGCACATTATTTTGAATTATTGAGTCTTACGTGAGAAGCCATTACTCAATTATTGTTACAGTAATTACTGTTCAATATTTTATATTATTGACTCAATAATTGCTACATTGATATTTTATATTATTGACTCAATAATTGTTACATTGATATTTTATTGACTCAATAATTGCTACGTTGATATTTTATATGATTGATTCAAAATGGCTACAGTTGATATTTTGTAGTATTGATTCAATAATTATCGTTGCTCAGTATTTCACGTTATCAACTCAATAATTCATATTATTTGAATAATATTATCAGATAGCATTATTGACAATGTCTAAGAAAGTTCTATCTAGGAGGGGTTATTTAATTGCGCGCCAGTAAGGAGAAGTCCTTATCGGAAGGCCCCCTCTTTCCTGGGAACGACCTGGTTGTTAATATTGTAGTTCTATAATATTATTTGTGAATAATTAATTATTGATTTATATGATAAGAAAATATTTATTTTGTGGATATTAAAGAAGGAATTGGCGCTGATGAGTTTTTATCAATATTTTGGTGTGAGAAATCATCTGGTTGTGGATTTCGGATAATTTATGTTTGGAATTTGAAAAAACTTTCTTCTGCAAAGTTGTAGAGAATTAAATTTCCTATGGAAGGACATAAAATTTGTATTTTTCTGACAAAGGAGCTATTTGTTATGAATTATTGAAGTTTCAGAAAATAAATATTATTTAATGGGTGGGCCCCACTTTTGTTGAAAATCTGAAAATTTGGGAAGCCGCCAGGCGGCGGAATTTTAAAAAAAAATAATAATATTTTATTCATTTAGTCTCCTTTGGCATCCTAAGTTTTTCTTATAAATAGGGTGCTTAGGTTAGAATTGAAAATCACACCAGAATCAGAAGTTTTCTCTCTCTATAATATCGAGCGTATTTTTGTGAGTATTTCTATACTTTGAGTATTAGTATTCAGTGCAAGTTTCTTTCGGTATTATATCCGATATTCTAGTCAGAGGTACTATCTTTTTGAGGTAAGGGATGTTATTTTCTTTCATAAATGATGTTATTCTTTTCAATATCATTATACAGAAATATTGTCATGAATTTTATGTTGAAATTCTTACTTTTTCTTCGGGGTTACTATTTACGTATACAGCACTATTCACGTATACGGCACTATTCACGGAAAAATTAAATTTTCTTCTATTTGTCCAGATTATTTGTTAAGGTTACTATCTTTGGTTGGATCTAAGTTTTGAGCTTTATTCTTGAATTTTGCTCCACAATTGATTATTACGAAATATTTTTGAATACTAAAATACGAATCCTTAATCTTATCCTTTATTTCACTGGATTTGTTATTTATATGATTTTTTATCATCCTCAGTTCTAAGTGGTGATATAACTGAATATCTTTGGCCTGTAGAGCAAAGATGAATGATTACCTGATGAATATCTTTGGCCTGTAGTGCAAAGATGACAGGCGTTGAGATGAACATGACCACTGATGATACAAATGAATATCTTTGGCCTGTAGTGCAAAGATGAATATTTGATTCGAGTTATATATTAATTGATGTTACAGGGATAAAATATTGATGATGGATGTTTAAATCATAGAAGATAGTAGACTTTATTCTCTGCTTAATTCTTCTAATGAATTGTTATTTCCGCTGCGAATATTGATCTAAAGTTGGTTGTCCATTATATTTTATCTGATTTGTTGAAGACTAACGATAATTTATTTTCCATTATCTTAGTCATAATATTCTTTACTGAGCTAGTTGAGCTCACCCTTTTCATCTGTTGTCCTCTTCAGGAAATGAGAATGTTGCGGGAACTAGTCGGGGGACAGAGTGATGGTCCGAGTTAGAGCAGTAGTATTCCTCACTATTTCTGATAAATAGTGTGATAATAATTGTAATGAGGACATAGTTTGAATATTAATATTTTCTACATATTTGTATTGACACTCACAGTTGTGTGGTCGTATTTTGCACGACCGTATGATATAAAGTTTGTATTTGAATTCTGTACCATGTATTTGGCGACTCAGAATGGGTTGGGTTGACTGGCCTATTCTGGGGGGCGTCACAGTTGGTATCAGAGCTTAGGAATATGATCTCTGGCGGAAATCGGGGAATAGAACTAGGAGGGGAGAGACGAGTAAATCATTCGCTAGTGTGTCCTACCTAAGCTTATGTGGTATTTAATTGGTCAGTCGGAGCATAGGTTAATATGTGATATGTTATTTGTTTAATTAACCCTTGTTTTATGGCAGTATTTGAGAATGGCAGCTGAGAACGTTAACAACGAAGTGAATGAGACCGTAGAGACACCTTTAATCGTTAACCAGGAGAACGTGCAACAAGAAGGCAATGTTCATCCTGAAAATAACGCTGGTCAGACGATAAACGATGAGATGTTTAGAAGTTTTCTGCAGTTCATGCAAAATCAGACGAGGGAGACTCGTGTGCAACATACAGGTGGAGATAATAACAACTCGCGAATTGTTACTGCCAAGCAGTTCAAAGAATTGGGACCACCAGAGTTTCTGGGAAAGCCAGATCCGATCAAGGCGGAGACGTGGATTAAACAAATTACCAAGATATTTGATGTCTTGGGATGCACGGAGGAACAGAAGGTTCCATTCGCCACGTTTATGTTTCGTGGAGAGGCAGATTACTGGTGGGAATCCGTAAAACGTACCCAGCCTGCCGCACTCAAGATGTCTTGGGAAGCGTTCCAGAAATTGTTTAATGACAAGTACTTTCCTGAAAGTATTCGTCATATGAAGGAAGTAGAGTTTATCCGACTGGAACAAAACAACATGACGGTATCCCAGTAAGAGGCTAAGTTCGCGGAGCTGTCCAGGTTTGCACCTCATTTGATGGAGAATGAGGAACGTATGACGCGGATGTTTCTAAGAGGTTTGAAACCCGAAATACGTCAATACCTCATTTCTCATAAATTTTTTTTATATTCGGAAGTAGTAAACAGGGCCCAGTTATTAGAACGAGATAATGATTATGTTCAACCGAGGAACCACAACCAAGGTCGTACCGGTGGCAGCAGTCATCGGAGCAATGACAACCAGCGAGGAGGAAAGTATGACAGAAACGATAACCACTCCGGTGGTAATCGTGGCCATGATGGTAGAAGAAGCGAATCGGGAGGAGATTTCAAAAAGAGAAGGTATAACAATGAGAACGCGAAGATGTCAACATCAGCACCAGCATCAACTGTTTCGAGGGGGGAGAACGACCACCAGTCGTATGCTATAAGTGCGGGAAAGAGGGACATATCAGCCCAAACTGTCCACAACAATTCAAAGGATGCTATAACTGTGGAAAAGAAGGACATATAGCTCGAGATTGTCCTGTTGCGAAACCAAGTTCAGCGGGGGTGGTGATTCCAAAGGCGGTTGCAGACAAGTCAAAGTCGGTGATTCCTGGAAGAGCGTTTGTCATGACAGCCCAAAACGCGAGGAATCCACACGAGGTGATTACGGGTAAGCTGATCATAAACTCTTGCGAAGTTTATACCTTGTTAGATACCGGTGCTACCTATTCCTTTATTTCACCTGCTTGTGCTCAACGTTTGAACTTGACTTCTGATAAATTAGACTTTGACTTATCTGTTGAAACTCCGTTAGGAGAAACCTTTGTTACATCCACAGTTTACAATTCTTGCTTGATTCAGATTGGTACCCTTACCTTACCTGTTGATCTTATATCTTTGAAAATATTTGCATTTGACGTGATTTTAGGAATTGACTGGTTAACCAATTACCATGCCAGAATTGATTGTTTTCGTAAGGTTGTTAGTTTTCATATTCCTAATCAACCTGTTGTACGAATCCAAATCACCAAACCACTAAAATCAGTCAATATCATTTCAAATCCCATGGCTATTCGTTTATTGAAAAACGGATGTCAAGCTTTCTTAGCTCATGTCACTGATCTAAACCAGAATACATCAGATTTGAATGATATTTCCGTTGTTCATGAGTTTCCTGATGTATTTCCCGAAGAACTTCCTGGTCTACCCCCAGAACGTGAAGTTGAATTCTTTATTGACCTTGAGCCCGGTACAAAGCCCATTTCTAAAACCCCATATCGAATGACTCCTATTGAACTTCAGGAGTTAAAGATCCAATTACAAGAGTTGTTAGACATCGGTTTTATTCGTCCTAGTACGTCTCCTTGGGGTGCTCCTGTTTTAGTCGTAAAGAAGAAAGACGGGAGTATGCGACTTTGCATTGACTATCGGGAGTTGAACCATGTCACCATTAAGAATAGGTATCCGTTACCTCGTATTGATGACCTGTTCGACCAGTTGCAAGGAGCGCAGTTCTTTTCAAAGATCGATTTTCGTTCTGGATATCATCAGCTGAAGATTAAAACTGAGGATATTCCAAATACTGCTTTCAGAACACGGTACGGGCATTATGAGTTCTTAGTCATGTCTTTTGGATTGACTAATGCTCCTGCTGCTTTCATGGATATGATGAACCGTGTATTTAAGGAATATTTGGATCAATTCGTTGTTGTCTTTATTGATGACATCCTCATTTATTCTAAAAGCCGTGAAGATCATGAACACCATTTGAAGTTAGTACTTCAAAAGCTTCGTGAGAACAAGCTATATGCTAAGCTGAAGAAATGCGAGTTTTGGCTTGAGGAAGTAGCATTCCTTGGGCACGTGGTATCGAAACGTGGAGTATCTGTGGACCCGACGAAGATTGAAGCAATACAAAGCTGGGAGCAACCTAAGTCGGTGACTGAAGTACGAAGCTTTCTGGGCTTAGCTGGTTACTATCGGAGGTTCGTAGAGGGATTTTCTCGAATCGCTACTCCATTAACTCAGTTGACTCGGAAAGATACAAAATTCGTTTGGAGCGACGAATGCGAGAAGAGCTTCCAAGAGCTCAAGAGGAGACTTATTTCGGCACCTGTTCTGACAATACCATCTGGTTCGGATGGATTTGTTATTTACAGCGATATTTCGGGCAAAGGGTTAGGATGTGTTCTCATGCAACATGGGAAAGTCATAGCCTATGCCTCGCGACAACTCAAAGAATATGAGAGGAATTATCCTACTCATGATCTAGAGTTGGCAGCTGTCGTTTTTGCGTTGAAGATCTGGAGACATTACTTGTACGGAGAGAAAGTGGAGATTTATACGGATCATAAGAGCCTTAAATATTTCTTCACTCAGAAGGAACTCAACATGCGGCAACGACGTTGGCTTGAGTTGTTGAAAGATTACGATCATACCATCCAATACCATCCTGAAAAAGCGAACGTGGTAGCTGACGCGTTGAGTAGAAGATCTTATGTGGGAACGAGTGCAATAATGTCAAGTATGCGCGTAGAACCAGCTTTGATTGATAAAGTTAAACCTGCTCAAGCTACGGATGCGGAGCTGATGAAGATGAAGAAGAAGGTGCAAGAAGGTGCAATTCCAGAAGCAAGAATCGATGAAGATGGAATACTTCGAGTCAACTCCAGACTTTGTGTTCCTAACGATTCCGACTTGAAGTATAGAATCATGATGGAGGCACACAACACACCGTTTGCAATCTATCCTGGGAGTACTAAAATGTATTGTGATTTTCGACATACATTTTGGTGGGGCAATATGAAGAGAGAGATCGCGGAGTTCATTTCGAGATGTTTAACTTGTCAACGTGTAAAGGCGGAGCATCAAGTACCGAAGGGTCCATTGCAGCCACTGGAGATTCTGAAATGGAAGTGGGAACACATTACGATGGATTTCGTTACGGGTCTTCCCAAGGTTTCTCAAGGCTTAGATGCGATTTGGGTTATTGTTGATAGATTAACCAAATCTGCTCATTTCTTGCCGATACGAGAGACTTATTCCCTTGAACGTCTTGCTCATATATACGTGAATAAGATTGTGAGATTGCATGGCATGCCAGTATCCATAGTTTCGGATCGTGATCCCAGATTTACTTCACGATTTTGGATCAGTTTGCAGAAAGCTATGGGCACGAATTTACGATTCAGTTCGGCTTATCATCCTCAAACGGATGGACAATCAGAGAGGACTATTCAAACTCTTGAAGATCTATTGAGACTTTGTGTTCTAGACTTCAAAGGGAGTTGGGATAAGTATTTATCATTGGTGGAATTCTCCTACAACAATAGTTATCAGGCAAGTATAGGCGTGGCTCCATTCGAAGCGTTGTATGGGAGAAAGTGTCGCTCTCCAGTATGTTGGAACGAGGTGGGTGAAACAACATTGTTGGGACCGGAGTTAGTACGTAGGACTACAGAAAAGATCCAAATGATCCGGCAACGTATGCAAACAGCACAAGATCGACAAAAGAGTTATGCGGATCTTCATCGAAAGGACGTGGAATTTAATGTTGGAGACCATGTGTTATTACGTGTTGATCCGTGAAAAGGAGTTACGAGGTTTGGGAAGAGAGGAAAGCTCAATCCACGATTCATTGGTCCATTCGAGATTCTTGACCGAATAGGAAATGTGGCCTATAGGCTAGCTTTACCTCCAAGCATGTCTCGTGTTCATAACGTGTTTCACATATCCGTGTTACATAAATATGTGAAGGATCCAAACCGCATTATTGAGTTAGAACCAGACGAGATAGCTGAAGATTTAACGTACGAGGAGGTACCTGTCAAGATCTTGGATAGGAAAGAGCATGTACTACGCTCGAAAATTATACCTCAAGTTAAAGTTTTGTGGAGAAACCATGCAATTGAGGAAATGACCTGCGAGTTGGAATCGGAAATGAAAGCGAGGTATCCTCACCTTTTCGACATACCAGGTACGTACGTCAATTTCGAGGACGAAATTTCATAAGGAGAGGAGGTTGTAAGACCCCAACTTTTATGAATAAAGATTTAGTTTTCTTTATATATTATTTCGAAACAGTAAGGTGTTGTTTTGATAAATATGAAAGTTATGGGTGAAATGTGTAAATATTTTTAAAATGAGCAAGTGGTTATAAAATATTCTGGTTGTCGGGGTATATTCGTTTGGTCGTGGAATATTCTTGTTGTCGGAGAATATTCGTACGACGGCGCAGCTATTTGTGGGCCCCCACAACAGAATAACTGTCGGATATAGAAAGCGACAGAAATAACTTTTTTACATGATAACGACGTAGTTGTTACCGTTAGTACTGTTGAAATACCCGGTGGTTAAAATACAGTGATACACGGTGTTGCATAGTAGCACACGGTATTGCACAGTATTTTGAATTATTGAGTCTTACGTGAGAAGTCATTACTCAATTATTGTTACAGTAATTACTGTTCAATATTTTATATTATTGACTCAATAATTGCTACATTGATATTTTATATTATTGACTCAATAATTGTTACATTGATATTTTATTGACTCAATAATTGCTACGTTGATATTTTATATGATTGATTCAATAATGGCTACAGTTGATATTTTGTAGTATTGATTCAATAATTGTCGTTGCTCAGTATTTCACGTTATCAACTCAATAATTCATATTATTTGAATAATATTATCAGATAGCATTATTGACAATGTATAAGGAAGTTCTGTCTAGGAGGGGTTATTTAATTGCGCGCCAGTAAGGAGAAGTCCTTATCGGAAGGCCCCCTCTTTCCTGGGAACGACCTGGTTGTTAATATTGTAGTTCTATAATATTATTTGTGAATAATTAATTATTGATTTATATGATAAGAAAATATTTATTTTATGGATATTAAAGAAGGAATTGGCGCTGATGAGTTTTTATCAATATTTTGGTGTGAGAAATCATCTGGTTGTGGATTTCGGATAATTTATGTTTGGAATTTGAAAAAACTTTCTTCTACAAAGTTGTAGAGAATTAAATTTCCTATGAAAGGACATAAAATTTGTATTTTTCTGACAAAGGGGCTATTTGTTATGAATTATTGAAGTTTCGGAAAATAAATATTATTTAATGGGTGGGCCCCACTTTTGTTGAAAATCTAAAAATTTGGGAAGCCGCCAGGCGACGGAATTTTTTAAAAAAATAATAATATTTTATTCATTTAGTCTCCTTTGGCATCCTAAGCTTTTCCTATAAATAGGGTGCTTAGGTTAGAATTAAAAATCACACCAGAATCAGAAGTTTTCTCTCTATATAATATCGAGCGTATTTTTGTGAGTATTTCTATACTTTGAGTATTAGTATTCAGTGCAAGTTTCCTTCGGTATTATATCCGATATTCCAGTCAGAGGTACTATCTTTTTGAGGTAAGGGATGTTATTTTCTTTCGTAAATGATGTTATTCTTTTCAATATCATTATACAGAAATATTGTCATGTATTTTATGTTGAAATTCTTACTTTTTCCGTCGGGGTTACTATTCACGTATACGGCACTATTCACGTATACGGCACTATTCACGAAAAAAATTAAATTTTCTTCTATTTGTCCAGATTATTTGTTAAGGTTACTATCTTTGGTTGGATCTAAGTTTTGAGCTTTATTCTTGAATTTTGCTCCACAATTGATTATTACGAAATATTTTTGAATACTAAAATACGAATCCTTAATCTTATCCTTTATTTCACTGGATTCGTTATTTATATGATTTTTTATCATCCTCAGTTCTAAGTGGTGATATAACTGAATATCTTTGGCCTGTAGAGCAAATATGAATGATTACCTGATGAATATCTTTGGCCTGTAGTGCAAAGATGACAGGTGTTGAGATGAACATGACCACTGATGATACAAATGAGTATCTTTGGCCTGTAGTGCAAAGATGAATATTTGATTCGAGTTATATATTGATTGATGTTATAGGGATAAAATATTGATGATGGATGTTTAAATCATAGAAGATAGTCGACTTTATTCTCTGCTTAATTCTTCTAATGAATAGTTATTTTCGCTGCGAATATTGATCTAAAGTTGGTTGTCCATTATATTTTATCTGATTTGTTGAAGACTAACGATAATTTATTTTCTATTATCTTAGTCATAATATTCTTTACTGAGCTAGTTGAGCTCACCCTTTTCATCTGTTGTCCTCTTCAGGAAATGAGAATGTTGCGGAAACTAGTCGGGGGACAGAGTGATGGTCCGAGTTAGAGCAGTAGTAGTCCTCACTATTTCTGATAAATAGTGTGATAATAATTGTAATGAGGACATAGTTTGAATATTAATATTTTCTACATATTTGTATTTACACTCACAGTTGTGTGGTCGTATTTTGCACGACCGTATGATATAAAGTTTGTATTTGAATTCTGTACCATGTATTTGGCGACTCAGAATGGGTTGGGTTGACTGGAGCTATTCTGGGGGGCGTCACAGGTTCAATACTCAACTCATTTTGAGTCGTCAAATACACTCAACAAAATTCAAATATAATCTTTCATATCACACGGTCGTGCAAAATACGACCACACAACTGTGAATGTCAATACAGACATGTAAAAAATATTAACATTTAAACTAAGTTCTCATTACATTTATTATCACACTATTTTAAATAATAAAAAATAGTGAGGACTTCTACAGCTCTAACTCGGACCATCACTCTATTCCCCGACTAGTACCCGCAATATTCTCATTTCCTGAAGAGAACAATGAAAGAAAAGGGTGAGCTCAACTAGCCCAGTAAAGAATATTATGACTAAGATAATGAAAAATAAATTATCGTTAGCCTTCAATAAATCAGATAAAATATTATGGACAATAAATTTTAGATCAATATTCGCAGCGAAAATAACAATTCATTAGAAGAGTTAAGTAGAGAATGATGTCTACTATCTTCTTTGATTTAAAAGTTCATCATCAATATTTTATCCCTGTAACATCAATCAATATACATCTCGAATCAAATATCCATCTTTGCACTACGGGCCAAAGATATTCATTTGTATCATAAGTTGGTCATGTTCATTTCAACACCTGTCCATCTTTGCACTACGGGCCAAAGATATTCATCAGGTAATCATTCATCTTTGCACTACAGGCCAAAGATATTCATCACGTAATTATTCATCTTTGGTCTATAGGTCAAAGATATTCAGTTATATCACCATTTAGAACTGAGGATGATGAAAATAATACGAATAACGGATCCAGTGAGATAAAGGACAATATTAGAGAATTTATCCAGAGTTCAAGAATGAAGATCAAAACTTGGATCCAATCAAAGATGACTTAGAAGGAATTTTTTTTATTGTGAATAGTACTTTGTGAATAGTAACTTGTGAATAGTAATTCGTAAATAGTAACTCGACATGAAAAGATAAAAATTTTACAAGAAAGTTTAGACCAATATTCCAGTGAAATAATATTAGATAAAGCGCAAAACTCAAGTAATATCTGATCATTTCAGGAATTATAGAAGCAATACTTACCGTAGTAAGTTTAGAGTTAGGAATCTGAAATGAAACAGTATACGAAACTGCAATTGAATTTTCACCCGTCTGGCGGTAGTCCGCTCAGACAGATTATTTTCACAATTTAATAACAACTGAATACGAAGGGTTATTCACCAGGCATGCGGTAGTACGCGTAGACTGATTATTCTCACAGAATAATAAAGAATAGAATAACAACAGGATTTCACCATGCATGCTGTAGTCCGCGTAGACAGATTATTCTAACAGAATAATAAAGAATGGAATAACAACCCTTACGAGTATTGAAAGAAAATAACTCTCTTCATGAATACGAAAGAATAATACCCCTTACCTTAAAATTTGGAGACTGCACTAGTGTAATAGCAGAATACTCTTCTTCTTTTTCTCTTATTCTCTTTATACTTTCTCTCTCTATAGCTTTAGTGAATTGGTGAGAAATAATGAAGAAATGAGCTTCTATTTATAGGCTCGGCAAAGTAAAGGTAAACTAGTCTTTTCGCTATAATTTATGACATCATCGCTTACATCATCGATCTATGATATCATTGCTTACCTCATCGCTCCGATGACATCATTGTTTGCATCATAAGAGTTCAAATTCAATTTGCACTCTTCCACCTCGTTTAACTTTTATACCATAAATTTACTATAATAATGTTACCATTCAAATTATAAAAATTATATTATTGTATAATCACATCATACTGCTATAATGTAATATTATAATAATATATTTGAATGAATTATTTTATCGGACAATATAAAATATCAACTTTCAACAAATATCACATGTTAAAAATTTCTCCGTTTAAATTCACATTGAATAAATATTTTCTTATCATATATATCAAAAATTAATTATTCACAAATAATATTACAGAACTACAATATTGACAACCAGGTCATTCCCAGAAAAGAGTGGGCCTTCCGATAAGAATTTCTCCTTACTGGCGCGCAATTAATCAACCCCTTTCCTAGACAGAACTTTCTTAGACATTGTCAATAATGATATCTAATAATATTATTCAAATAATATAAATTATTGATTTGATAATTTGAAATAATATGCAATAAAAATTATTGAATCAATAATATAAAATAATAAAGTAGCACTTATGGATATAAAATATCAACGTAGCAAATATTGAACCAATAAAATATTATGTAATTATTGAATCAATAATATAAAATATTGAACAGTAATTACTGTAACAATAATTTAGTAAGTGCCTTCCTACGTAAGAATCAATAATTCAAAATACTGTGCAATACCGTGTGCTACCGTGCAACACCGCGTATTACTGTATTTTAACCACCGGGTATTTCAACAATACTAACGGTAACAGTTTTGCCGTTATTTTTATAAGAAGGTTATTTCTGTCGCTTTCTATATCCGACCTTCATTCCGTTGTGGGGTCCACCAATGACTGCGCCGTCGTACGAATATTCTCCGACAAAAAGAATATTCATCGACCAAACAAATATTCTCCGATACAACGAATATTTTATAACTACTTGCATACTTTGTAAACTTTGTACATTTCACTCATAACTTATCACATTTATCAAATCAACACCTTACTATTTCAAAATAATATATAAAGAAAATTAAATCTTATTCATAAAATTTGGGGTCTTACACCCACTATAGTGACCATAAGTGTACCATAGTTCTATCTTATCAAGATTATTAATAAATCTTATTCATAAAATTTGTTGTTGCTGGAATTTCTTCTTTCAAGCTAATTAATCCCATGAACCACTATATAAGGTTCTGAATATATAATATTATAATTTTAATTTATCTATAAAAGTAACTAATCAGTTGACTAAAATTTTTAAGTCTGATTAACAGTCCCATAGTTCGAAAAAAATTAATATATATATATATATATATATATGTGTGTATATATATATATATATATATGTATATATATATGTATATGTATTTAAAACTATTAGATTCACAATTCAAAGGTTGACAATGATTGGAATAAGAATATAGGATGTTGTGGAATATTATAATGGACAAAATGAATTTGAAAGAAGCACTCAAAGCGTCAATAAATAATTTTTTCGTACTGATGTATTTTGACCCCACTCTAAAAATATTATAGTTCTGCCACTGTTTGTACACCTTAAAATATGTATAATTATCTTCAATATTATATATGTATAATGTCAATAAAAAATGATAAATATATTAATAAGAAATTATCAAACATTTGTGGAAAAAGTAATATAAACACGGGCTATCAAATTTGTATATAAGAATGCTTAGAATGAAGGAAAAATATGAATGAGAAAATCTTCATGAAATGCAGCTAGCTAGCTAGCTAGCTGTTTAACTATCAGCAAGTCGATTTCAATATAACAACAATGGATAATTATCATACAGGAGACTGTAACACTACTTTATCCATATAACAAAAAAATCTAATTATATGTGGTGCTAACAAATTAGTTTTTAATAATTCATTTGACTATGAGAAAATAAAATGAAAAGAAATCTTAAGCCACAGAACAAATAGGGCCATGTTTAACAGATATGGAACATGATAAGCAAATCTGATTTAATAATAGCCTCTCGTGAAAAAATACAAAATATTATTGATAGTTACAGTAAGGCCATTGCAAACAAAAAATAGAATTTAATTTAAAGATTTCAATAAAAAAATAATTTAAATATTTAATTAAAATTTCTACTTTATCCATTATAGGCCCCTTTTGTTCAACAAGAAAGATCTTGATTTATCTAGCCCTACTACAAATACTTAAATAATTAGTAGTGGTGGGAATAGATCCTTCATTTGGTATGTAGTGGTAGATAAGCTTTTTAGCATATAGGTCCATGCAAATTATTTCTATTAGGTTCCTCTTGGAATCCTATTCAAAAAATAATTACTATTATAGAAAGAAAGGTATCTTATTTTTAATAGGATAATTATTATATGTTAGAATTCTGAGAAAAATTTTATTTTTGGTAGAAATATTATTGTATAAGTAGTCTTATTTGTAGTAGATATATTTATTATGTGAGAGTATCCTAATTAGATTAGGAAAAGGGAGTTGTGGTTACTCTATAAATAGAGTTTTATGCTTAGAGAAAGAGAAGAACACAACCAAGAGGTAATAACATTCTAGAGAGTTGAGAGATGATGTAATTGGGTATTGGGTTGTTGTGTGAGAGAGAATTTTTCAACTTTTATTCCGTGCAAAAAGTTGTACCGTTGAGATTAATATGTTGAAATTGATTTTGTGAATTAAGTCATTAAGGACTAAACCACGTTAAATATTGTGTTGTTTTTCTTTCTTAAATGTTATTATTTATTTTACGTGACTTAATTCCTAACAAGTGGTATCAAGAGCCATTTTGATTGGATCCAAGTTAGAGGGAATTATTTCGCGTAATATGATGGCGACAAATTTGGAAAAATTTGAGTTTCCAATCTTCGATGGGAAAACAAATTTCACACTGTGGCAGGGTAGCGTGCAAGATATTTTGGTGTTGCAAGTATTTGATCAAACTTTGGAGGAGACAAAATCAGAAGCTGTGAAAGATGCAAATTGATAGACAATTCGCAAGAAGGCGGTAAGCACAATATGTTCGTCGTTAGCACCTGAGATAAAGTATGACGTGTTGAAAGAAACTGATCCGAAAAATTTATTAGAAAAACTCGAGAAAAGTTATGCTCCTTGAAAATGGATGAAGGGTCGAATCTCCATGACATCTAAATGCTTTTAGCAAGTAATATCTCAATTGTTGAATATGGATGAAAAATTGGAAGATGAGGAGAAGTCATTGCTCTTATTGTCATCTTTGTCCAAGTCTTACAAGTCGATGGTGCAAATATTATTGGTGGAAAAATCAACTTTGATTTTAGATGTGGTGGTTTATGTTTTACGAGAAAGTCAAAAGTTGATGGGAGAAGAGAGCAATAACATTGATGAGCAAGCACTAATCGTGGAGGGTTCTAATCGAGGGAGACATCAATAACGAGATAATAGTAGAGAAAGATCAAGATCCAGACCAAGAGATTACAGTGATTAAGAATACTACTATTGTGAAGAGAAGTGTCACATCCAATACCAATGCAGAACATTAAGGGAGGACATGAAGAGTTTTAGAAAGTATCCAGAGATATTGAAGGACAAAGAAAAATTTGATGCTAATTTCCTTAGTGAAGCTGAAAAAGAAGTTTTAATGGTTGAGAGTGATTATAATGAAGATGGATGGGTATTGGATTCTGCGGCTTCTATGCATATTTGCAAGGACAGAGATTGTTTTGAGAGTTTGCAAGAAAATGGAAAATTTGGCTACGTCAATGCGGTGAATAAAGGAAGAGTGAAAATTGAATGCGTTGGAAGTGTTTGTTTCAAACTTCACGATAGTTCTACGGAGATTCTTGAAAAGGTATTTTATGTCTCAGGTTGCGGTGAGAATATAATTTCTTTGGGAGAATTATAGTCATGTGGATATACATGTGGGTCAAGGAAATTTGTGCAAGGTGTTCAAGGAAGACAAATTAATTCTCCAAGGTAAGAAGAATGGAAAATTAATTTGTATGTTAGATGGACAGTCTATACGTAGAAAAAAAACCAAGAAGGGCAACCATCGAGTGAAGTTTAGAGATGAAGTTGAAGTGTTTGAGTATTCGAGTCGAGTGAGAAATTGTTAGGTTACTGCTCAAATCCTATTCAGAAAAGAATTGTTATTATAAAAAGAAAGGTGTCCTATTTTTAATAGGATAATTAGTATATGTTGGAGTCCTATTATGAAAATGAATCTTATTTTTGGTAGTAATATTATTTTGTAAGTAGTTCTATTTGTAGTAGGTATATTTATTATGTGAGAGTGTCCTAATTAAATTAAAAAAAGGGAGTTGTGGATAATAAATAAGTCTTGTGCTTAAAGAAAGAGAGAACACAACTAAAGAGGTAGTAACATTCTAGAGAGTTGAGAGAGGGTGTAACTGGGTCTTAGGTTGTTGTGTGAGGGAGGGGTTTTTCAGATTTTATTTCGTGCAAAAAGATATACGGTTGAGATTAATATATTGAAATTGGTTTTGTGAATTAAGTCATTGAGAATCAAATCACGTTAAATATTGTGTTATTTTTTTTAAGTATTATTATTTATTTTGCGTGATTAATTCCTAACAATTTCCCGATTCAAATCAAATGAAAAATAAAGGAGACATGTACCCAAAAAATTTTTAAAATAAAGGAGACAGAAACAAGAATCTTCATTTCGAGAAGAGAGCTTAGCTTTCCTATTGAAACTTGTGGACAAAGAGCAAGGAAAGTTGGACTAAAATAAAAACATTTCACCATATATACTAAAAGTGGGCATAATTTAGCATTATCAATCATGGCAAGATCAGATTAATAAAATATAATGCCGTAGTAACTTTCGGAAAAAAAGATTAAGAAAAAGAGAGGAGGGTTTAACTACCCATGTTCCTTTTTGATTGACATTTTGAAAGTAAATACATAATTAAACTAAAAAAATATAATTTCATTTAATTAATAATACTCGGTACAAAACTTAAATTTTTTATAAAATTTCTTAAAAAGATGATAGAGAAACAAGTTTGTCTTCAATGGGATAATACGTAAAAATTAATAATTAATTTGTTTTTATAATACTTGCAGTACAAATGACATAAAAAAGAAATATTTTTTTTTAAAAAAAAGACGGTTAAAAAGGAATGGAGAGAGTAACATTAATATAGTGTTCCTTAATTATTAGTGACCAGCAAGAATGGATGAAGCTAGGGTTTGTACCTTTCTAAAAGTAGATCAAGTTAGGTTGCCATTAATGAGCACTTAACTCGATCGAGCTAGATTTCAGTGTTCAAAGGACTCTTGTTACAATGTACTTCACTTATTTAATGCTATACTCTCTATTTGGGGAACATCTAAGAGTACTGATATCCCTATATATATATATATATACAGATATGGGTAATGGATTTGAAAATATATATAATAAATGTGGCCTTAATTAGTACTAGTACTATTCAAAAAGGAGAGAGAGAGGTAGAGAGAGAGAGATCTGAGAAATAGAATAGTTCATATATAGAAAGAAATTTAATAGGTAGCATGCTACCTTTGTAGAAATGCACAAAAAAGCAAAATTAAGGTAAAGTTGTAAGCAATAGCGGAAAACTATAGGACCTTGTCATCATTTTACTGCAATACCAAAAATGAACTAGTGGACTATACATATATAGTGCTAATGTGCTTATACAAGGTGACCTGAGATTTTCATAAAGCTACTGCACATATATCCCTTTTCATTTGATTTGCCAAATACCCTAATTCAAAATATTATATGAAAACACATAATATATAGAACATGGTATGCAAATCTAGCTATTAGTCCACTTTTCACTCGTCAAATAATGCCTCATACGTACATATATGAATAATAAACAATGTGGATGATCAAAGGTATACCCAGAACTATTATTGTCCTGCGTTATGCATCAAAAACTCATGTGGACATAAAAGTTGGACATTAAAATTGAACATGAATATATTTGAATTTCATCTATTTGTATTTTGGCCCCCAATGTGGGGTGAAAATACACTCGTGTCTAATTTTCATATCCGAATAGAAGAACCCCATGCATATTAATACTATCGTTTCTTATCAGGTAATACGGAAACTAACTTTATGACTTGTACATTCTACCGTATGCAGCGTTTCTAGTAATCAAAATGTTCATAGTAATCACAACATTAATAACTCTTAGATATCTGTCCCAAAGTAATAGTTCACATATAGATCTTAACTGCAACTCATAGATGGACTAGCACTTCACTTATTAACACTACCACTGCTTTTAATTCCTGCATCATATCTCTGTGACAATATATCCAGAATATATATATATATATATATATATATATATATATATTCTCATAAATTTCATAACTGCAGCTACTATTTGCATTCAAATAGAAATAAAATAAAACAATATAGTACCCTTCAATAATATCCACAAAACTTAGCATACCTTCTGCAGAAGCAACATAATAATAAGATCAGTCTCCATATCCAGAGGGAGAGAGAAATAGATAAATAGTTTCAGAACACAGTACTTAAGATCATAACTAGACTAGTAAAAATAGTAATTAAAGTACTAATAATAATATATATATTGATAATATAATATAATGAGATTAATTTGGTAATAAATCTCATCATGCAAATTGATCATCATATTCCAATATAGCTAACTTGTTGGAGGTGGCAATGTTGGTTGTTGTAGCTGTTGTAGCTGTTGCAGCGGCCGCTTTCGCTTCTTCTTTTCGTAGCTAATTCCCCTAGCTTTCGACTGCAAATCTCGAACTTCGCGTAAATAAAGCCTTACAGCCCGAGCTCCAAACGGGTTTTGTTCCGGTTTACCGCCATTTTCCTCATAGGCCGCCCGAAGGCGGCCTATCAGGGCGTCAAGGCTGCCCCAAGCTTGCCTAAGCGGACAAGGGCAGGGGGCAGGAGGGTTTGGGTGCCCGAAAAAGGGGCAGAGTTGAGTGTGTACCTTGGTTTTTCCGAATTGGTCTAGGTACCGGAGGAATTCAAGCACATGGGCGCCGCTGCACCGAGAGAGAGAGAGCGGCGGACGGTGGTTGCGGAGGTATTGGCCGAAGGTGTTCCAGTCACGGCGCTTTTGGTTTTCGTATCGGCTTAGGGTTGTTGGTGATGAAGATGAAGCTGAGG
The DNA here is from genome assembly GCA_020205555.1 of Panax stipuleanatus. Classification (NCBI taxonomy): domain Eukaryota; kingdom Viridiplantae; phylum Streptophyta; class Magnoliopsida; order Apiales; family Araliaceae; genus Panax; species Panax stipuleanatus. The sequence goes on along the minus strand of CM035126.1, from coordinate 15,350,836 downwards.
TTATGGAGTTTGTTGTGCTACTAGCAGGTGTAGTGATTATCATGCTTGTGGCATCTATATTTGAAGAGCTTATAACTTCTTGAGTGGAGTCCATTTGGAGGGGATAATTAATTTTCTTGATCTTTGGTTTTTTTGGGGTTTTTGATCAAATTAAGAAATGGACCCTTTAAAGAGTCAAGACAGATTTGGGATTGAAAAAATCATGGATGATGATGAATCTTGGAACTAGCTAGGGTTTCATTTTTTTTCATGAGAAAAAGAATTGTGAAGATGGGAAATAAAGAAAGGAGGAGTCGAGAATTTCCTTAGGTTGCTTTTTGAAATCTTTTGCAACTTTATTTGATCAATCCTATAAAACCTTGAAAGGGTTATATATACACTATACTATGATTATGAGGATGGTTGTTTATTGGCTGTTGGTTGCCTTTTTTCTTTGTTTGGCTTTGGTTTCTGAAATGTTTCAAGGGATTGGCACAAATTTTCCTATAAAAGGGGAAGTAACTATTTCCATTTCTGAGAGAGGAGGAGAAGAAGAGAGAAAGAGTAATGGTATTTGGTAAGTTTCAAGGGACTTGGTTAGGGCTTTTGTGGAAAATAAAAAGTGGTTGACAGTAAGATGATGGAGGTGATAGATGGAGACAGGAAATGGGTTAAAATATGTGAGGGAATAATATGATTTTGTTTCCTTCACCAATCACTCATCTTTTGCACTGATTGACAATTCATTGATATTTACCAAATTGCCCTTGTATGTCTCCATTATGGAGAATAATTACTCGTATTGAGATTGATTATAGTAATTTACACTATTTATTATACGTATTGGTTTAGTGCGTTTGGAGTGTTAATTTATATAAGAATGTTTGGAGCGCGTTTAAATATTTTTAGGTATGATTATATTCTCTTTATTTTAAATTATAGAATTAATATTGATTTTTTAAATTTTAATTTGAGATTTTATGAACTTAAAATTATTATGATTAATTTAAGTTTAAAAATAATATATTTTATAATTTTTTGTATTTTTTAGATACTTTATAATATTCATAATTGCAATGACATATGCTAAATAAATTCATATTAATTTTAAATTTAAATTTAAAAATATTTCAAATCAATTTTTAAAAAGTCAATATTAATTTAATATTTGAAACGGATGGAGTATTATTTTTAGTGTGATGATTTTATTATGTTTGTGATATAAATAATTTGCATTTAAAAAATATGTTTGCAAAATTTAACTAGATAATTCAGTAAAAATTGCAAACCACAGATACACTAAAAGAATAACTGTATGAAACTGAAATTTTTACAATATTTTTTAATATTTTTACAATAAAAATAATGTCATTATAGAATTTATAACGACAATTTTATTATGATTACTATTTTCTATTGTGAAAATATCAATTTCCTAACCATATTTTTGATCTCAAACGCTCTTTATAATTACTACCAGTTAGAAAAGTCTACGTAAGCTTCTCATGTAACTAACCACCCACCAATTGTAGAGTAGTTACTAATAAAATATAACCAGTCCTATGTGTACTAATGATCATGCATAAATAAATGATAATATATAAATATTTATATATAGGAAAAATGTTATTCCAGACAATATTTTAGATAAACTTGACTAAGATTACTTAACAAAGCGACATAATTTTATCATTTAAGGTTAAATTTTTTATTTTTGAGTTTTATTAAAAAAATAATCTTTAGTTTTAAATTTTATATAAAAATACGTTGTTTTAATTAAGTTGACTTAATTAAGCTTGATTAAGACTACCTTAAACTACCATTTTCTATATATATATATTTATATATATATTTATATATACGGAGATGATCAAGTGCATACCTTTTTATTTAACATGCTGATAGACACGTAATTAATACATTTTAATATTCTCATATTCATTATTTTATATGCTTATTTTATTTAACTAATACATTTTATTTTGTTTCGTAGGAAATAATATTTATTTTTCTTGGGGAGCAAATAAAGGATTTATATTCAGCTATTAAAGATAGAAAAGGACTCTTGGAGGATTGCCGTATAAAGATTGAAGTCAAGAAGGAAAGAAGAAGAAAAATGGAACAAAAATATCCAAGTTCAAGGAATCTAAATTAGAGCACAAATTTATTTTTTCCTATAAATAGGTCTCTTGTTTTAGAGAGAAAGGGGATGATGTATTGTATTAGTTTAGGTTATGAGTAGGAGTAGATTAAATTACTTCTTCATTGTACATTCGTTGGATGATCGTTAATTAAAGAGAGTTTTCTTATTTATTTTTAATCTCATTCTTCTTCTTTATTTTAGTTAGTTATTTTATTTCTCATGTCTAGTTAATTTTTCATATCTAGGTTGAAGATGAAATTAAATAATTATTCATGATAATATTTTTATCTCTTCTATTATTTATGCTTTTATGTTTAACTGATTTCGCCTTCATGTTTCGTTATTAAAATACCTTCGTTTTATAGTTCTTATGTAATTTTAAATTAATTAAGAGGTTTTGATAGATTATTGTTAAGATATGAGTTTTTCATAATCCATGCTTGCTTGAAGAAGTTTTGATGAGTTATAGTTAATCCTTAAATTTTTATAGTCTATGCTTGCCCACGTTAATTGTAAAATTACTAAATTAAAGGGAAGGGAGATCAAAATAATAATTAAGTTATAAAAATAGAAGAGATTGAATTATATGTTATGTTTATTATTTAATGAATTCGGATTCCTAGATTGCTTCCTCATTATTAGTTTTCATATTCTAGTTAATCAATTCTCAATCTTTATTTCTAATTCGCCTAAAAATAGATATTAAGGATATATTAAAATTAATCTAGTCTCTTTCTTCAATCGACACTGTGCACTTGCAGTTACATATTTTTAACACATCAAGTTTTTGGTGCCGTTGCTAGGGACTAGAACTAATTTTATTTATTCCTTAATTTTTATTTATTCGAATTAGTTTTTTTTATTTCTAATATTTTTTTTAAAAAAATTCAGGATTATCGAAGCGGATTAACAGTGCGGAAAGACAAGATTATTGTTGAGCTTTTCCTTGTATTTTGTATCTTAACTAAAAAAAAATAGTAGCTTAGTTTTTTTTTTGTTTTATTGTTAATTAGAAAACTAATTGTCGCATTCATGCATTCACTCACGTAGAGCACATCCTGTTAGGTTTTTTTTTTGTCAAATATAAACTGTGGTGATTGCGGGAGTATTGAGGTATGTCAAAATTTCTCCTTCTTTCATAATTCACATAATTGTAGGACATTTTATTTGTTTACAGTTTTTTTTGTGCATTTTCATCTTTAATCTAACATTAAGGGCACAACCTGTAACAAGATAAGGTGAGGATTTCATCACCCTTTTTGGCCCACAAACAACCCAACTTGCATTTTGCATAACCTTGACCTAATAAAATCAAGTAGACGTTGGCCCCTAGGACTCTCGAGCTCAATTAAGACAAGAAACTCCAAGAGGAGGCTGAATTTTAAATTAATCAAACTACTGGTGTCTAGACAAGTGGTTCAAAAGGTAAACGCCTAAAGATTGTGTGGTTATTCAATTAGTCACCGTATCTACGGAGAGACTCCCACCATTCTTACACTTACCTGGCTAGTGGTGTGATTAATTTTAAATTTTATGGACCTTAAAGTGTAACTTGGAACAGTTAGGAGCTTTTTAGATTTTATTTAGATTAACTGTAGAATTAGGATTCTTATTTTTATTTTTCTTATTTTTTTTGTGACTTTTGTGGTTATTTGTTTATTTGTTTTGTGATTTGTGGAAAGATGAATTCTTATTATAATTGGAATAATAATTTTGCTTAGAATCAAGAACCCTATGAAAATTTTAATACACACCAAGTAAATCAATTTTTTCCAACTTATGAAAATCCTTATCTAAGTTCATATCTATATCCATATCTATATTCGGATCTAGAACCTCAATATACACAAGAATTATCAAATGAAGAAGAGGAAAGACTTAGTGCCTTAGAGAAAACTATGGAAGTCTTAATGAAAAATTAATTTAGCATGGATCAAATTATATCTCGTCTAGAAATTCAAATGAGTCGATTAGTCACCATAATAAATGAACAAGAGGTGGATGAATTTTCTAGTAACTCTGAGGTTAATTTTGAAAATCTTGATGGTTGTGAAAATGATGAGAAAAATGAAAATGTTGTATTCAATTCTACACAATTTGAGTCGAGCGAATTTGAGGAGTCTAAAAAGTATGAGTCTATACTTAAAAGTGATCATGTCACATTTAATGAGTCGGTTGAAAAAGTCTATAAACCAAAAGCTCCATACCCTGAAAGACTTATTCCTAAAAAATCACTTGGTGATTTTTTGGACCAATCTATTAAAATAAACATGATCCAAGAGTTGTCCATGACCCAAAAAATAATTGAAAATATACTCTTGATTGAAAAAGATCCAATTGATTTTTTCTTAAATCACCTTGAAAAAAATTGGAATGAATCTGAATATTTAGATAAGGTCAATGAGCTGTTGAGATCCACTACAAATAAGTCAACTAAATTTGAACATGTATTTGAACCAATTCTTCCATCATTTGAACATGTTAGTGAAAATTTTCTTGAGGCAAATTTTAAGCATAACTGTGATGAAAATTCTGACTATTTTTAATTTCCTAGACCTCCTGAAAATAATGAAAAGTTTACACTCACTTGTCCATTTGTATCATTTATTTCTAGTCACATACTGTTTAGAATTTATGAAATTCGTAGGTATGTACATTTGTTTTCCTTCTCACCACATTTTTTTACAGAATAAATGCTCCGCATACAAGGTACAATTCTTTCACATCTTTGTTCTCTTTTTTTTTTCATTTGCATACATTGAGGATAATGCATGATTTAGGTATGGGGGGAGTTTGTTTGTATTATTGTATTATATTTTTTTTAATAGAAAATATAGTAAAAAAAATAAAAAATATTAAAAATTTTGTTTGACTTTTTATGAGTTGGATGAATTCTAGTAAGTGTTTGTGGAGCAAAACTCATGAGTAAGATTGAAGGATTTAGAACTCTTGAATATTTGATAAAATACGAAATCTTAGTTTGAAATATCATCTGGAATAAATTAATTTTAAAAGCATTTTTGCACTACACATTTGCACAAATTCTTAGTTGTGGGGTATAAACTATGATTCGAGTAATTTTAGAAAAAAATGAAAAAAAAGGAAAAAAAAGTTGAAAAAGAAAAAGAAATAAATAACTACTTCAATGTCCATTGGAATAAATAACTGGGTATCCAAGCCTTATGAAGTATCGATATTCACGCTGAAAAGTGTGATGGATAAAAGCAGTTTGACTAGTTTAGTTTTGTGGCCTTTGTTACTCGAGTTAGTAAGCCCTTAAGGGTGTTTCTTTACACCTAGTGCCCTAAAATCAACTGATTTGAGAGTCACTGGTCCAACGCTCGCTACATGCGTAACTCTGAAATGTTTAAGAAAATGAGACATTGCACAAGTCGAGAAAAAAATTCAAAAAAAATGGAAAAAAAAAAGAAAAAGAAAGAAGAAAAAGAAAAATGAGTTTGCTTGATTTTCATGTTAAAAATTCCTACTAAGAGTTACATCACATACACATGCATGCATCACATGAAATTAATTTAATGAATGATGGTGTCTAGAATAAAGATTGAATATTTTTGATAAGGTGAAAGTGTGATTTTGAAATTAATATTGCTTATGCTTAATGCCTGTACGACCCCAACTTTTATGAATAAAGATTTAATTTTCTATATTATTTCGAAACAGTAAGGTGTTGTTTTGATAAATATGAAAGTTATGGGTGAAATGTGCAAATATTTTTAAAATGAGCAAGTGGTTATAAAATATTCTTGTTGTCGGGGAATATTCGTTTGGTCGTGGAATATTCTTGTTGTCGGGGAATATTCGTACGACGGCGCAGCTATTTGTGGGCCCCCACAACGGAATAACTGTCGGATATAGAAAGCGACAGAAATAACTTTTTTTTACAAAATAACGGGTTGGTTATTACCGTTAGTACTGTTGAAATACCCGGTGGTTAAAGTACAGTGATACACGGTGTTGCACAGTAGCACACGATATTGCACGGTAATTCTAATTATTGATTCTTACGTGAGAAGCCATTACTCAATAATTGTTACAGTAATTACTGTTCAATATTTTATATTATTGACTCAATAATTGCTACGTTGATATTTTATATTATTGACTCAATAATTATTACATTAATATTTTATTGACTCAATAATTGCTACGTTGTCATTTTATATGATTGATTCAATAATGGCTACAGTTGATATTTTGGTATTATTGATTCAATAATTGTCACTGCACAGTATTTCACATTATCAACTCAATAATTCATATTATTTGAATAATATTATTAGATAAGTATTATTGACAATGTCTAAGGAAGTTCTGTCTAGGAGGGGTTATTTAATTGCGCGCCAGTAAGGAGAAATCCTTATCGGAAGGCCCCCTCTTTCCTGGGAACGACCTGGTTGTCAATATTGTAGTTCTGTAATATTATTTGTGAATAATTAATTATTAATTTATATGATAAGAAAATATTTATTTTGTGGATATTAAAGAAGGAATTAGCACTGATGTGTTTTTATCAGTATTTTGGTGTGAAAAATCATCTGTTTATGGATTTCGGATAATTTATGTTTGAAATTTGGAAAAACTTCCTTCTACAAAGTTATAGAGAATTAAATTTTCTATGAAAAGGACACATCATTTGTATTTTTCTGACAAGGGGGCTATTTATTATGAATTATTGAAGTTTCGGAAAATAAATATTTTTTAAATAAAATGGTGGGCCCCACTTTTGTTGTTGGTTGAAAAATCTGATTTTCTTAGCAGCCGGCGGCGGAGATTAGTTTAAAAATAATATTATTTTATTATTTTAGTCTCCTTTGGCATCCTAAGCTTTTCCTATAAATAGGGTGCTTAGGTTAGAATTGAAAATCACACCAGAATCAGAAGTTTTCTCTCTCTATAATATCGAGCGTATTTTTGTGAGTATTTCAATACTTTGAGTATTACTATTGAGTGCAAGTTTCCTTCGGTATTATATCCGAATTTCAGTCAGAGGTACTATCTTTTTGAGGTAAGAGATGTTATTTTCTTTCATAAATGATGTTATTCTTTTCAATATCATTATACCAAAATATTGGCATGGATTTTATTATGAAATTCTTATTTTTTTCGTCGGGGTTACTATTCACGTATACGGCACTATTCACGAAAAAATTAATTTTCTTCTATTTGTCCAAATTGTCTGTTATGATTACTATCTTTGGTTGGATCTAAGTTTTGAGCTTCATTCTTGAATTTTGCTCCATAAAGTATTATTATGGAATATTCTTGAACTTGAATAAACTAAAATACGAATCCTTAATCTTATCCTTTATTTCACTGGATTCGTTATTTATATTATTTTTCATCATCCTCAGTCTTAAGTGGTGATATAACTGAATATCTTTGGCTTGTAGAGCAAAGATTAATGATTACCTGATGAATATCTTTGGCCTGCAGTGCAAAGATGACAGGTGTTGAGATGAACATGACCACTGATGATACAAATGAATATCTTTGGCCTGTAGTGCAAAGATGAATATTTGATTCGAGATGTATATTGATTGATGTTACAGGGATAAAATATTGATGATGGACTTTTAAATCATAGAAGATAGTAGACTTTATTCTCTGCTTAATTCTTCTAATGAATTGTTATTTTCGCTGCGAATATTGATCTAAAGTTGGTTGTCCATTATATTTTATCTAGCTTGTTGAAGACTAACGATAATTTATTTTCCATTATCTTAGTCATAATATTCTTTACTGAGCTAGTTGAGCTCACCCTTTTCATCTGTTATCCTCTTCAGGAAATGAGAATGTTGCAGGGAACTAGTCGGGGGACAGAGTGATGGTCCGGGTTAGAGCAGTAGTAGTCCTCACTATTTCTGATAAATAGTGTGATAATAATTGTAATGAGGACATAGTTTGAATATTAATATTTTCTACATATTTGTATTGACACTCACAGTTGTGTGGTCGTATTTTGCACGACCGTATGATATAAAGTTTGTATTTGAATTCTGTACCATGTATTTGGCGACTCAGAATGGGTTGGGTTGACTGGACCTATTCTGGGGGGACGTCACAATGCCCATGAATATTTAGAAGTTTTATTTCAATTTCATGACTTGTTGAACTCAAAAATATTTTTTAAATTTGTGAGTATATTCACTGCAAACCCTCACGAGACACAACTCGTCCACTTGGAGTAACCTTGGGGTTTAAAGTCTTGTTGCACATGATAAGTGCAATCGTGTTTCCTACGAAAATGGGGTAGTATCATTTTTGGTTTATTTTTATTTTATTTTTATTTTACTCGAGGACGAGCAAAAGCTAGGTATGTGGGTATTTGATAGACACGTAATTAGTACATTTTAATATTATCATATTCATTATTTTATATGCTTATTTTATTTAACTAATTAATACATTTTATTGTGTTTTGTAGTAAATAATATTTATTTTTCTTGGGGAGCAAATAAAGTATTTATATTCAGCTCTTAAAGATAGAAAAGGACTCTTGGAGGATTGCCGTATAAAGATTGAAGTCAAGAAAAAAAAAAGAAAAAAAATTGAACAAAAGTGTCCATGTTAAAGGAATCTAAATTAGGGCACAAATTTATTTTTCCTATAAATAGGTCTCTTGTTTTAGAGAGAAAGGGGATGATGTATTGTATTAGTTTAGGTTAGGAGTAGGAGTAGATTAAATTACTTCTTCATTGTACATTCGTTGGATGATCGTTAATTAAAGGGAGTTTTTTATTTTTATTTTTAATCTTATTCTTCTTTTTTATTTTAGTTAGTTATTTTATTTCTCATGTCTAGTTAATTTTTCATATCTAGGTTGAAGATGAAATTAAATAATTATTCATGATAATATTTTTATCTCTTCTGCTATTTATGCTTTTATGTTTAACTGATTTCGCCTTCATGTTTCGTTATTGAAATACCTTCGTTTTATAGTTCTTATGTAATTTTAAATTAATTAAGAGGTTTTGATAGATTATTGTTAAGATATGAGTTTTTCTTAATCCATGCTTGCTCGAAGAAGTTTTGATGAGTTATAGTTAATCCTTAAATTTTTATAGTCTATGCTTGTCCACGTTAATTATAAAATTACTAAATTAAAGGGAAGGGAGATCAAAATAATAATTAAGTTATAAAAATAGAAGAGATTGAATTATATGTTATGTTTATTATTTAATGGATTCGGATTCCTAGATTGCTTCCTCATTATTAGTTTTCATATTCTAGTTAATCAATTCTCAATCTTTATTTCTAATTCGCCGAAAATAGATATTAAGGATATATTAAAATTGATCTAGTTCTCTGTGGGTTCGACATGTACTTGTCAGTTCTTCAATCGACACTGTGTACTTGCAGTTACATTTTTTTAACACATCACATACCCTGCTCATCACATTTAGCGACGGTTCAATCCGTAGTGAATATCAGAGAACCGTTATCTTAGCTTAATTTTAGTGACGCATCGAACCGTCACCATAACTTATATACAGTTTATCTTTTTTATAGCGACGGACCAAACCGTCGTCCAGTTCGTCGCTAAAGGTGGTGAGCAAGGAACGTAAAATAAAGGGTTTGCACTAGAAACGGTATATATATATATATAAGAGCGATCCATAAAAAATGCTTTTCATATTATTATTGAGATATCTTTAGTCGTCTATAAGAGAAACGATGTCAAAAAATTTTAATTTTTTTTAACCTTGCCATTACTATTAATAACAAATAATATAATTTTCAAAAAAAATATAAAAAATTAAATTGTTCATTTCTCCTAGGTTAGAAATGTTTTTACTTGAATTGTCAGTGATGTGTGTCATTAGGTGCATGGAAATTTTAACCAACAAGAAAGGTCATACCAAATTAGAAAATGCACATAAGATACCACATCAGTTTGTTCAAATTTGTTAGTGCACCATTAGTTAGAATTATTCGCAATTTTTTTTACAATTTGCTTTAAATAAAGAAAATCAATTCCAGAATTTCTATATCTAAAAACACGATAATTGATATTCAATTGTCTGAGTTAATTTGATTGGTCTAGTCGACTCAAATAAATTGACTCAAACAAGTTGATCATTTATTTTCAATTCCATTTGCTTCATCTCTCAACACCAAATTTTTTGATAATTGTTATTTCTATAAGTAAAAATTGATATTTCTATAAGTAAAAATTGTTATTTCTATAAGTAAAAATTGATATTTCATCTCTCATATTTACTATTCATGTGGGAGAGACCTTGTCTAGCTATCACTTTTGCTTGTGAAAATATCAATTCCCAATTTTTTTTCTTCTTTTTTCCTTTCTTACGAGATATGAAAACTAAAGAATTTAAAGCATTTCAACTTCATCAAACACATACATTCACAGCTTTAATAGTATACATTGTAATAAAAAATAATATAACTATTCGCTTTTTCAAACTTATGTAATATAGTCTTTTCTTCTACACTATTTATACATATTCACCACTACAAAATTTACATATATTCAATATTAAGGTACTTCATATTATTAATTTATAAATTTAGTAAATTTAATTAACAATATATATTACAAAATTTATAATTGTACCGTTTAGATAAATTTTACATACTAACTAGATCACCTATTATTAACAAACAAATGCACAAAATATTTTACGAATTTATATCATTATTAAATGCAATAACTCTTTTTGATTGAGGAGTACAATTTTAAGATACTTCAAAAACACAACCGTAAATTTACTTATAGTGGATATTCCATCAAAAGTATATGCTTTTCTATTAATATTCTCTTTACTTTTTTGTTCGATTTACTTTTATAAAGTACTTAGCTACTATTTTTGAATAAAAATAAAATTATTGAAGACAAGTTTTATTTTTTCAAGGATGGTGGGATACAACAATTATGATGACAAGGATTTTTCAATCTTCTTCACAATGACATGTGTAAATAACTATATTTTAAGAGCATTGTGTTTGATATAAGAATAAAATACGTTATTCTATTTAAAAACACTTTTGAAATAATAAATTGCATTTTTTGATCAATCATTATAACTAAAAGAAAGAATATACATTAAAACCTCGATAAATAAATTTTTGATAAAATAATAATCTTACTTAGATAAAAAAAATTCTGTTCTCGATTTGAGCATGTGTACTAAAGTAATAATCTCACTAAATGCATTAAGTAATAAATTTTTTAGAATCCTTAAAGGCCCAAAGAAAATACAAATTAATAATTACTAAATTTCATACAAAAATTTATATATATAATCTACATATTCTAGAACTTTTTGTAATAACATCCATACAATAGACTCAAATTTTTCAGTCAATCAATAATATCCATATAAAAAGTCATTTTTTCTGAAAATATACATTTAAAGTTACTTGTTTTTTCTTTATACCTAAACCAAACTCAACTACATCCTTAACTATTTGTAGCGCATACACAACTTTCGGAATATTTTGCTCATGTTGTAACAAGTAGTTATTTAAGGTGACTATTGCTTGAAAGACTTCTTTAGACGAAATATTTTGTAAAACGAAACTATAATCTGGATAATCATGCTCATCATATGTATTCATTATTGATTGAATAATTTTTTCATATTTAGTCAATTCCATCACTACATTATTCTCGCTAGGATAGTTCAAAAGATATTCGACATCATCACATTTCTATAGCGTAAACTAGATATGAAGTCACTTAATCCTTGGATCTCTTCATCTTGACCAACTTCTGGTTCAGGAACATTATCTTCCTCTAACCGAATCTTGCAATGTCGAAAACAAATTGCAATTGTTGTTATTTTCACATCAAAATTTGAAGTCGCATTAGCAAAATTAATAACATTCAAAACATTAATTTTCTCAGGATTTGTTGCTCCAACCTCATAGCCCTCCAAGATGAAAGAATAAAAACGATGTCGATTATGAATTTTCAGTGCTCGAATAATCCCAACATCACATGATTGAATCTTTGACGTTGTATTAGGAGGCAAGAAAAATAGTTACATTTCTCAAGCCTTTAATTACCTTTGGATGAGCTCGACAATTGGCTACGTAACCTTTCTGCCATTCATTCTCTTGTCAAACCAACCAACAAATTCTTGATAAAGCAAGCCAATCATCCAAGATTTCTTGTTAGATCGATACTCGTAACCAAGATTGTTCATATTCACATTTTTTAAGCATCTTGGATTTGCATATTTACAAATAACTCAAAAAGGTACTTTGTCAGAACCGTCACCATTGCAACAAACAACAACAATAATTCTCTCATTGTCTTTCTTGCGTTCTTCCAATTTCTTCGTAACAAGCAAATGGTCGGCTTCCAATCGATAAAATAATCCATTTTCATCCATAACGTAAATATCCTTCAACTGAAATTGGTCTAGTTTAGACCATATTCCAAGTAAAGCACTTTCAATGTTCTCCATAACAACAAATTAAACTACTTTCATCGAATCTTCGGTAAGACTTGATTCCATGTCTTTTTTTGAAACGTTCTAGTCAGCCACTAGAGAAGTTGAATTTTGGATTAATTTCACTATACATTTTTTGCAAAAACTCTTTTGCTTCGGTATGGATCATTTCTGTAAGACCCTAACTTTTTATAAATAAGATTTAATTTTCTCTATATTTTATTTTAAATAGTAAGGTGTTGATTTGATAAATGTTATAGTTATGGGTGATATGTGCAAATTATACAAAGTAATAGTTGTCGAAAAATATTTGTTTTGTCGGGGAATATTCGTACGACGGCGCAAAAATAACCAATCATTAGTGGGCCCCATAACGGAATAACTGTCGGATATAGAAAACGACAAAAATAATTTTTAACAAAATTAACGGCAGAACTTTTCTTGTTAACTGTTGAAATCCCAGTGATAAAGTACAGTAATACGTGGTATTGCAAAGTAACACACAGTATTGCACCGTATCTCTGATTATTAATTTTTACGTAAGAAGTCACTCATTCAATAATTGATACAGTAGAAGTCATTCAGTATTTCACAGTAGCTATTGAGTAGTATCTCATATTATTGATTCAATAATTGTTACAGTAACATCTGCACAATATTTTATATTATTAATACGACAGAGTAACTTATATTATTTGAATGATATTATTAGTTAGCATTATTGACAATGTCTAGAAAGTTCTGTCGAGAAAAGTGATTAGGTTATATAATTACGCGCTAATAAAGATAAATTCTTATCAGAAAGTCCACTCTTTCCTAGGAACGATCTGATTGTCAATATTGTGAGCACTACAACAAAAAAACTTATTTCTGACGAAATATTCCGTCGGTATTAAGGGTATTCCGTCGAGGTTATACTTAATTCCGACGAAATATTCGGTCGGATATAAGCAGGTCGAAATTAAGTCCGTCGATCTTTCAGTCGGGACTACTTATACCCGACTGAATTAATCTCGACTGAATATTCGGTCGGTCTTAACCTAAGCTCGACTGAAGTTGTTCCGTCGAAAAATATTTCGTCGAACCCAAGCATGACACGTGGCAGTCTCGTAAAAATGGATATGACCTTTAATTTCGACGAAATTCCGTCGAAGTTGTACTTATTCCGTTGAGTTTATATGTGCCATGTGGCAGCTGTCAAAAAATGAACAGGGCTTATTTTCGACGGAATTCCGTCGAGTTTAGTACTATTCTGTCGAGAATAGTGGTTTTTTTTAATGTTTTATTTGTTTTTGCAATATCCAGGGTTTTAACCCACGATTTTTGTACCTGTAAACCTGTTTATGTTTCCCAACAACACATATAAGCTAACAAACTATCCAACAATCACATCAACTAATAATAAGGCCCAATAATAACCAAAGCCAATATGAATATAAATTAACAAGGCCAACATGAATATGATAATGATAATCAACTAAAGAATAAACCAACTAAAGTTCAAATCAACTAAAGTAAAGATCTCAAACTAAAGTAATGATAATTAAAAGTTACAATACGTCAAAAAGCAACTAAACTATATATAATTTACATCACATGAAGCTGAAAGATGAACTAAAGTAAATATGTACAAATAATTTCTACAAAACTAAGTCACGGGCCATCCTTGTGCAACCGCTCATCATCGTCAGTCCTCCGCTCGTCAGTCCGCTCGTCACCCTGTTGATACAATTAATATAATGTAACTCATTAGTCCATATATATGATAAAGTTAAAGATAACTAAATAAAAATTAAATAACATGCAGAATATATACTTGAATTTAAAACGAATAGTATACCTGAGAGTCGAGGGCTGACTCAGCATCGGCTCAAACGCGTCCATGAGTAAGGTAACCACCATCCGAACAATCTCGTCGCATTTCGCGGCAAACTGCTCCGGAGGGATACCCGTACTCTCGGCAGTGGCACCAGATGCAACGTCCTGCGCAAGCTGATGGAGGCGAGCACGGCTGGGCAGGTCTTTATGACAGAATAGCGGATCGATCTCAAATCTCTCTGAGACCGCAGCCATAACCTGCTTGAACAAATCATCGTTTAAGCCGGCGCCGAAATCTGATGGTCCCACGGGGGCTCTCGGACGCAAACGCTGGCTAGAGCCTACAAAAGAAAAAATATAACACGAATAATATTATAAGTTGATTTATTCATAAACAAGAAATAAACTAAAATAATATACCTTCAGGCAGTGTATAGACTGGTATCCTCGGCAACCCTAGCACTCGGTACCGGCCGGTAGTGCTAGTGGGAGTATCCTGAGACCGACCCAAAGAGCTGTCTCCTCATCTAGAGATAAAGTAATCTCGGGCAGAGGGACGATGGAATCTAACGTCTCAGCATCGCCCCCAGTAGCCTGCAACTCCGTTATACGCTGGCTGCAGAGTTTCTCAAACCGCTCCTATAGTTTAATATATGTACATGTGAGTTATCTTGGTATCATCATATAAATTACGTAATATGATCCTAAACAATGTTTATTATAGTAAATGTATTACCCGTATAGCTAGTACTGTTGGAGATATCGTCGACCCCGAAGTTGAGTCCTTCGGCGTATGGACTCTATCCCAGAACTCCATCATAATAGTAGGTCGACCCAAGCTACTCCGCATGGCCTAAATCAAATACATTAAATAATATCACCTTACTTTACTATAGTTACAGTTTAATATTAAACTAAATTAAATATAAATACATACCGACTTAACCTCCTGAAACGACTGCGAGCTAGAAGTATGTACAACTCGCAGTTTGCCTCGATTCTTCTTCATCTGCTCCGACTTGGTCTTGAATGTAGCATCATCCCAGTACGCACACATCGCAGTCCATGCTGCATCTGATACTGCCGGCGACTGATGCTGTCGTATAGTAGTCTCGGGCGATTCTTCTACCGCCCGGACTACCCTCTGTCGTATCTCGTACAGCCAACCGACATAATTCTTCGAGATGTGAGCAATAATAACGGCGTCACCATCCTCCTCAGTGATGCCGGCATTATTGTATTTTAATTTAATTTAATTTAATTTTAATTTTAATTTAATTTAATTTAATTTAATTTACTATTATATTATATTATATTATATTATTTAATTTATTTAAATTGTATTATGTTAAATTAATTAAATTTAATTATATTAAATTAAATCAAATTTTTTACTTTATTTTAAATTTAATTTAATTTTTGATTATATTATATAATATTATATTTTATTATTTAATATATAATTAATTTAATTATTACATTTTATTATCTTAAAATAAATTAAATTAAGCCCATTATTTATTTAATATAATATAATTTGTTTTATATTATATAATTCAATTTATTTAAATTGTATTTTAATATTGAGAAACTAATAACTATACAACACAACCAACACAACCATTTTTTACTGAATTCTGACAGAATTCCGTCGGAGATAACAAATATATATGCCAATATCACAACAAGAATTATCAATACAAATATATACCAACACAACCAACCCCAATCAATAACTATAATGATGAGATGAACAACCAACAAGTTTATATAATTCAACATACAATTCAACAATTGTATATACTCAAATCTGTAAATTTAACAAACTATCAAATTAATATAATGTAAACATCCCAAATTTAGCAAACTATCACAAAAAATCCCAATTTCAACAACACTGCAAAGTAAATTTAGGGTTCAACAAAATTTCAACAACATTTCAATACTTTCAACAATATATATCTGAAAATTTAAACCCAAATTTATGCATAACCATATATATATCTGAAAATTTAGGGTTCTAAATTAAAACTTAATTGATAAAACTAACCTTAAATTGAGAGAAAGGAGGAGCAGAGAGGGACGAGAGAGAGAAAGAGAGAGCAGCAGAGGCCGGAGCAGGAGGCCGGAGGCGGAGGCGTGGCCGGAGGTGGGGCCGGAGGCGGCGGCTGGAGGCGGAATTGAAGAGGCGGCACGGAGGAGGCGAAAGCTGGACGCGGCAGGGAGAGGTGGCAGGCAGCAGCAAATGGGAGAGAGAGAGAGAGAGGCCGGAAGGGAGAGGAGGAGCACGGCAGGCGATGCCGAAGGAGCTGACGGCAGAGCTGCTTGAGGAACTGCCGGAGGAGCGGTGAAGAACCGGAGGTGCGGCTGTCGGCTAAGAGAGGGACGAGAGAGAGAGAGAGCAGAGGGACGGACGAAAGAGAGAGTGAGCTGAGAGAGAGAGTGAGGTACACAGCAGAAGTGAGGCTGGCTGCTGAATGATTAGGTTTTAAGTACTATTCCCGATGAAATTTAGTCGGAGTTAGTTCCGTCGACAATAGTGTAACCTCAACGGACAATCCGTCGACCTTATAGATATTTCGTCGAGATTGTAATTCGCGTTGGCGGGAAATGTTCGCGCCCCAGCCTTGGTCTTAGTTTGACGGAATTCTATCGGCTTTGTCTTATTCTCGAGGGATTTATTCCCGACTGAATATTCCATCGGGAATACACTAATTCCGACCGAATGGATTCGCTCGACCTTAATTCCGTCGAAAATAGCTCTATTTCTTGTAATGGAACTTATAATATTAATTGTGAATAATTATTATGTGATGGATATTTGTCCAATTTTTGTTACAAATGGAGAGATTTAGCATGAGTCATTTGTTAAGAGTTTGACATATTTTTCTATAGAACAATAATTATTTTTTTTGATAAAATATTCAATCAAATATATTATTATAATAGTATAATGTGATAATATAATAGTATAATTTTATAATTTAAATGGTAATATTATTATAATAATAGATAATTTCCAGCATGTGAATAAAAGTGGAGTGAAGGTTAGCATTTTGATTTTGAATTCCTTTTTCAAAACTTCACGTGCACTTATTTTTCAAGTGAGTGGGTGGAATACTTCTCCTGCAAATCATTTTTCCAAATTCTTGGGCCCTCAACCAATAAGAAAATTATAGTTAGGCAAAGAAAGAGAAAGTTAGGCAGGTTTATTTATTTATTTTTCCTCCGAGTTACACTATAAAAGGGGAGGTAGCACTTCATCCTAAACACACTAAAAAAACAATAGTGTTTATACTACAATATTGTGAGAATTTCTTTTGAGTATAAGAATACTTTGAGTGTAGCTTATAGTGCAAGATTTTCTCAGAATAATATATGTTATATCAGTCAGATCTAGTTTTATACTAAGGTAAATGATATTATTTTCTTTCAATACGTGTAAGAGATATCATTTTCTTTTATACTCCATATTATGTAAGTGATATTATTTTATTTCATATTCCTAAATCTAAACTTACTATGATAAATATTGCTTCTATAATTTCTAAAATGATTAAAAATTCCTTGAGGTTTGCTCTTCATTTAATATCACTAAAATATTTGTCTAAACTTTCTTATTAAATTTTATTCTTTTCATGCCGACGTACTATTCATGTCGGGGTACTATTCACGCTGGGTACTATTCACGACAGAATTTAGCTTTTTTTTTTTCTTGTCCAAATTATCTTTGAAATATAAATCTTAAATATCATTCTTGAATTTTACTCCATAATTGATTATCATGTTAACAATTTGGACATTCTTGAATTGTGGATAAATTAAATTATAAAATTTTAAAGTTTATCCTTGATCTCACTTTTATTCATTATTTATATCATTGTCATCATCCTCAGACTTAAGTTGTGATGAGAAGTTATCTTTGGCCCGTAGTGCAAAGATGAACTGTTGATTGGTATGATTATGACCATAAATTGTGTATTGGTATAATCATGACCTTTGGTGTTAAAGATTTATGGTGAGAGTTCTTTTTGTCCCATAGTGCAAAGATGGACTATTGTTTGGCATGATCAAGACAACTGGTGATACAAATGAATATCTTTGGCCTGTAGTGCAAATATAAAATATTGATTTGCATAATTATTGATTGATGTTACAGGGATAAAATATTAATGATGGACCTTTAAATCGCAGAAGATAGTAGACATCATTATCTACTTGACTCTTGTAATGGATTGATTGTTCCGCTGCAGTTGTTGATCTAAAACTTGTTGTCCATTATATTTTATCTGATTTATCATTGTTGAAGACTATAGATAATTTATTCTTCATTATCTTAGTCATGATATTCTTTACTAGGCTAGTTGAGCTCACCCATTTCCATTTTGTTCCATTGTTCTTCTCAGGAAATGAGAGTGTCGCTGAGACTAGTCGGGGAGTGGAGTAATGATCCAAGATAGTAGTCCTCACTATTCTGTACAATAGTGTGACAATAATTGTAATGAGTACTTAATTTGAGTGTGGATATTATCGTATTATATACGGCACAATATTTGTATTGGAACTCACAGATTATGTGTGATCGTATTTTGCACGACAAGTTAATTAATAGTAGTAAGTATGAAAGTTTGTATTTGAATTCTGTTGTATGTATTTGACGACTCAAAATGGGTTGTGTAGACTTATATATTTTGGGGACGTCACAATTTCTCCGGACATATTAACTTTCTCTTGACATTGGAGAAACCACTCATACAAACATTTCTCTAACTCAAGATATTTTGCTGATTTGTGCCTTTTAACATTGCTATTTTTCATCTCATCTGATAAACATTCTGCTGACCTTTTAAAAGTGTTTGATATTGTTGATTACCGATAGACAAATCAAACTTTTGTTGAACCTATGCTTGCATATATTTTTGACTAATAGAGGGATGCTCCTTCTTATACTCACATATTTTTCTCCTCATTTCATCGGTTAATGTTGATTTCTTTACTCCTTTCAAATGACGAGAAGTCAATAGAGAAAAAAATTGTAATAACTTGTTAGAATATATCTTTTACACATCTACTTTATACTGCATAGCTAAATATTTGAATCTTTTCATTTGCTATGTACATTAACTTAAAACCTTTTGTTTTCCAAGGCATTATAAGTTTCACCAATTCTTTTTAGCTTATCCAGACTCAAATTAATACATTAATGGTTGTCTCTTGATTTTTCTGACCACATACATAAATTGAAAAACTCCCTCTAAAATAATTAATATTAATTTATTGATAAATGAATAAATTATTCATTTATCGATAAATAGATAATCTCGCTAAAGTAATATTTTTTTCAGTCCCAAGAGTATTCATTTATTGAGGTTTTACTGTATAATTAAGAAAACACAGTTGTGATATGCATTGCTAAATTATAATTAAGAAATTCATAAATTCATGAGATTGATTATAACAATAAGGGTGAGTCATTATATTACATATCTCCTTCAAAAATTATCAATAATAATTATTTATGTAATTTATAATAAAAAAATTTAATAAAGAAATTTGCAATATCTATCAATTCTGTACTAAAATTATCCAACTTTAAAGAATGAGGATACCGATCAGTGAAAAGAACTTTGACTACATTTGGTTTTGTTTTCACGTCCAACACCTTAATATTACGAGTCCTTTTTATGTATTCTGATATATTTGTGTCGAATTATTATTACATGTAAAATATAATAATAAATGAGATTATCAATTCACGTAATTGACAATAAAAAAATTGACTTAATTGACAATTAAAAAATTGACATAAAAATTTCCAATATATATTATTTTTCTAATTAATATGCTAGCAAGGTTAGTGAATTGATCATAAAGTGAGACGAAATCACTTTTAATAGGTAAAACATATTAAAAGTAAAAATATTTTATCATTGGTAGAGCAGTATTTTATTTTATTTGATAAAAATATTTAAAGTGTGTATTGTTATATATAAGTTTAATAATGTTGTATAAATATTTTACAAACAAAAATTTTGAGAAATATTTTTGGTAAAATTTATAAGTTCAGATGTAAATGCCTTTTAAAAGTTAGCTTCCTTCAACGATACTTATAGACGGCCAAATCATCACCACTAGAGGCAATTTTGTCCGAATAAATGTTCTTGAGCAAAACTTCCTTTAATTTCCTTGCTTTTAGGGTTAGGGTTGGAGATTTGGAGCTATGTTTTCTAGCCCTTCAATTTCCTTTGGTTTTTTCAACAAGGAAAAAAAAATACTTCATATGTTTCAAAATTATTCATTTTAAAAATGACAATTTTTAAAGAAAATTTTTCACTTTCAACTTTACCCCTTAAAAAAAATTCGTATTACACACATTGTAATACAAATGTATCACACATTGTAAGGAGTTGGAATGGATTTGTAAGATATTCTTACATGATCAAATGAGGGAATAAAAGTTAACTAATTTTTTTATACAAGTCAATATAGTTTAATTGTGACCCCAGATTTGAATATCTTCATAGAGCCAAAAACAAGAAAAATTGATTCTACTTAAATCCGTACTTAAAACCAAATGTTTATTTCAATTTTACTAAAACTTTGCGTATATTTTATTTGTGTTTTTTTATAGTTGTAATCTCCTGATAAGGTTTAGGTTAGTGCAATGTGGACTCAAGAATTGTGCCAAAGATGGGCAAAGTTTTATTTACTAAAAGATTATCATAAAATAGGCAAAATTTTGATTAATTATTGAATTTAAAAATTACATTAAGAAAATAGAATAATTCCGTCGATAATTCCGTCGGATATAAACTGATCGGTATTTAGTTCGTCGAAAATTCGGTCAGAAATAAGAACTTTCGATCGAATAAAGTCAGACCAAACTTCCGTCAGAATTAGCCTCTATTTTTGACGCAATAATTCTTTCGGGAATGTTCTGTCGAAATTTTAACTGACATGTGGCGCAAGCTGGGAGCATACAAATCACCTTAGTTCAGACGGAGTTTTCGTCAGCCTTACCTTATTCCGTCGGAATTATTGAATTTAATATCACAATTTAATGCCTATATTTCCGACAGATATTCCGTCAGACTTGAGTTTTTTTTGTCAAAAATAGGGAATTTAATATCAATATTTGTACATGTAAACCTGTTTTATTTCAACAACACATGAAACATAACTATAACTATCCCAACAACATGTACATATAGTAATAATTATCGTATGTTCACATACAAGTGCAAATATGAATTATTTCAACAATAATATAAACTAATTTTCCATAAGTTATACAAAAAGTTTCATTAAACTACAATGATTTACAATGTTTAAACTACAATGATTTACAAAATTCAACTAAACTACGAGAATTTACATCCAATTAAGCTAAACTAAACTAAAGTAAATATGAATATAATATGTACAAATGATCAACAAAACTAACTCAAGTTAGTACTACCCCCGGTGTCGTCATCCCCCCGCTCGGCATCAACATCGACATCTGCATCGCGAGCTTGCTCGGGGTCACCCGCCTCCTCGGCATCGCCACCTAGCTTGTTGATCCAACTAAAAATATAACTCATTAAATCATAATTGAGAATTAAAATCGCAGTTAAATGATAATTAAACAATATGAAAAATATACAACCTGAAATTAATAATATACTTGAGTAGTCGGGGGTTGACTCATCATCAGACCAAAAGCCTCTGACAGTACGGTAATCACCATTTGGAGCACTTCGTCACGCATCACGACGAACTGCTCCGAAAGGATACCCGTACTCTAGACGATGGCCCCTGATGTAATATCCTGAGCTAGATGATGAAGGCAATCTTGACTAGGCAACTCCTGAAGATGGATAATCGGATGCATACGAAACGTCTCCGACATCGTCGTCATGGCCCTCTAGAATAACTCGCCATCCAAGTCAACGCCTGTATGAGATGGTCCAACGGGTACTCTCGGATGCTGGCGCTGACTAAAGCCTGAGGAAATAAATGTAACATAATAATAATCTAGATTCACGATATAAATTATGAGAATACAAGAAACTCACTAAAATTAATACCTATAGGCAGTGTATAGGCTGATATCTTTGGAAGCTCTAGCACTCAATATCTGCTAGTAGTGCTAATGGGGCGATTTTGAGACGCGACCCAAATAGTCATCTCCTTATCTAAAGATAAATTGATATCTTAAGGAGGGATGGTGGAATCTAAAGTCTCTTTAATCGACGCATATACCTGAAATATACCTGAAATACGATGAATTAACGAAATTAATTAAGACAATGAGTTATAAATTTCATCAGATAGCATCTTGTAAAAGGTAACAGTTGTATCATTTGGCTCTTGTTGAGGACTATTTGACGAATGCTCGTTTTAAGCCCAACCAAAATTGGTAGGGGTTATAAGTATCGAACAACATCACCACGACATCATAGTTATCGGCGTATGAATCCCCGTGAACTGGTTGGCTTACACTATCGGTTAGTTCTGTTAACTCAGCTGATTTCATGTGATGAATTTATACCGAATATCCATCCACAAACCTACGTGAAAAAAAAGTCGAATTTAATTTTGTCGGCTTCTTTCGAATCATATTTTTACACTTAAGATACGGGCTTCTTATCTTTCAGTTTGGATCATCATTATCATGTTTTATGGCATTGTTCATAAAATTGCACACCCATCACACGGTACACATCAACTAATCCCCTCCCATCAACCTGTATCTTACGGTACATCCAACTTTGCTGGTCAAGTGACATTTTTAATTGAACAAAATACCTAATCAGAACAGGAATATTCATGCATGTGGTCCATGCATGAATTCTATATAACAATATGTCCTCTGTATAGGGGTTAAGCTTCTATCCCGTTCCTGGATGCGTATCTTCATTAGTGTCAACACCTTGACCACGTTTATTTTGTTTTAAGAAAATTTCGGCAGCACCTTTCCCTGGTTTCTAATTGCACGAAATAGACCAAGACAACTTTGGCTAAGTATGCACTCGAAGAACATGTAGTGACACCAACCAAAAAATCATCTTCTAAAAAATACGTACTCAAGTTATTGGCAGTAGCCTAAGTGAGAGATATAATATCCAGGAACAGTCCCAGACTGAGGACTATTCGACATTCACTCCTAATGAGTAAATGTCGAACATGTTTCTAAGCTTCTAAGTAAACTACATGCACAAGTATTCAGTTTACTTTAGTTGTAGAAAACTAAACAAATGCTACTTAGTTTACTAAAACTCCTAAGTATACTACATAATTCAAACATATTCAGTTTAATTTAGTTGTGAAAAACTAAGCAAATGCTATTTAGTTTACTAAAACAAGTATACTACATGTGTCAAGCATGCTCAACTTATTTTAGCTGTGAAAAACTAAGTAAATTCTACTTAGTTTACTAAAACTCCTAGGTATACTACATGTGTCAAGTATATTTAGTTTACTTTAGTTGTGAAAAACTAAACAAATGCTACTTAGTATAGTGTAGCATAGTATTTTATTTTATAGTATTTTATTTATGTCTTTATTTTAAATTATATGTTATTATTTTTATATTTCCTTATTTAATTAATATGCTGTTATTATATTATATTATATTATATTAAACCTACTTAATTATTTGATTTTAGTAGTGAAAAATTAAGTAAATGCAACTTAGTTTATTATAGAAGTTATATTATATTATTGACTTAATTATAAACGACGGAAATTTCGTCGGGAATTTCAATGAAAATACATACTACAACCTTTTTTGAGCTATATCCGCTAAATTTCAAGTATATAACTTAAATTAAGCAATGTTGGCCAATATAGATAAGTTGTTTCATGCAAAATCAAATTCACAAAATGTACTAAATGCTAATCACAATATATTCTCAAATGCTCAAAATCACAATATATTCCCAAATCAGGTAATGTATTCCAATAACAAAATAAATAAATGAAATTATATCTGAATACTATTTCTTGAACAATACCCAAATTAGTTCCTAAAATCGAATTCACAAAATCAATACTCAAAGCAAAAAATTAGTACCCATACAAAACCAGTACCCAAAATTGACAAATTAAGTAAATGACAAATATTTAGAAAACTTCTGCACCCCTTTAATATTAGCATAGCCCACATATAATGTTAATTTTATTCTGAAAAAATTTCGTCGAGAATTCCGTTAAAAATAACCATGCCCATTTTTCTTAGCTAAATGAACCAACCACAATACATGCATTAAGAGCACAAATTCCTGCATACAATATCAATTAAAAGCATTACATACTGTAAACCTCAACTGATTAAGCCAACTTAATTGATATACAGTGTAAACCTCAAACAAATTATAAATCAACTTCACATATAAACCAAATTGTAAACTAACTTCAACATTAAGCAGAAATTTATTGTACAAATTAAGGCTTAGTGTAATTATACAAATTACCCAAATTAATTGCACAAATTCAGTACCCAAAACTGACAAACTAATTCATTATACAAATAAGGGATAATTTATGCATTTCAGAAAATAAAAAAATTACAAATTAGTGAATTGAAGAACTTATACTGCAGAAAATTAAAAAATTGACAAATTGATGATGTGACGCCCCCAAATCCGAGTAACTTTAAACTCTAGATCTGGTGTTTCACGGTACTAACGCTAACATACATCTAACCATGCATTCATACTAATAGAAAAGAAATTACTAGTTATTACAAGCTTATTATTACATACTCAGGTTCTATGTCCTTTAAATCTTTTTAACAAGTTAATTAAAACAGTAATTAGATAGAGTTTACATACTCTTATTCATTTATCTTACCTTTGCCCTTGTCCTTGTCCTTTCCAGAACCTTCTACACGCTCAATTTTTGCTGAAAATATTTAATTTTAAGCAAGAATGAGCATTTACATACTCAACAAGTATAACATTTGCATATAAATTAAATAAATTAAGAATCATGCTTTTATACTTCTAAACCTTCAATAGCTAAACAAAAGTTGTGAATAAATCTCAAATGATGGGAAATTACTTTCTCTGTTTTCAAATCATATTTTTGAAACGGCATACTGACTTTAGTTGAGCAGTCATAATACCTCGAACTTTGATTTTCATTCAAAAAGGTTTTGAACAACTATTTTACTATAAATCGTCATAACTTACTGACACGTTGGGTGATCAGCCCTTTGTACCCTGTAATGATCATTACTATATGGGGAACGACTTATTTTGCGTTCTTCCGTCACTCGACATTTCATGCCGACAATATGAAAACATTCCCCCAATATTAGGGATGTTAATTCTCAGACCGAATCTGCACCAAGTAGAAATTGGTTTGGAAGCTTTATTTAAACTCAATAACAATTCAAAAGATCATATCTAGATGATTGAAAGATTTTAACACATGTCTAGCCGATATAAATGACACTGACATACTTCTTAAACACTTCATGCATATCAGAACTTGAAAAACTTGAACAATTCATGCATTATAGCAAAACTTGAATAATGTATGCATTATAGCATAGCTGAACACTTGTACAACCAACAAAGAGTTTGTATAAGTGAAATTTACACAATCGTTAAACATTGTATAAACCGAAGTATACATAAGGATTATTCATAAGAATATACATCCACATACTTTAAACTAACATTCAAATGAAGATTGAATAAGGTTAGAATACTTGCCTTAGCTGTCCTTAATACTTTAGCGTTCATCGCCCTTTGTAAGTCCTACACATTCAGTGCATATATATAACATACAAATAAGCCACGTATAAACATCATTCACGGTTTACATTAACTCTATTCCATGCTTTATAATGTATGTTTCATAAGAATCGAAACACTATTTAAGTTCATTAACATTCGACTCGGTGTTTCGACGTTTGTACGTCGTACGCTCGACTTTTCTACCCCGAACGCTTAACCGACACGCCATTGCATATGATTAACACGTCCAATATATCTACCATTCCTTGGTTTACATTCCTCTAGAATATATTTCCAAAGTCCAATGTTTAGAACTTGAAAATACTAGTCAAACATGGCTTGACTCCCCGGCGTTTCGAAGAAACCACCCCGATTTGCCTCTAATTACACAAGTCCTAAAAAGCCTCATTTTAGAAACTGCTCCCGACCTTAACTGTTACACCCCCAATCTCAGATACATGTACCTCGAATCTGGTGCTCCACGACCTAACATATACAGTATACTAATAACATATTCAGCGGAATAGTAGAATTATTTACATTAATATTACATAAATATTCTCGTCCCAAGTCTCGAAACTATCATTAATACAATACATAACTTAATCCAAAATATTAATTAAGTTTAATACATATAGAAACCATAATAATAACACAAAAGAGAAAAACTATTCCATAGCATTGTTCTTGCCTTTATCCTTTCCTGAAGTTCCACGTTATTCTATCTTAACTGAAATGTTTAAGTAAAGCAAGAGTGAGCAACAAATTTACTCAACAAGTAATATAAAAATCAATATGAATGGGCATATATAAAGTTCATAATCTCAAAGCTATAACGACAGTTAATAGCTTAATAATTTAAGTAAGAATGTTGTGAACAACGTAAATATCAATAGTTCTAAATATGTCCTTTGAAATTAATAATGATTCGCTATAGATTGAAAGGTTATTAGAAGAATTCAAATGTTTCAATATTTTTGAGTTAATGAATATTTAACACTGAGTAGTCACTATGAACCATGAACTCCTGCGAGAATTAATAGTATTCACTAAAAATCCACAATATAAACAAGTACAATATGTGATCAGCCTAAGGTACCCTATGTTATGTATAACACTCAAAAATATTGTTCGTGCGAGTGTCGTTTTCCCAACATAATATATTTTCCCCTTCTATGAGGGTTGTTCATCTCAACAGATTATAAGAGTTCGCTCCAACACAATTGGTTTGGATCGCTTTCTAACACATGTATATTAGTCTAGTCGAATCAAATGTCGTAGACACTTTTCTTAATACATTTAGGAAAAATTTATATGTTCAATATTCGCAACAGGATTCAAAGAATCATTCAAGAATATAATTATGATTTAGATCAAGGTTTTAGAGTATAATAATATAAGAATCATTCTATAAATCAATTTACTTATAGAATCAATAAGTGTACAAGTTTAGGAACTTGCTCAATATATATTAGGAAACTTGTACAATATATAAGGTTATGTAAGTTAGGAAACTTGCCTGAGTAGTAGTTTATATCCGACCCTGACTTCTTATCCTTTGAATAATCTATATTCGTCATAACGGTTAATCTCTATTAACCCACAAATGTAAATCTAATTGGACTAATTTACTAACCTCGTATACTTAAGGCTCACAAATCAATCTACTTTTATTTAATTAGACTATTTTTATTCCATTTATTAAACTTCACATTTATCCCATTTACTACAAATGAAATAATCTTTTATTATTTTACTTGTTTAGTTAATGGTTCACAATTTAATTTATTTATTCATATCTCATTGTACAAACAAAGCATTCTCACTTTATTTTGTTAACATTTAATTACTCTTTAAGTAATTTTCTTAATTACTATTCACACTTTATTACTCCACAAATAATATAATATAATTATCACTTTATTTGTTTAATCTATTATTAGAAATATCTTTATTATCGTTTTATGTAACACAATAACCCTGAAATTATTGTTTATTCACCACAATTAAAATAATCTTTAATATTAATTTAATTGTTTACACTTTGTTAACTTACAATTATCTTTTAATTTAAAATGGTCTTTACAATTAACATATAATTAAAATAATCTTTATTATTTTAATCAATTCACAACTTCATTTATGGTATATATACTTCACAATTAAAATTATCTTATTTATTTCACAATCAATTCATAATTAGAAAATTTTAACTTACTAACCCACAATTAAAATAGTCTTTATTATTTTAATTGTTTAATCATTGTTAATAAAATATTTAAATTAAAATAATATCTAAAGATTATTTTAAATTATTTATTATTTTATTATAATTTTTTCTTTTTCTGACCCTATTTTACCCGACCCGAACCGGTTTGACCAGGATCCGGCCAACCCAGGAATCGGTCCAGCGCCCCGACACTGGAATTAAGCCTTGGGCCAACGCCCCGGTGCTGGTGGGCAGAACCTCCAAGTTTGATTTTCTTACATTTTTTATTTTCTACCTTTTTTGTTTCAATCTTGCATAACTTGTTCATTTTATATCCAAATGAGTTCAAACCAATTCGATTATTTCATAAACTCATATATCTTTAATATTTGATTTCTTAAACAATTTTCAAAAATATTTTTCTAATCAAAAATATTGATTTTCCAAGCTAGGGTTCTCATTTGACATGTTTTACTAAATATTTTGCCGTGAGTTCGTTTTAATTTCGATTTCGACGATTTCACTTGGTTGTGTTTGTATTTCATAGATGTTCAGCATAAGATTTTTAGATCAAACAAATAGCTTACACATTTTATGTCATTTAACACCAAATCTCATGCTTTTCAAGTATTATAATTT
The DNA here is from genome assembly GCA_020205555.1 of Panax stipuleanatus. Classification (NCBI taxonomy): domain Eukaryota; kingdom Viridiplantae; phylum Streptophyta; class Magnoliopsida; order Apiales; family Araliaceae; genus Panax; species Panax stipuleanatus. The sequence goes on along the minus strand of CM035126.1, from coordinate 15,321,880 downwards.
AGGTTTCCTACTCACATGTTTTTTCTTTGTTCATTTAGATATGAAGACACCTAAAAGGCATATAAAATCACATATTCTCCTTCCAATACCCATCTTTATAATTTTGGATCCTTCATGATCCAAGCAAAACTCCCACAACCAAACATTCATCTTCTACTTAGAATTACATATACTAGCTTATCTTGATAAAATTAAAACTAGGTTATGATCATATCTATTTGATGTTTTCTTCCTCTTAGTTATAAGCTTCAAGTAGTTCTCCACCATTATTTCTTCTTCTTGAACTCCACCAAAATGCAAAAACTCCTTTAGGTTTCTTCTTTTCTCTCTAATTCTCCTAACTCTGCAGCACTTAGTAAACTCTTAGCAAATGAAGCAAACTCTAGTAATTGACTTAGGATATCCTATTTATAGGCAAAATCCATGTACCAAATCTATGTACTAATACTTGTATAATAATTGTATTTGTATACCCAACTAGGTATTAACCAATAGTAAAAGGAGATTAGGTAAAAAGTATTACCAAACCCTAAGCTAGCTATGCCCTAACTCATTATTTCATCATATGTCATTGCTTGTAAGCTTAATTAAGCCACAAAAATCAGCACTTTGAGCCAAATGGGGGGGGGGGGGATTTTCGATTAGGATGGATTATATATATATATATATATATATATATATATATATAAAATTTACACTTATTCATCCTTCACTTTCCATTCTACATTGGGCTACTCCTATATAATGTCTGTTGGACTACTAGAATAATTTAATTTAGTTTCGACCAAATTAATACACATTGGGCTCAACTACCATTCTAGCACATTAATTATTTGGACTATACTCTTAACACATTAGACATGTCTCATTTTATTCTTATTGAGCTTAAGTATAATTCTTAGTCCATTACATTATTTACTCATCTCTTAGTTAATCCAATTACTTGGTCCATCTTAATCACTATGCCACACAAGGCATATTACTTAAGCTTAATAAATTTATAAATCAAGCTTATCATCATCTTTATCACATTTCTCAATTACCATATACTTAATTTCATTTAAATTGAATTATTAAGGTGCATGAAACACACACACACACACACACACACACACACACACACACATATATATATATATATATATGTACACTAACAATTTTTAAACATTCTCATTTTCATTACTAGTATTATTTAAAAAATTCTTAGGTATTTCATTAACTCTCAAAACTTAAAGAATGAAAATTGTAGATCTACTTCTTAGCTTTCCAATTCATCTTGAATCACCTTAATCGGAGTTCGGACGACAGAGTTATGATCAATTTAGTAAAGCTTGTCCAAACTGACTTTTGGCCTAACATTTGGCCAGTGCCTAGGCGCTCCAAATATCCTTGGGCCAACTTCTAGGCACTTAAGAGCAGGGTCTAAGTGCCAAGGCAAGTGCCTAGGCGCTTGGCCTTGACACTTAAACTCAACTTCGTCATCCGATATTGCAATGAGTCCGTTCTTGAGCCATGTTCTTCCTTATAAAAAATTCTTCAAATCCACCTAGACAAAAAAATTTCATATTCTTTAACTTGTCGGGAAATAAGCTCAAAAACAATTCGGGAGCCATTTTTCACCGAAAGTCATTTTAACGATAATTTTTTTAAACATTATAACTTACTCATCCGAAGTCGGATTGAACTCATTCTTGAGCCTACGACTCACATATTCACCCAACTACATAAATCTAGGAAAGAAATAATTTTCCAAAAGTGTTAACTACCCGTAAACTTGGTCTAAAAAAGGTACCAAGTTAGGATTTTTCACACTTGACACCTTTTACGAAAAAATACACCATACTCTGTTCCACTTGGAACACTTCCACAACATACATAACTATGATTGCATCATATGAAATCATATCACAACACATAATCAAACATGTATTAATGTCCGTTTATAGTCCACTATTATCTTGTTTTCCCATCATCATGCTTAGGCTTAAGTTTTATACTTTAATTTACTTGACATACATCTTTAAGGTGTTTTAACAAAGGGGTTCTCCTTCATATCCACCTTATAACTTCAAGGTCTATCATGAACTTCAATTAACTAACCACCAACAACTAATTCAAACAAGAAAAATAAAAAGATAAAGAGATGATGGTTCAATGTTTACCTCTTATGGTTTCTTCTTCTTCTCCTCCTTCCAAGCTTAAACTAAGCTTTGATCTTGCTCACCTTCTCTTCTTTGATCCGCCCCTCTTGCTATCTTTTCTCTCTATCTCTTGCTCTCTCTAACACTTAGCCAAAATTTAGCACAGTGAAGGGATGATACTTTGGGTTTGGTATATATAAAACCTACTTTCCACTTCTTACAAGTTGGTCACCCAATTTTAGTCACAAAAGTTCTTTTGTGACACCCCCAAATTCGGATACTTCAATTTTTACGAGATTTGGTGTTCACTGTACAAATATCATCTATCTATCTACCCATAATAAATGCAAACCATGCAATAGATAGAAATAAATCCATCATCTCCCCTTATGGGGTTACAACATTTGAATAATAATACATAATCAATCCTAGGTCATACTTAACCTTAAATCTCTGTTGCGAAAACGTAAACAAATAATAAGTCTTAAACAACATAAACATAAGTCTTAAACAAATATTATCAATTAAACAACAAGTCTTCATCATTTGTTGACTTTTCCCTTGCCTTTGCTAGTGGAAGGCTCGTCAGATCTTTCGTTCTTAACTGCAATATTATTATTACGCAAGAGTGAGCACGATTTCTCACAAGTATAACAATATAACAACAATATAATAACATGCAAGTGAATAAAAAACTTCTGAAATAAGAAAACTTGGCTTTTGAATCAAGAATGAATAACAAGAATCAAAAGAACTTCTGAGGGTTATAAGACCTTGAACTATGTCCTAGGTTGTAAAGTGTTTATAGTTTAAACCTTTAACAGTCATAAGATTATGAACTCTACTTCTCGTACTTAGGGGGATCAGCCTTTAGTATCATACTGTGCACAATATCTTAACGCTAAAGCATTATAAATCTCCCTTACAAGGTTGTTCATCTCAGTTTGACATCAGAGTCCGCACCAAAGGGAGTTTGATTTGGATAAGCTTAATAATAGTTCTAGAATTTAGAACGCTTATCAACTATGTATTAGTCGAATTAATAAAGAGTTCGCTAGTCTTACAAGATTCAACAATAAATGATATTCAATTCAAATAATAAAACTTAAGAGGTATACAATCGAATAAGTATTGTATAACTGGAATCATGCTTTAAAAGAATTATAACATCTAATATGAAATCTTGAACTTGAACAATTAAGAACAAGAACTTGTTCGACATAGAATATAAGTCTCGGACTTTCTCAATCGAAGAATTTAGAATTTAACGAAACTTGTTTAACAATAATAAGTTAGGAATAGAATACGTGTTCAAATAAAGGTTTGAGTTTAGAAAACTTGCTCAATTTAAAAAGTATAGTTAGAAAACTTGCCTCGTGCGCAAGCTACAAATCTAGTTATAATTCAATTCCTCAACGTCCTACACATTACATTATGCATACGATGTCGATTAGTTCATAACCATTACGTTCTAACCGTTGAACTTCTTCCCTAAGTTCAACTTAACAACGTGGTTGAAACTTAACTCGCTAACTAACCACATACGTGAGTTTAAACTCACAACATACATATCACACGTGTATAACACTTAAACTATCAAAATCGTACTCTATGATACAATATCTATGTACACACATAACATATTGATATGAGACTTCAAATCATCTTAAACATGTCAACAATATATTATCTTATTGTTTAATACACTTATCAAGTCATCACATCAAATTAGCTAAACATGCACTGCCTAAAAATTTCTCAGAAGCCAAGCCAACTTCCTGGACAGCACCCACCCCCGCTGGGGCGAGGCTTTTTGCCTATGAGGACCCGCTGAGGCGGGGCCCCCTGCTGGTGCATTTTCTGGTTCGCGATTTTGACAGATCGTTGGCCCAATTAATTCCAATTAAATGCAAATTAAACTAGTATCGTGATTTCTATGAAGTATAAACTTCATAGAAACATCATACAATGTTACTAACATATTTTTAACATCTTAAATCATGCAATTACTCGAATCAAATCACGTAATTTCACTGTTCTTGGTGTTCTTGAAAGTTTTGAAGTAAAACATGAAATTTGACGTCACGGATTCGTTATAACTCTGAATCCGTCCGTTCAAAGTTTGTTTTCTTTGTTTTAACATGTATTATTATAATCTACTGTCAAATTTAAGTTAAATAAACAATTCATGGCATACAATTGTTCGTAAGGGCCATAAGACTATATATACAATTTTTATACTCTGTAACTTCAAACAAAACCCAATTGAAACATAATTACATGGTGTTGGTCACTGTAATCCATGTATGCATGATATAAAATATGTTATTAATATATGATAGCATACATGTGATCATATCTTAAGTAAATCATAAAAATCGTTCTTCACCGAGAACTTTTAAAACATATTAATGGAAAATTCTGAAAACTTTTGAAAAACTTAATTAAAACATATTCACATGGATTTGATTGTTTTACAACATGCATAGATGGTAGAAATCATGTTATAATCATTTAGAATCACATACTTCATCAATCCATGGCTTAATCATAAAATGGACTTTTTACAGAGAACTTAAAATAGAAAACATAGTACGTGAAATAGAAATTGGGATGAAGAATATACCCTTGCTAACTTTGGTTGATGATGAGATAGATTCTACTTCTCAATCTCTCAATCCTCTCTGTGTATTTCTATCTAAGTTTTTCTCTCTGAAAATTATTATCTGATCATGATATATAAAGTAATATAGTTGTAATATACGTATATACTATATGTATATAAAAACTGACGTAGTAATGGTCAGTTAACCCATAATGGGTTAACTGCCCCAACTTCTCATAGGGTCTTGTTTGGCTATTACTTAATAACTCCTTCCCATTTAATTTAATTAACTCTTACCATATAGTTAAATAATGTCACACCCAATTAATCATATAATCTTATTTAAATCAATTAAATAAAATAGAATAAATCCACATTAAATCACATAATCACATAATTAAAATTCTCATTTATTAATTATGTCAAATAATTAAATCTCTAATTAATTAGTAAATTAATTAGAATAACATTATGCTTATTAAATAATTCATTTAATCAAATAAGCTCAATTAAATACATACTTGAATTATAAAAATTCTCCACGTTAAATTAACTAATGTAACACATATAATTAAATTAATATACCACAATTCCATCAAATAATTATTTAATTCAATAATTAAATCATTAAAAATATTTATTTAATTTAATAAATATTCAAATTAAATTACGAAAATCTTGTTCGTCACATCTTTTCCCTCATGTTTAAAAGCTTACTAATCACCCCATTGAGTTACCCTAATCAAACCACAATTAAAGCTAACTCAAGACACTTAATAACCACTTAATTGCCAAAATCACTTAATGAAACATTGATCATCATTATATACTTCTTAGGTATGGTGAGTCATGTACCATGACTCACCAATAGTCCTCCTTTAGCCCAAAAATTCAATCACTCTATGACCATTTTGCCCATTATCTTGCTTTAGATAAGGGGTGAGTCATCATGTGTTTATCCCACCTGGGATAAACACCAACACTTGCAAACTTTGGCTCCAAGTCTCAGGTTTTATTCCTAAGGCTTGAGCTATGACTTCCATCTTAATCAAGCCACATCCAACCTTGGTTTGCACTTGACTCAACCCTTGGCTTAGCTTTTATCTTACCCTCTTGGCTCAATCTTAGCCAACTTCCAATTTTTCTTAGCTAAGCCTTTAAATTCTTAGGCTTAGTTAATCCAACTAATTCTAGTTAGACATTTTCTTATCCAGTTAGGTTTTCTAACTTTCTTAGTTACTTTTTGTAATTAGCTCGATTAGACAAAAAATCGACTTTTGATTTTCGAAAATTCGATTTCGCCATCGATCCCCCTTTTTCGAAAAAACGCTATATCGTAATTCGAAAATTCGAAAAAATGAGTTTTCATTTTTAGCGTGAATAATGTATTTTCTTGAAAAAAAATTTATTTTTCACATTTACCCTCTAAATACTCAAAAACGCGCACATAACTTGTAGCGTGATCATATGATGACCATAAGTCGCATAAAACATAAATTATCAATAAAATTTCATTTTATTAAATAATTTTATATAAATCTCAATTACAAATATTGATTGATCGTTGCGATCATTACAGGTGATACTCGACGCCGTGTGGTCGTCGCGAAGCCAAGCTAAGCTAAGCAGTGGAGTGGATGGGAGAATAGGGGGTGGATTGGGAGAATTAGAACATTCACAACAGTTTTCTTATCTTTATCCCTACTCTGCAGTATTATTGGGTCATTCTGCAAAAAAAGAATTTAATTTTTTCACTATGTACCCAACAGGTTCCTTATATTGATTCCTTAAATAATGAAATTTGAAATTTAAAAGTCCCAAAGTCAAAACATCAAATTAATAATAATCTTATAATTTATAAAAGAGAGAGTAAAATTTATCAATTACATTCCACTGTAAAATAATTTTTATTTTATTTTTAATTTTAAGTAATTTATGGAGTGAGTATTGAATGGATTGTAGTTGTAAATGTACATAAGTTAAATATTAACTTTTAAAAAGTTAGTTTGTGATATTTTTAAATTTAAATTTAATATGATTCATTTAAATTTTGAAAATTATAAATTTTATAATTAATAGTACTTTTATAATATTTATAATTATATTGACATAAATTAAACAAATTTATATCAATTTTAAATTTGAATACGTTTGAAATTAATTTTTAAAAAATAAGTCAATATTAAGTTTATAATTTGAAAATGAAGTAGTAAAAAAATATCAAGATGTGTATGATTGATGAGTTGTCCACTTAAATGAGGGTGTGAAATGTCATTTTGTATATATAGAGAATGATCTTTTGACTCCCTAACACTGGGGAGTAAAATCCTATATAGGGATTAAAATAGAGAGTCAAATAAGGATAAAGAAACTGATGGATAATAATTTATTGATGTATTCTTCAAAATTGGGGATAGAGAGTTGATTAGGGAAATTGGTATTATTGCTCTTAGGGACAATGGATGTCGGAGGTGGGGGAGGAATGAACGAAGGTGGAGGTAGAGGTGGATGGAACGGAAAGAGAGAGCAACAAGGATAGAGAGAGAAGAAATGAAATGAAAAATCTGTGGCGCTGCTAAATGAAAATAGGGACGGGATTTAGTCGAAAATATTTACGTCGATTATAAGTTATTTTCGACAGACATTCCGTCGATAATATATTCGTTCCTTCAAGTATATCTTCCGCTCTAACGGGAAGCTTTGGCGCCTAAACTGCTATTTATTTTCGACTAACGTCCGTCCAAAATAAGATAATTTTGAGGGACTTAAGTTCGACGGAATATTCCGTCGATAATAAAGTAATATCGACAAAATTAGTTCCGTCAAAGATAATTTTTTCAAAAATAACCTCCTTTCTTGTAGTGTAATATATATTTACAATTTTTTTAAAGAAAAAAAAGTAACTCACTATAATCATTATTGTAGTAGATACTTGAATCATGACTAGACGCTAAAAAAATGTATATAATTGTTATGAGCAATGCTACTATCACATAATTTAGGTCACATAAAACTCACATATATACACATGCATATTTGTGGATTCTACATATCACGCAGGGCCTATAATATGTATATATGTGTATGTGAGCATTATATGAACTAAAATTATGTGGTAGTAGTATTATTTAATTGTTATCTATTCTTGGGCCTTTAGAATAAGAAAAAGAATATTGTGACGTATAAATTAGAAGGAGGTCCGTAGAGTTCATACACCATGGGGTCCATAGCCAATGGGCAATTGCCTAAAAAAGGTTGAAATGATTAGACAGTTGTTGACACTAGAAGCTAGAGGAATCCAGGTATATTAATTACCCAAATAAAGCTGCAATAGTACAATTACAAATGCTAAGCTAGGGTTTATGTTAGTGATCCCTAAATATAAAATGTGGTTAATTAATTAGCCAAATGAAGGCTATAGGTTAAGATATGGACTATGGAGAATACATTACAAGTATAAATAGGAGTATATGCATGGGGGAATTGGATTGGGCAAAACATTTTCTTTTTCCTCTTTCTACTTTTAGCTATATGGTTAGACAATGCTTCACAATTCATTTTGCTGGGGATGAGACAAGTTTTTTACCCTACTTCGTATCATCATACGAATTTTTTTTTTTACTCCATACGTTCAAAACTATAAGATTATTATTTTTACATTTTAAAAATTAATTTTAAAAATTTTTAAATACAAAATTATTATAAATTATTTTCATTTATGTCAATGTAATTATCTATATTATAAATTATTAAAAAAATATTGTTAATTATAAGATTTATTATTTTAAAATTTTAAATGAATTATATCAATTTTAAATTTAAACATATTTCAAATTGATTTTTAAAAAATTAATATGAATCTTATAATGTGGAACAAAGGGAGTATATTATGTAACAGTCTTACAAACAACAATCACATGTACTTTAAAAATACAATAAACATTATAGAAAACTGATAAATCTACAATAGAATTTTTGTTTTGAAAATATCAAAAAGTGTTGTGAAAATATCAGTTTCCAAATTATAAAGATATTGTTTTCGATGCATGTTCAAACTTTTGGGATATTTCACATAAATTTCACATCGGATAAATTCAAAACTGTATATGAGTTTATAAATATGGTAAAATCTTAACTTAATATGTTAACATTTTAGGTAAGAAAGTGATAAAAAAAAATGCTTATAGGGTCAGTTTACACAGGTGTACACTACATTGGTGTAATGTATTGACTTGGGTTGGATGTTGGATTGCACAATTCCACTACATGTGGTATTAGAACCCATAGTTCGATGGTTCCAGGTTTCAAGTTCATACTCCATGGTAGACCTGATAAAATATGATTATAAGTTGTTTTTAATTTATAAAATTTGGTTATGGTTCCATTTAAAAACTAAAACCACATTACCTATTTTTAATATAAGTTGTGTGGATTGGAACCATATAGTTATGGATCAAATATAGGTCAACCTATATTTTAAATTTCAAGCTTCAAATCAATATAGATTTATGCTTGAAGTTGTCTGTAGCTTTGCACATTGATGACATGGGAAAGGGTCTTGGTTTCGATATTGTTCTAGACACTATAAAAAAAAAGTTTATTTACGATGAAATTATCTTCGACGGACTAATTATTATCATAAATAAGTTAATTTCGACGAAAGTTTTTGTCGAAGTAAATTTGTTTCGTACATATGCTAAGCCCGACGGAATTCCTTCGAAATTAATAGGACACCCTTGGCGCCAACATTCCAGTCAGCGCCAAATATTTTTTTTGACGGAACAATGTTATTGTCGACGGGATATCTGTCGAAAATACATTATCTCTGAAGGACTTATTTTCGACGGATATTCTATCGGAAATAAGCTTTAAACCTAATCAGTATCATTTCTCAACAGCCTTATTTCATTTTTCTATCTCTCACTCTCACTCCTTTCTATCTCTCACTCACTCTATCTGTCATCATAGTCCGCCTCCTCACGTTGCAACCTCGTCACGCCGTCGTTGCAGAACGTCAACCTCCACACCTCCGTTTCGCCGATCGATCGCCTACCTCCACACCTCGTCTCCGTTTCGCTGCCGATCGCTGTTACAGATTCTCTCTATATATCCCTTTGTCAATATTAATGTAAGTTGAAGTAGTTTCAAATCAATAGTTAGGGTTAATGGAGAATCTGAAATTAAAATAGTTATTGATGTTGTAGAAATCATTCAATAGTTAGGATTAATGAAATTAAAATTCGTTATTGATGTTGTGGAATCTGAAATTGGGAATGGAGTTGTAATATCTGAATTTTGGAATGGAGTTTAACTATCAGAAATTGGGAATATTAATGGAGAATATTATTTTGTGGAATCTGATGTTGTGCATATTATTGTTGAATCTGAAAATGAGAATATTATTTTGTAGAATATGAAATTGTTATTGATTTGAAAAATCTGCATAGTGAATCTAAAATTAGGAATAATATTTTGTAAAATTTGAAATCTGCATATTTTGTAGAATCTGAAATCTGCATATTGAAATTGAGAATATTGTAGTACTCTTGCTGAACTTGCTGAAATAGGGTTTAATTTGTGCAATTGCAACTTTTGTTAGTATATTAAATCTGTTAAATGCTCCAATTTGTATTTGTTTTCAATTGTAGACTTATTTAATTTCCGACATAATTTTTGAGGGAAATTTCCATGGGAATTATTAGACCTGGCAAAATCAACCCAAGCCCGCAGGCTGGGCTGGCCGGGCTTTGGGCTTCACATTTTCAGTCCATCAAAATCTGGGTCGTTTTTGCCCAGTCCGGCGATGGTCCGACCCGTTTGGGCCAACGTGACCCGTTTGCCAGGTTTAGGAATTATAGAAGGTAATAAAAAATCAATAATTAATTATAAAAGTCGATTATGACTTAGTTTGACACTAAAATAAACTAAACTACACAATTAAGTGGCATTTACTTAGTTGACTGCCAATAAAATTTAAAAATATATAATTAACTATAACATACATAAATACTATAAGAAATATAATGTAAGAAAAAGGATAAAAATTATATAATATAAGTAAATTATTTTTAATTAAATTAAATAATTTAATTTAAATAATATAATATAATATAAAATAAAATATTTTAATACTAAATAAATAATAAAATAAAATAAACTTAATAAAATAAAATTATTTTATTTTATTTTATTTTAATAAAATTAAATAAAAAATAAAATAAAATATTTGATAATAAAATAAAATAAATTTAATCTAATTTAATTTATTTGAGAGAGCTATAGCGGCAGTGTCAGATAGATTTCATACAGATCCGATTTTCCATCGTTAGCAGTTGCCTAGTCGTGCTCGCCTTCACCAGCTAGCTCAGGATAATGAATCAGGGGCCGCCGTCGAGAGTACGAGATTATCGCAGGAGAAGTTCGTCGTGTTAAGCGCCAAGGTGCTCGGATGGTGGTTACCCTACTATTGGGGGTTTTAGGTTAGCCCCCCCGCTTATTCATATATTCTGCATGTTATTTTATTTTTATTCAGTAGTTTCTTTAATTCTCACATATATACAGATCAGACTAATGATTTATATTTTTAATTATATCAATAGGGTTGCGATGGCGAGCGGACTAGTCATGCAGAGCATGGTGGCGATGGCGATGGCGAGCAGGGGAACGACGACGCTGATTTTCATACACCAGAATAGTACCATCGTCCACCCCCGCCCGATGATCCTCATCCTACTAGTTTATATTTCATTTGTATAGATTTTATTAATTAAATTGTAGATCATTTGTACATATTGTAAAAAATTGTAGTTTAGTTGAGTTTGTACGAGTTTTGTAAACCATATTATATAATTTATGGAACATTAGCGTGTATTTGTTATTTTTGATGAGTTACTTCATATATATCGACACTTGTTAGTTTACGTTTGATGAGATAAAATAGGTTTTTATAGTTATGTTGTATCTGAAATATATTACTGTATGTGTTGTTGAGATAAAGTAGGTTACATACAAAAATGGGGTTTAAAAATTTGGAAACTACAAATTTCAAATTTTATTTTTCTAACAAAAATCAGGTAATTTTGACGGACTAAGGTATTTTCGACGAAAATTCTGTCGAGATTATAGTTTAATACTCCCTTCATTCCTAAATAAGTGATGTTTTAGAGAGTTTCACACTTATTAAGAAAGTCATTTATTACTCTAATTCTGTCATTAAGATTGATATGTATTACCACAATTATTCTTGTATTAATTAAGGAAATATGTATAAAGTTGCCTAGATAAATAAGATAGAAAGATACTTGGGGGCAATAAAGGAAAAATTGTAATTAATGCTTCGTAGAAATTTTTTAACGTCAAATATATTGGAAAATTTTGAACTCCCTAAAACGTCACTTATTTAGGAATGGATGGAGTAGTTTTAAAAAAAAATCATATTTTCGACGAAAAAATGATATTTTCGAGAGAAACTTTCGTCGGAATTAACACATCTTAAAATCGACAAACTAATTCCGACGAAAAACGCTCGTTGAAGATATACTATTTCTGACGAAAAATTAGTCGGAATTATTCAGTCAATTTTAGTTATTTTTTACCAAATTTTTGTCGGACTTAATCCCGACACCTTTATATCCGACTGAATTGCCGACGGAATATTCCGTCAGAAGGATATTTCCGACGGAATATTCCGTCGAAATTTAGACTTTCTCTTGTAGTGAAATGATCAGGGATATTGTTGTGACAAGGCTGATCTGACTTGATTAATACGAGTCAAAACTAATTAAACTAGTTTCAGCACATATTTTTAATTCACAATATGAGTCCAAAACCAAACTAACCCGTAACATAAAAACTAATTAACCAACCCAATAAACCCCAAGTAGTTTTGGTTAACTATATGATTCTCAGCCTAAATTGTTAGGTCTACTCCATGGTGGAGCATTCAAAGGCTGCGTGTTTACCAAATCCACGTGGTGGAAAGTTGAGTCGGGTGTAGCACAAGGAGATCACTCATGCGTTGGCCACTACGCGGTGAATTATGATTTGAGTTGAATGGAGCAACGGACATAAGATAGCTCTAGAAAGTTGCTCAGGGGTGAAGAGTTCACAAAAAACAAGGTTATACTCCCAAGTTTGGCGTCCGACGTGGTGAAGTAGTATTAAAGTCAAGCAGGACTCAAAGAAGGTGTGCTCAATAGTAACGACTCTAATATAATATTTGTGATGGGTATTCAAGTGAAAAGTGAAGATTGTTGGGATATTTTACATCGGAAAAAGAAATTCATAAATATAAATGAATTAATAAGTATAGTGAAGTCTCAATCTAATAAATTAATATTTTAGATAAAAAGTTGATCCAACATACTTATTGGTTCTGTATACACTACATTGGTAAGTCGCTTGATATAGGAATAATTGCCCTCATATAAACAAATCATAAGGTATTGTGAAGTGAGAAACGATCTTTGTTTTTCACCATTTACATCCCGTTGTAATTTATGATAAAACAGATAGAATTCTGTTATACTATGCATAAACTAGGGACTTAATCAATCATTTCCCTAAGGTGTACGAATTACCATTTGGAGACTAATATTTTCCACAAAGAACCATTCTTAGAATAAATCTGAGGGTTCTTTTCTTTTACTTTTTCTTTTTGTTTCGTTCAAGTCTTCAAGATGTAAAGAGTATAAAGATAAGGCAATTGATATTGATAGAGTAAAAGTGATGTTGTCAGAGCAATCTAAGTGTCGCTCAAAATGTTAAGTGTCGTTAGAACAATTACAAAAATTCCGATAAATAAATGTTTGCTGTGATAACATAATTTTTACCATAATAATATCATCAGTCAATAAAAGTTATTTAGGCATTCCTAATTTATAATATTTTAAAATATAAAATTGGCGTGATTCATTTAGTTTTTTTAAAAAAATTAAATCTTGTAAAAAAATCAAATTAAATCCTATGTTTTTTATTTTAGGTAGTATTTATTTTCTCATGTAAAGATGAGTGAAGATATTGTACCCTAGGCGCACATTGATTGCCTAGCAGTCCATTTTGTTCTAATTTTAAGAAAAGAATCGAATAAAACTGATTTCCCACAAGCACGAAGAGCTTAACTTTAAACAAAGCACAAAGAGACTAATTAATGGAGTTGTATTGGCTTATCTTTCAATACACAAGAAGATCCAAGTAGTGGCAAAAGAAGCAGCACTTGTCTCTGCTTTACCACTTGTAGTACTAAAGTTTTGACAAAAAGAAAAGGTAAAATTACAAATGCATATATATAGGTAGTATATATATTTCTTTGAATAAATCCCAAATTGCACCATAAACTTTAACCTTAAAACTAATTTGTACTCAAAGTTTTATTTTGAATTAAATGCACACTAAACTTTGAGTTTCAAAAAATTTGCACTCTCTTCAATAAAGTTTAGGGTACAAATTGTTTTGATGTAGCGGTTTGGAGGGTGTATTTTGTTTTTTCACTCAAATTATAGGGTGCATTTAATTCAAAATAAAGTTTAGTGTGCAAATTGATTTTAGGGTTACAAGTTTAGGGTACAAATTGAAATTTAATCTATTTCTTTTTCTTTTTCTAACTTGGAAAATACTAGGAAAAGAAATAAAATGAAATAAAATACTTCATTCATTCCAAATTGAGATTAGAAATTGTCTCATCAATTGAATTTGAGACATTTTTAAGCTCAAAGTTGAGATTATTAAAAATAATAAAATAACAAATTTTATAATAAGTAATATATTTCAACTAGCTTATACTACTCATCATTGAATTGATTAAAATTAAAAAAATTCATATTAATTTTGAGTTAAAAAATATTCTAACTTAACTTCAAAAATACAATAATGATCTTATATTTTGGATAGAGGGAGTATATTTAATTTTAAAATTTTACTAACACTTCATTAACTTTTCATTCCACTAAAAAAAACATTTTAGTTGATATTGGATTTTGAAGATGTATAGTATCTTAACTTATATTTAGCTAGGGAACTGATATTTTCACATAAAAAATTAATATTTTTATATGAATAGTGAGTGAGTCTCACGTTCATGTGAGAAAAACTCAGGTGAAAATATCATTTTAACATATCAGTTGATATGTTAACTTATATTTAGCTAGGGAACTGATATTTTCACATAAAAAATTAATATTTTTATATGAATAGTGAGTGAGTCTCACGTTCATGTGAGAAAAACTCAGGTGAAAATATCATTTTAACATATCAGTTTCCTATATTTATTGAGATAGTTTCTCTTTTGTAAAAATAATAATAAAATAAAGTGTTTTCCTAGCTCCAAACTCCAAAGTATCAAACATAAGAGTCACTCTTATGTTGATAAGACTAATAAGAGGATGTTGGGGCCGAGGGCGCCGACCCTTTTCACTTCAAGTCCATACAAATAATATTGTTGCTGCAATAATTTTAACTTTTTTTATGGCTTCCCCTCATCCCGTCCCCACCTCCTCCCCCGCGAAAATAAATTTAATTATGTAATTATTTTTACAATAATTAAGGAGGTTGGTATTATCAGAGCAATATAAAATTAGCGACACTTTTAAGATTATTTTAACAATATATTAATTTTAGTGACACTTGTTACTTTAGTAATATCAAACGTCTTAATTAATGGTACAAGCAATTAGGTAAATTAATAGAACATTTAGGGCACTTTTATAATTATTTAAACAACGTTTTATCATGTACCGTGTACGCACCACCTTTTTTTCTTCTGGACGTCAATTCGATACCTTGAGTGAGTAAAAGATCACATACATTGACTCCAAGAAAATAATCGAACCGGCACCATCAATCATTTTCCTCTTTCTATTTTTTTTTTCAAATTTCTGGCAATAAGCTTAATTGTCAAAATTAGGTGACATTAGGGGTCTAAAGATTCAAAATTTTCCATAATACATCGTACGGAACTAATATTGTCAAATGTATTTTTGATATTTTTATATGATTTTCTCCTACATGAGCATACAGTGGAATCAGATATCCTCTAACCGAGCTCATGTCAGACAATGAAATAATACTAATAACATAAGCATACAGTGGAATCAGCTGTTGTCAACATTATTTTTACTCTGATAATATCGACTTACCGATTTTTATTTGCAGATGGAATCAGATATCCTCTGATCGAGCTCATGTCAGACAATGAAATAATACTAATACAGTCAAAAAGGGCGAAGTTTGTGGTCAGATTTTGAACTGGTCTCTTCAAATTGCAGCTTTCACGTAAAATTATGAAGGAATAAATACTGCACGTTTGTCCCGTGGGCAACCCAAATAAGAAAAAAAGAAGAGAAAAATTAAATAAATAGAAAGCTGCAAATGAGATGTACAAAACATATTTGCAAGTCCTGCAAATAAATTTGATGGAGTTCAATCACAGTGACATAAGTTGTGCAATCAACCTCTCTCTGAGCATATTCCACTTGCAGATGTTTGAAATGGATTTACTGTCCCAACTTAAATGAAAAAGTGAAGAGAATGAAATAGAGATTCTATATTCCTGATCGAAATGAGTAATTCTATGTCCTTCTTTAAAAAAATAAAATTTCATAAATTTGACAGAAATAAAAATGGTCCAATAGAACAACTAAACATAATATTTTTCATTTCATATACTATCCAAACGACGTAATGCTACATTTGGATTGGAGTAATGAAAGTGGGAATGAAACGACTCATTCTGATGAAATGAAAAAAATTGTGTTTGGTTGCGATTGGAATGGATTGAACTATTATTATTCCTCCCAAATTTATGAATTTTATTCTTTGGGGAGAGAGAGTATAGAATAACTCATTTCAACTAGAACTAAATGAATCATTCTACTCCCCATTTCGCTCTTTCAATTCAAACGTATAAAAAGAGAATAAATATTTAACTAATTCCCCTAAGAAGGGAACTCAATTAGAATGTTACTCTACGACTCTGTGCAAGTTGATTGAAATGTTAGACGTGTTTGAATGATAGAAAATGGAGAAGGGAAAAAAGAAAGATCTCCTTTTGTCACTTCGCTTAAATCTCTCTCGGTACACGTGTACGACTCAGAAAGAGAATCAACAATAAAAAAAATTGTTACCATTGTACTTATCTTTCAATTTCTCTTAATGTATATTTAGCGACACAAATATTACATTTACAACATTTCCAGCGATACAATTGTTTTCGATGAATTTTTTGTGTTGCTGATTGTTTGCGACAAATTATATTTTATCACTCAATGTAATATTTGTGTTGCTAAATATATATTGAATATAGAGTAATTAAGATCCTCTTCATTACAGCTGTCCTTCAATTTTCCCAAATACACATTTAACGACATACATATTACTTTTAATGACACTTTCTACAACACAATTGCTTGCGACAAATTTTATTGTGTCGCATTGTTTGTGATGAAATTAATTTTGTTGCTAAGAGTAATATTTATGTCACTAAAGATGTATTTGAGAAAATTGGAAGATGTGTCTAGTGGAGGGAAATCCAAATGAGTTTGGTTTAGGTATTTACAATTTATAAAGAAGAAAAAAAATTAGTAAGTGCCTCTAAAATATACCCCTTATGTGTCTCATACTATTAAAACAATTTTCTTGGTACGTGTGATACAAATTTGAAAATGTATAATTCTATATTTTAAAATTATATATTTTAAAATTTACAATATAATTAAAAGTATAATTGTAGCCACTGACGAAAGAGTTGCTAATAATGCTGCATGGATGGAGTACATACATGTGTGTGTCAAGGGGAGGGGGAGGGGGCGGGGAGAAGTCTTGGGGTGTTACTAATTATAACACCACTAGAACAAAATTGGCTCCAAAAAATATTGATTACTATACATTATAAGGGGATCGTAATATCTATAGAAATCACACTGTAAATATGCCCCTAACAAAGTGCGACATTATATATGTACGAGAAAAACGTACCATTTACAGCTTCATCTTTTTTACCGCTATAACACAATTAAACAGCATACAGCCGTAAAACCTAATCAATCTCTGCGGGCAGCCCCATTTCTTTTTTTTTTTTTTGCTAAATAATTAAGATTTTCTATTTTTATTCCTATATTTTGACATATGAATGAAGCATAGCGACATTTGCGTCGTGCATACGCGTTTACCGAGACACTAGCTAGTACGAACGATTCTTTTACTCGTAAAAAATATATAAAAATAGGATGCAACATGACAACTCCCTAGGAAGTCAGCCATCCTAGTACTACTCGCGCCTAAGCACGCTTAACTTGGAATCCAGCTGCCATGTGGCCACATGGAATGCTGCCATGTGGCCACATGGAATGCAAGCTCCCTCAACTGGGCGTCTAAACATATTACACATGATGAACAAGCACAGTCATCTTCCCATCAACTGACGGATAATGGATTGGACCGGCATCTATAACTGCATGTTCAATAGGTGGTGCTGATGGGGCCGAGATTGGGGTGAGGCTCTCAAGTGTTGTTTGGACAACGGAGACAGGATTGTCGTTTCGCTACTACATCCTTTACGAGGAGAAGGCGGTCCCAGAGCCGCAGAACCATTGTGATTGGTGTTGTCTGTGGGGCCGGTCCAACTCGTGGATGTATGTTGGTCCTAGATCAGGTTGAGTATCAAGAGCCGGTGGTCTCTTTGGTATCGCAGACTGAAGGGAGGCATTGATAGCCATAACTAATTCTAAATCTGATGCTGGAGGCGCAGTTCCTGCAACATCAGGGCATTGGGTGTGGAAACTCTGGTGAATTTTCTACCACCAATATGGACCAAAGTGAAATGCCAACTTCACCATAAAAATACCACATTATTGTTACAAAACACAATTATGAGTTCTTTAAGTTAGTAATTTTTTTCCCTTCTTAGAGCTAGAACTTTGGTGCTATTTAGCCCAAAACTCAATAAACTTGACCCTAAATCCATGAGGTTTACAAGTTGCCTCCCCTTCACATCCAGCGTCTCAGGACTGTGCATGAAGACAAAAATCAAATACAATATAAATATATATATACACACAAAAAAAAATTACCAAGTAATAAAATAACTGCTATATGTACACTAAAATGTTGAGAAATTACTGGTGGCTATATCAGAAATAACCACTGTAGGATAAGCCTGGATAAGTTTCAGTTCCTCCATATTGGCCTTCCATAGTGCAATAATTGTGCGAGGTTAAGCATCCTGCTTGTTCATCATAAGTGTTGTAGAAGTTAAAACACTGATTTTTTCAAGAAACTAATGCAATTACCTTTTAAGCACAGTATAAATTTTAAAAGAAACACAAATGATCAAACATTGAATTCGTATGGTCATAATTTATGCTAGGCGAAAGAAAGTTGTAACAGATTGGTTGACCAAGCGTAGGGAGAGAGAGAGAGAGAGGAGGGCAAATCAATCGAGGTAGATTCCACAATAAAAAGAACGATTGACATGTGAAGACACAAAGAGCATAAAACGAATCCAAAAATTTCTTCCTGAAACTGTTACTCATATGCCTTTAAACAAAAGACTTTTAGGGGATCTAAGAAGCAACATGCATATAAGATGGGAGGTAAAATGAGAATATTAAGGCGGATGTGGTCTTACAAAGGACAGGATCAGAAACGAAGATATTCAAAAGAAAATTGAGTTAACACCGTATGAGGAGATCCAAGTACCTGTGGACTATAATATATAGCAAGCTCCAACTTGAAAGGCTTTGAAAAATTATGGGAACCACAAGGAAAAACAACGACCCAACTGCAAATATGGCAATTCGTATTAGTACAAAAGTTCAGTAATTTGAGATGATGGTTGTTTCATAAAAATGAAGAAAGCACTAGTATTTGAATCATAATGTAAGATACATCAACAAGAATTCAGCTACTTGTTTCCCAAGTTTCAGGAACAATGCAGAATCTAGAATGTATTAATTTCTATGACAGTGGCCCTAAATTGGAAGCATGAAAAATTGAAACCTTATATCATGCTAATCAAGAAGAGTCGACATTGATTGAAGCACATGCAAAATGAGTTTGTTAGAGCTTCAATTGCAACATTTTGCAGCTACACACATGATACACGAAATATTGGAATTAACATCATACGTGGAAGTCAAATTCTGAAGCTTAATCGACCCCAAAATTGATGCATGTGCTTCATGGAACATTCCATTTAAAGCTTCCTTCTTATTTGTACTTACCAACAAACTAGATTTAAAAAATAAAGCTTCCGCTTAATTTATTAAAGAAGAGCATAATGAAAGTAACACTCACACTTTCTTTGAAAGAAATTGAGGAGCAAGTTTTTCAAGAAAGCTTGGCCCAATATACTCTCGCAGCCAACCAGAGAATAAGCAGATATGACCCTAAGAAGCATATATCGAAAACACAAGGTAAGTCTATATTAATAATAACTAAAATAGTAGAAATATTGCTGTCTAGCTCACTAGAATCAGAGTAATACAGTAAGATGAAACTTCAAAACTACCTCAATTGCCATACCCTTTGACTCTAGCAACATCAAGTGGAGATTGACAGTTCACTAACGCATTTGCTGAAATTAATTATAATAAACTATCAGCTAAGTACTAAATATACTTATCTATTTATTGTCTGTAAAAAAGCCTACGGTTTAAAGCTGCAATTCAAAAACTTACCTCCATGTGAAAGAAGCAATTTAACAGTCTCTTCAAGACCTCTTTTCGCAGCACGATGTAGAGGAGTCCCACCATGACTGCCTAAACAGGATTTATCAAAAAAAGATTCATTACAATTTACACATATTAGGTGCATGACATTATTTACAATGTCACTGAAAATTAAAAGATTTATCGACCCAAATTTTCTTTTTTTAAAATACACGCATAACTTATGAGAGAACATTGAAAACCCCACAAAAGGTTTATCAGAAACAAGCAAGAAGAGTGTCAAAAGGCTTACCAGAGCGGTACCCATTCACATTGGCACCTAACTCTATCAAAGTTTTCACAACATCATAAAGTTATGGGTTCATGCAAGCTACAATAAGTGGAGTCTTCCCTTCTTTATCAACCCACTGCACCAAAACAATCCCGTAACAGGTGCATAAATTGGACAGACTATAATCCCAAACTATACTTGCTCACCAAATCACCATCAAACATAAAGCTGCTCAAACCCAAATTCAAAATCTTCATAAAATTCCCCAATTCTAAATTGCGCCCACGCTACACACACCTCACTTCAACAATTTTATAACATATTCAGTTACAAATTTTCCTCGAATTAATACACAAATTAAACTCCACTCACATAATAAAATAAAATAAAAGTGTAATTCTGAAACCTATATATACATAAATATGTACACATATATGAGCATTCAAAGTAAAGAATTTGTTGACACCTCGAGGCCAGCGCCACCGCTACATAGAGCTTTGATACGTTCAGCATTACCACAATTAACCTGTTGATACAGCAATTCATTGTTGTTGACCCATCGATTAGTAATAAAGTTTAGGGTTTTTGAGGACTGTTAGGGACCGATCAAGAGAAAATTGGGAAATTTTCTATGGAAAGTGTTGAGAATTAAAACGAAGGAAAAGGTGTTAATACTTTTATGCAAATATTTTGTGACGAATGGGGTGTAAACTATAAATATTAAAACTTCTTGGAGTTTTCCAATCTTAGCCAAGAAAATATAGAGTACCATTAGAAATATGTTTACCTCAACTAGCGCGGTAAAAATCAATTAGGATGTTCAAATTTAAGATGTATTGAAATGTAATGTCATGACAATGAGATAAATAATAATAGAGAATATTTTGAAATGAAGAGAATACTAGTCAGTGTAAAATGTTCAAATGACACACGAATGTTATAACTTGTAAATTGTACTGTGGATAATAGTCTAAGCTACTCCCACCGTACCAAAATTTGACATAATGTCAAATGACGGTATATTAAAGTTCACATATAAATTTAAAATTAAATAAATTTTATAATTAATAATTTTTGTTATATATTATACAATTATAATAATTGTATTAACTAAAATTAAATAAATTCAGATCAATTAATTTAAAATTTAATATGTTGTCGTTTGATCTCAAAAATTAAATTATATCTCTAATTTTTAAGACGGATGAACTATTTTATTAATAACAATATTATTTTTAATTAGTACTCCAAATAAGGCTGCAATAAGTATCACAATTGAATACTTTTGTTGTCCAAAAATAAATGTACCTAATATACCAACTTTCCCTTAACAATATATTCACCATACCTCTCTCTCCCTCCTGTACTTCCTGATCCGAAACCAACATGCTTGAATCGGTAATTGTAACCACTGATCTCATAGATTATGGGAGTGCACTTTTATAAAGTAGAAACAAATGTGCTTTACAAATAACTTTGTATTTGGTCCTACCAAGTTCATTAACTACTGTACAACTGAAATGTTAATAGCAGAAGCTCAAAATAAACAATCAGCTGAATGAAAATATAAACATTAAATGTGTGACCTTGTCATCTTCGGCTGGTAGGTCATATAAACTTCATCTTGTAGTATAATTTGCCACCATGATTATGGCATTTTCCCCCCTTTGTATTGTCAAGAAAAAACCTTTGTGCCACATCCTACAAAAAGTCGATTCTCTAGTCTATTCTGAGCATGACCTTCTGATTCTTCCTAAAGGCCCGCATCCTGTGTTTGGTTGCCGGCATTAATGCTTAACAAAACCAAGTTAGGAGGATGCAGCTGCTTCACCATTTTCCTCGGGAGGTGGTGGAGCTACAGATGGCTCAGATGGAGTGCTGATAGTCTTTGTCGTGTTGTACTTCTTAAGCAGCCTGTCTTTGTTTTCCTTCCACCATTCTTCTGCTTGCTGTGCTGCAAACTTTCGTTTGCTGTGGAAATATTGTAGTCAATTTGAAATAGTAAGCTTTGAGAGATATTTGGGACTAAAAATTCCTTGAAACTAACAAGATATTGTTATCGTCTTCCTCTATATAAACATGTACAATATGCTACTTCAAAGTGAATATAACCATCAAGTCTCTGAATTTCGCAGCTATGAATATCCTAGATTTCTTGAATATTACGTAGAGCAACTAATTGTATTCTACTTACGCTCTTTGAAATATGCTTCTGCATAGGAGGGAAGGAGGGAAGGAGGGAAGGAGGGAAGGAGGGAAGGAGGGAGGGAGGGAGGGGAGGGGAGGGGAGGGGAGAATGTAGGTGTGTAAATCATTCATACTTGCAAAAGCAAAGTGAACAATGATTAAGGAGTTCAAAAATTAATCTATTTTAGTACCTGAATCTAACTCGCTTGAAAATCTTGGTACCATTTCCCAGTTGAAGCAGAGTAACATAAACACCAGGTTCAAATTGCTCAATTACTTCCTTTCGTCCCTCAGTTGTTGAAGCTCTAGATCTTGATCCACTTTCTGCTATTGGTTGAGGTGGGTCTTCTCTTATATCAGAAACGGATGGTCCATTACTTTCCTGTGCAGCATTTTCAGTATCGTGCAATGTGTCTGGAATCCCTGCATCATCCAAATGATCTTCCATCCCATGATATGTCCTGTCGCTAAATTCACTAACCGAAGCAGTTTTTGAATGCAAGTTTTGTCGGCTTGCCACCTTAGATGAATTAGATTCAGATGCTTCAGTTACACTGGAATTCAAAAACGATTCTACTTGAACATTAATGGATTTGAAGGATTCACTCTCAGAAATTTCAGGGGGCAGATTCTCGGTGATTTGTTTCAACTGAAAAACATAAAAAACAGCAAGGAAACAGTCGATTAGAAAAATTGGTTTCGTGTATGAAATATAAGAAGATATGCAGATTCCACCTTGAGCCATTGCTAAGAAGTAACCAATGATAGATTTCAAAATTATCAAGA
This sequence comes from Panax stipuleanatus, assembly GCA_020205555.1. Classification (NCBI taxonomy): domain Eukaryota; kingdom Viridiplantae; phylum Streptophyta; class Magnoliopsida; order Apiales; family Araliaceae; genus Panax; species Panax stipuleanatus. The sequence goes on along the minus strand of CM035126.1, from coordinate 15,298,228 downwards.
AATATAATACGTACACTTTCACTTGTTCAATATCATGTCGAATTGAATTTAGTAAATATTTGAGCGCATGCTCCCCATTGGGGAGGAGGCAAAAAGTGGATACTTAGTGGAATACTAAGATTACCTCAGCTGTGATGCACTTGACAACTTCCACTGCAACAGTGCATTTGGAAGATTTGACTGCAGCCAGCGCAGCAGCTTCTTGAGCATTCTTTTGTAGTTTTCTAACCTCTGCATCTTTGATCTCACTTTTCTGCTTTAGAACTTTAAGCTACAATTCAAGAAGAGAAAATATGTAAACAGTTAGAGACGGGCTGCTTCTGCGGAAGAATCTCATGGAAATGATTCAATAAAGGATGACAGTGACAAGGAAAAAATTTTAATACTTGGTTTTGCAATTTGTTCACTTCTTCATTCAAAAGCTCGTTTGTCTTCTTAAGACTGTCGATGACACCCCTTGAAAACACTGGAGTGGCAGAGCGTGGAGGACTTGGTCTCCTATATGGTGAAACAGGTCTCGAGTTGGACACAGACAGAGGTTGAGGCTGACGATATGGAGGAGTCAGAGGCTGACGATGTGGAGGAGTCGGAGGCTGCGGAGGTACTGTTGTCATTGCAGGCTTCCAAGCAGATTGAAGAGCACTAAGTGAACTTGGGAATGAAATATCTTTCAGTTGTAAAAGTGATGGAACTTGGGAAGCTCTCACTATGGACAAAGAATCTGATCTAGTCCCAGGTTTGGCTGACTTAACCTCGTGGTACTTGACTGGTTCCATGGTGGGAGAGAGCAGATTCCTCGACATCCTAGCCTCTCCCCTTTCTGGCCTTACTGATTCTGCTGAACGAGGAGGGGCAGTCACTTTCCTACTGAAATTAGAGAAATTACCAGCCTCAGCAGCCTTTTTAAGTTTTGCAAAGCAAGAGTCACAAACACGATGAGGTTTTCCAGGAGTTGGCGCTAATGCTGCTTTCAACGCCTTTTTAGAACTACAAGCATGGCAATGCACCAGTCCACAGTTATAGCAGTTGTGTCTCTTCCTAGTAAAACCAAATGCTTGACGGCATCCAGTACACACCGACTGATCCGATCCAGAGATCCACTTGTGAATGCATATAGTTGCAGTGTAATTTGAGCCACATGATATACTTCTAACGTGCCTATCCTTTAGTGCTTCAACCAGTTCTGGAGTATTTCGATCTTCTTCATCCCCGTGTCCCAATCTCCCATTTGCACCTCTTCCCCATGTAAATATTTCACTTCTTGATGTCAGGACACAAATATGATATGCACCACAAGCAATATCTTCAACAAATTCTCCTACCAAACTATCTTGTACTAAGCAAGGCAACTTCCCCTCAGACTGTGGATTGCCCAGCTGACCATATATAGTACTGCCCATGGTGAAGACATGACCAGATGTAGTAAGGCCAACAGTGATACTATGTCCACATGCAAGCTGAAAGAAATTGTAGTCAATAAGTGCAGACACGCAAGTTGGAAGCAAATAAGTTTCCTTGTTTCCATGACCCAGTCGATATTTATCACCATCACCCCATGTGAACAACTTTCTAGATAAAACATTCGAACCAGAAGGGCTATTAACCTCTACAATGGCTGCGGTATGCCATATTCCACAAGCAACTTTAATAGTTTTCAATCCACTCAGTAGTTCAATTTCCTTTGGATATGGAACACTTTCTCGATCACCATGGCCAAGAGCACCAAATGATCCATCACCAAATGTAAACAGCTTTCCATTAGAAGTTGCCAATGCTGAATGCCATGTGCCACATGCAACAGATAAAACTTGAAGGCCTTCTAGAGGACCCGAAACTCTTTTAGGTATCCAGTGGCTCACGTCACTGCCATGACCAAGAAGTCCAGCATTGTGGACACCATCACCCCAGGTATATAAATCACCAGAAGTAGATACAGCGCATGTGTGATATTCACCACACCCAACAATCTCTATATTAGTAACTGCGAGAAATTCAACAAGTTGAGGTCGACCAAAATCCTTTTCAATTCCATGACCAAGTCTACCTCCAGATTCCTCTCCCCAGGTGAAAACCTCACCTTGCCTTGTGACGAGAGCAACGTGTCGTACGCCACATGCTATTTGGAGAACATCAAGAACTACATTTGACTCTAAGGGCTTAGGAACTAATACATCATTTTTGGTAGAAAGTGCACTCCCAGATCCATCTGTTGAAACCCCGTCAGACCAAATCTTCCCCCATACATAAACATCGCCTAGTGATTCTATGTCATCTGGTCCAGAACCTTGACTTGAACAACTTGGGGTGCTTGAAACGCTTATTCGGAAACCATCTGCACCACTTGTTCTTACTTGCATATTTGCACATTCAGACCCAACATCTGAGCTTGGATAGAGAGAACTTTCACGAGAACTATAATCAAGTGAATTTCTACTACTTATACTTGAACTTAATTCTAGTGTTGCACCAAAAGGATTCCTATATTGACTTGTATCACTAAAAACATCATTTATCTGCAACATTGACATGTAAACAACTGGATTAGATCTCTAGAAACATATCAACAATATAAATTTCCTTTTCGGGTAAAATGAACAATTTTCCAGCAGAAACCAATAATATCCACGTTATTGTGATTCTTACAGTTTATGCTTTAATGAAGAATATCATCTTCATAAATTTGTTTTTTTATTAGAAGAGACTGCATATGGTCTGTGTTTCATTCAAGCATTTCAGATGATTAACTTGTGAAATTCTTGCCAAAACTTGAGGAAAAGAAAGAAGGAAGAAACTAAAAAGGCTTGTAGAGGGGAATGTTTCTTTCTAAAACTTCTGACACTATTTGCGGGAAACAAGTTTCTAGCTTTGTAATGCTGACAAGAACTTATGAACACAGAAAGAACAGTGAAAATGTCCAGTATAATAACATGGATGTTGACGAAAAATTAAATTGAAAGGCAGATTGACTAGTCATTCCAAGGATTAGAAGGATGAAAAGTTTACATCAGAAATATCACTCCTGGTGCGTCTGCTTCGATTTTGGCCACTAGAGATTAAAGCTTTCAGGCCTGCAAACCACACCTCTGCCTCAGCTTTATCCTTGCAAATCTATGGATTAAGATCAATTAAAATAATAAATGTGAAACAAATCCTTCACCAAATCTGGCATTGGCTTGAGAGTATCACAGACGTAAGCAAATAATTTACTTTCACTAACCAGATCAAGAGATCTTTCCCCGTTATTATATAAAAGTGAAAATGACAAGTACTCCTTCTCGGGCCTGTGATATCTTTTAAAAACAGGCTGCAGTGACAAATTAACAAATTTAGTTTTAAATTATATTTGTCTCGTAAAAAATTTGACAAAAACTTCTGGTACCATCATATGCTAATGCAGGTTACATGAACTTTAACATGAAAATATCAATCATCCTCAAAAAGGATCTAACTCACAGTTCTCTGCCCAGGTAAAATTCGTGAAACACTAGATAGCTTCAGATTCCTTTCTTCTCCACGAGAGTACCAGAGGAGAGTTGTTTCATCCTGGAAAAATTACAAATCTTAAGTATTGATGCACTCCGTGTATGGATTTAAAGTATCACAATTTACCATAAAGGCAAGAATGAACTTTTGAAACTGAAAATATATATAAGTTAAACTCAACAGTGCCTTATACCTCAGTTGGCATAGGGCTGAAAATGAATTACAAAAAAAAGAAGAAGAAAAAGAAGCAAGAATAAAAATAAAAAGATAAAATATAAAGGAATAAATAAATAATTAAAAATAGAAAATAGAAATGAATAGAGATAAGTAAAATAAAAACACGAGCACACACACACACACACACACACACACACACACACATATATATATATATATATATATATATATATATATATATGTAGTGGAAAGAAAATATACACAAAAGAAGGAAAAATAAAACAAAGAGAAAAACAAAATTAAAATGCTTTACATCCTACTTGGCTTCAATATATGTGGATAATTTGTATATACATACAACAAGCTTATGAATGAACAGGTATAGTTAAAACTTCAATTACGTTAGCGAAACTTGGAATTGAATGGTGGATAGGTTTTCGACCAACGTTGATCAAAGTACTGTTTATGCATGGAAAGTAGAAATGGAGCTGCAATTATAGTGAAAACATATTTGACAGATATCAAATGTTAATAAACTGAAGCTATAGTGAAATACAGTAAAACAGTTTCCCAAATCATTTATTAACTATGCTTTCACTAACAGATGTGTAATATAATTTGTATAAACAATCAGGTAAAGGAAATCAAATATTTTAGAGCTACAAGTTACTAGAACTGATGCTGACTATAGTGAAGAACACAGAATCATATAATAGCAGCTAAGCCGACATCAGTCATTGCAAATGTTAATCTCTGCATTTTGTGTAAAGAAATTATCCCATCAGTGTATAAGCCCATATACTCTCTCCAATACATATAATAAATTCCAAGTATGACCTACGGAAGTAATAGGAGGAGAAAGAGACACGAAACTCAAGGGACAATTGTATGATAATTTTCTGTAGATAAATGTAGAGATTCCTTCCCTACGACCATTAATATGGTTTTTACAAGGAAATCACCACTACACTGCTTCTGGATCATGACTTGCACAGGGTTTTCAAATAGGAAAGTAAAGTTTCAGACTAAAGATGTTTTTTCACTTTTCACTTGCCATCAGTTTTCCGTAGGTCTCTTACATTTCCACATATAACTACAAGAAAAATATATCATACAACAACTTCATTTAGATTCAGAAAAGCTGCATCCACATGACCACCATTCTAGTAGAAAACTCAGTTACAGAGAATATCATAAATGTATCAGATTATGCCTTCCTAATAAAGCTTTTTCTTTAACCAGTGTAGCTGTGCTTAACAGATTGGAGACCTGAAGCCAGGAAGAAATAGTAATAACTTACCGGAGAAACTCTGAATGGACAAAACTTAGGCTTCCCCTTCCGGCCGTACTTAATTAACTGGGTGCCTTTTTTCAATGCAACAAGTGCCTGGAAGAAAGAAAATAAAAAAGACATCCAGCATGTTAATCCCCCAAAAAAACTGTAATGGTGTTCTCATATTTGTAAAAAAATAAGTAAAAAAATCCAGATATGGAGAAGCATGGCGTAGTGCAATTAAAAGAAAAGTGGATATTTAGAAACTTGTTATATGCCTTGCAGCTCAACGTATAAAATTTTCATAATATTTTACCAGATGGAGTAAAACATAGGCCTTAGGGATCTATCCTTTTGTGATCAACCATTCTGTCACATAACTACAGTGTCGCTGTTTAGACTGTTGTTTCTTTCTAGTATTGTAGAATGCTTATAAGAGAAAAGTAAAAGATGTTCATGTCAAAATAGTTTAGGAGGCTGAAAAGATGTTTCAATTTGTGAGATGTAAACATATAGGGACTAGCTTGAGGCTTTTCAAGGTTGCCTCATGTATTCTATTTGTAAGCTGTAACTATAATCGTGTTATTCCAAATGTCTACAGAGACTATTCTTTCTGTTTCGATGATTTTGTTCTATGGCTCGTAAACTCTTGTTGTTTAGTCAAGACTCAAGACATTGGATTGAAATGTGAATATCATTTACCTGGACATGGACATAACTAGAAACAGTATCCTCAACGTCTGAGTTCTTTTTCAACTTCCTAAAGCCCATATAAATTAAAAATTAAAAAATAAAAAATAAAAAATTGGAATATCATAGTACTAACAATAGCAAAGAAACATAAATGGAAGTGGTGTACTGCATAATTTATGGACCATTATGTTATAATTTTCACCCTTACCTATTACTTAGAGAATTCATTTCTAGGTATATCTTAATTTTACACACATAATGGAAGTATACATACATACATACATATAAATATATACGTACATATATATACACACACAAACATAGAAAAAGAAAATAAAGTGACCTGCTCGGTGTCGCGGTCAGGGTTGCCAGAACTAGCAAGATCTGCCATTCCATCTAATTATCCACTGAAGAAGAAGAAGAAGCAATTTCTTCTTCCAAACCATCCGCATAGTCTTCATAGATGCCAATGCAGTTTGTAATGCCTAACATCAACTGATTAAATTCCAAAAAGCCCCCCAATTTTTTCCTGTTTAAAAAACCCCCCAAATGATCTTATTCAAAATCTCAAAGATCATCACCAATAACTTTTGATTTATGAACTACTGATCCTCCTCCTCCTTTAAATGCACTGATCCGCCAGAAAGCAAGAATTTTTTTGACAAAATCATATTGCTTGAAAAAATCGAAATTCTAAAAGGTAGAAGTTGTGTGTGATCAGAACAGATCAGATACACAGAGGGAGTTGGAGAGAGAGAAAAGGAAGAGAAGGAATGAGGAGAGAGAAAGTATAGGGGAACGTTTGCAGCTGAAGAGGAAGGGGAGCGACATTGGCGCGCTTATTTGGCCCTGCTAACAACCTTGTAAAAACTGCTCCTATTTTTTCTTATACAAGTAGTTTAAATACATTTTTAAAAAATAATAATTTCAGATATGAAATCAATTACGGGTTATTCGATCTAAACATTTGAATGAAATGCATTTTTATTTAGTTATGATTATGAGAAATAATTATTTTAATTTTATTTAAGTTTATAATTGAATTTTATATTAGTGTTTATATTCACAATATTTACTTACAATTCTATTCCGAAAAAAATGATAAAACTCAAATTTTAATAATTTAATTATGATAATTAGTCAGTAATTAATTCAGTATAATTTTTTAACAAATTTACGGTTATTATGTTTCAAAAAGAGCCACATATATTATGGATGCAACTAATCGCGTGAATTGAAAAATAAAAAATAAAAAAATTCAAGTTTTAAATAATTTAATTTAGTTAATGAAATTCATGATTAAAATTAATATAATTAAGTCACGTGATTTGTTTAAGGTAATTGTAATAAAACAGTTCGTAATAAAATTGTAGAGCCAAAAATATATTTATGTATTTAGAAGTTTATTTTCTAAAATATAAAAACAAAAGACACTTTCTTTTTTCCTAATACGTTGAAACGACTTTTGAATACTTTACACATTTGGATAGTATTTAAAATTACAAATTTAGATAATATTAATACTAATTTTAATTTAAATAGGAAAGAAAAAAACTAAACTAAAAATTTGCGAAACCAACTTTATGATTTTAATTATATATAGTTGATTTGGAGTTTACACTTGATACATGAATTAATCAAACCATGGAAAAACTAATTCATTAAAAAAACCTCATAATGGAAACAGGTTACGAGGGAAAAGAATTGAACAAAATTTAAGAAAAATGAGTAGTTCCTTAAGTAGGGACTGTTTGATTGTGTCTGAATGAGTCTGAATGACCTAAATTCGGAATCAATTAGATTTTTTTGTTGTTTGATAAAATTCTGCGCAAGCTGATTGATTTCAGATTCTTCTGAATCGGTAAGCCTCCCATATTTGGCTTGCTGGGTCAGCTAGATCACTAAATTGTTTTTTACTTCTATATCCTCCGTCACCTCCTCTCTTTTAAGTTCCTTTATCCTGTAAATATCTCACCTTTTGTATTGAAACTGTATTTTTGATTTCTTTTAATGATCTAATAATTTAATATATTGACCTTTTTTAATTTCATTACATACATAATGATAATTTTAATTTTCAAAATTTAAAATAATAGTTAACTTTCAAAAATATTAACTATATTTAAAAAAAAAAATTTAATTACTTGCTATTTTACTTATTTTTATTTTTTTCTTTCCTGAAAATAATATTAATTTTTAAATATTAGTTGTTAATTATTATGAGTTATTAATTATTTGGTATTTTATTATTGTATTAGTTAATTAATATATGAATTATTATTATATTAGTTATTAACATGGGTTAAAATTATTTGAATTTTTCAATACTTTGTTTGAATTATTTATTTTTATTTGTTGTACAATAAATATTGTATTTAATTTTTTTAAATACGTTCAGACAAAATTTAATATTTGTTCAGCATAGTTTAGAGGGGTAAAATAATAAAAGAATGTTATTCAGATATCAATTATCAAATAACTTTTTTTTATTCAGATTCAGATTCAGCTCATTCAGATTCAGATTCAGATTCATTTAATTTTTATCAAACAGCCCCTTAATCTTCCTCAGTCCCAAGTCCTACTAGCTCTCCTATAGAGCTGCCGGATCTCTGTATCTATCGAAAATATTCTCAATATCCGCCATCACTTCAGCTGGCAAAGGCCGTTCCACTGTCAAGAAAGCATCAATGTCTTCCTTTAGTTGGTCCAGAGAAGTTGCACCGATGATTGAGCTTGTCATGAACGGACGGTCTCGTGCAAATCCAAGTGCCAACTCCACCGGAGTTAGTCCGTGTTTCTTGGCCATTTCAATATATTGTATTGTGGCTTCCTGGATGTCAAAGATACACAAAACTTAACCAACTGAACTTTATCTCAAGTCATAAGAGATTCAAAAGTAACATATACCTTGGCAAGGGATTTATTATATCTTTCCATGTAGCCAGGGAAGATGTTCATCCTCCCTTTCTTTGCAGCTTCCGAATTCAAATCTAGATACTTTCCCGACAGTGATCCACCAGCCAGCGGGGAATAACAGAGAAATCCAACATTGCAATTCTTTGGATGGCAAACTTCAACCAGATCAGCTGCAAATAATCAAATTAGAAACATTTACTAAACTCTCCTTGACAGATAATGTAGCCTATTTCTCCTCCATATTACTGTCAACTGCGTCTTAAAGTAGTATAATAAGCCTTCTGTCAATTCTTTCAAGTTTCCTGGAACATGGATTCTAGGTTTTAGCACTGAAAGCTCTATAAATTGAATTACAAAATTGCTAATGTATGTAAAGATTTGTTCCGAGTATAATCCCAAATTTATGGAATCCCAGGTGAATTGATTAGATGGGTTCGCGTGCCTGCTATGAGGTTTCCAAGTAAATTCAGATCAATAAGCAGAACAAATATCCTCACTAATGCAAAACAAATATCCTCACAAATATCCTCCTAAGAACCATACTTGGTATTGGAAAACCATTGCATGCTCTTACAGAAAACTAAAGCAATCCTCTCATTTACATAAGTAAAAATTTATGAAACTGGAAACAGATATGAGAATGGCCACGGCTTCAGATATATAGTATTACTAAAACAAGAAAGGAAGACATTTCTTGGGTTGGTGCGTGAGTGAGAACGTAGTACATTATAGACAGAACGCAAGAAAGAAATTAATTTGACGTGGTGCACCAAGAAGGAAAATATTTTTGGACCATCAGAAAGTTGGAGTCTTCATGAAATTAAGATAAAACATAGGTGTAATATATCTAATGTTACTTATCAAATAAATAAATAAAGAGATGTCTAATTGTTCAAAGTTATAATAGTTTAGCTCAAAACAACTTTCTCTTGACAAATCAGTAACTCAACTTTCCCTGGGAAACAGTTCCTCTTTCAAATTTCCACGATAATAGAGAATTATGAAGGAAAATAATTTACCTTCAAATTTACATCTAACTAGCAGGCTGTAGCTATTTTGAATACTGACAATCTTTGGTAGTCCTTCAACTTTTGCAGCATGTACAAACTCCATGACTCCATAAGAAGTTTCATTAGAAACGCCTATGTAGCGCACCTGAATAAATTTGTACACTGCTCATGTCAGCATAGTAATAATGATACAGCAGAGAGTACCAATAATCAGCCATATATGTGCAATTCTAACCTTAAATGGTAACATTTTCCCTTTTTCTTTCTTTCCTTTCAGTCTTCAGAAAAGTTTTTTCAAGTGTTTTGGTTATTGTTTCGCTATTTTTCAAGAGTATTGAGTTGGTAGAACCATTTAAAAGCATTATAGTGATTAAGATTTTAAAACGAGTTAAAGTGCTAAACATATGAATATGTATACCAATGAAGCTGATGTGGTATTCAAGTTTTATGCTGTGGAAGACTATCCCACAAGGGTCTTCCCGCCCACTCCATAATCCATAACAACCTTTCTTTAAGTAGAGGATTAAAGGTATCACCTTGACAACCCTCCACTACCCAAAGAAAAAGTTTTTAAACAAAACAAAAAATAAAATAGAATACTTAGACATTTCTAATATTGACTGCTAACCCCAAGAGCTTTTTCACACAACATTTCAGGTTCAAAGATAAAATCATTCTGCACAATTAGGTCTGTCCTCAAAACGTGTTTTAAAGGTGTATTATTTAAGGAAACTAAATACTTCCACGTTTATTGTTGTGCTTTATTTGTTTCATGGGTAGATATTAAAGTTGTTTCTCTCATCAAATTTACTCTAATAGATGCATTCACATAACTTGCAAAAACTTTCAAGGCAGGTATAGCCAGATGCAAATGTATAGTTGAACAGTGTTTATTTACCTTCCCTTCATCAATGAGTTCCTGAAAGGCCCTCAGCTGCTCAACAAACGGAATGCTTGGCCTCCATTTTGAAGGGTCATAGAAGAATTCTCCAAACAATGCCACATAGCGATCTGGCCTAAAACGAATCAGTAATCACGTAAATTAGAAACCAAGCACTACACTATATCCAAACCATGTGTGTGTCTGGGAGAGGGAGAGAGAGAGAGAGAGAGAGAGAGAGAGAATTGAAGTGACTGGTCATTGAGATGATTGGACAAATACCCACACAGGAAGTACATATAGAAAGGGAGAGGAACCATAAATAAAAGTAATAAATAAACTTAATGTTCTTGCAGATTGCAAAAAATTCTCCCAACCAATCAAACTCTCGTACTTTACATTGCAAAAATTTAATCAGAATCTAAGTATTATACACCCAACCAAGTTTTAAAAAAAAAACGTCAAATTACAAGAAGGTAAAGTTCTTGTGAATTGTCAAGATAGCCTCCATAGTAAATTTATTTAAATTTATATATGCGGGCAAATGCATGTAGGCCCATTAGCTAAATGTCAACGACAACTGACTTGATGTATCTTGAGATGCATGTACAATTCGGTAAAAGCAGTATTTCACATTTTCTATAGGATAGAGAGAAACTTAGCATACTTTAAGCACTCTGAATTTATTATAGTACTCAAAACTCACCAATGTATTTGCAACAAATCAATGTAATCAGTATTAAGACGTTTAAGGCTTTTCTCTACACTTTCTTTGATATTAGCAGCATCGACCCGCAGAATCTTTGCATTGTCACGTATGTAACTTGATCGCTCTGAATAACCACATACCTTGGTGGCCAATATAACCTAATCATGAAACATCATGTTCAAATATATCAGTACACCGAAATCACAGCAACATGTTTTAATACAAATAATTATGACACCATATATTAGTCACTGATTCTACTTCTCTGGAAAAGTTTTTTTTTAAAAATTTATTATAGATACAAGATCCTCGTATCTTACTTTAATTAACTATGAGAAATCCACTAGGAAATTAAACATAACGTTAATAGTTAATACATATATGTCATTTTGAGGGGTAATTGAACGTGGAAACAGAAAAAAAGCATACGGTAAATTCATGATGAGTTTAATTTTGATCTTAAAACGTTACAAGTCAAATGTTTTATAAAATTCATGTAAGACTTGCATTGACAAGATAATGATAAATTCTGAACTAAGCTTCCAGTACAAGTCTCACAAATCTCTTTGCAGAAACAGCTGCTGCACTCTAAACTTGAAATTCTATAGGGTAAAAAATAAGGAACAAGAGAAAATTTACTCTCTCCCAAAAAGTCATCAACTAATACCAGTCGTACTTTACCAGAAGCAAATCAGGCTCATGGCAAAAAGTATTTCACAACTTATAGAAAGAGATTCAGGCTGTTCAATCACTCAGTGACAAAGCATTTAAAGAATCTTAATCATCAGCCAGGATTTCACGAAAAAAAATAATATAATGTCGAATGAAGCTAAATATTTAACCTGAGAAGCAATGTGCAAGAAGAGAACCAATAACTAGATAGTTTGGACAAATTTAAACAAACCTTGTCGCGGGGTTGAGACTTCAGCCAGCTACCAATGTAAAGATCTGTTCGTCCTTGTGTCTCCTTCTTCATTGGGATCGGATACTTTGGGGAAAGAGGGGTGGGAAAGAACAACAAAAAAATTCTTATTTCATAGTGAAAATGCACGACTATGACATGAAAACATCATAAAGGATATTAGAAAAGTTTGACTTGTGCTAGAAAAAGAAAAGCCTTACAGCTTCTGCGGTATCCAAAGCATTAATTCCATGCTCAAACGAGTAAGCAATCATTTCATGAGCCTCTTTCTCCGTGTTCTGCTCCCCAAATGTCATCTGGAAAATCACAGAATAAATCCATCACAAAAACAATTGAAAATCCAACGGCGAATCAGTAATACTTTCATTTTTACTGGAGAAAACCTAAAAATCTACTACCAATTTCTGAAAATAGAAGCATTTATGGCTTGGCAAAAAATAAACGAAACATAAAGAGCTGCTTTAGCTTTTAAATGTTCATTACACAACCATTCCTTCTTAATTTAATCCCCTCCCCCATCTCCGCACAGGGCAGACATTAATATTAAAAAAGATCATCTCTCCTTTCAATGAAAAATCCTTAGACTTGGGGACTGTTTTTGATAAAACTGAATGAAACAGTTCTGAATGTTTAAGCAATCTGAATGAGCTGAATGAAACAGAATTCTGAATACTGAATGAAAGAAGTTGTTTGATAATTGATATATACAAAACATCTGAATAATATGTTTTTACTATTTTACCCCTGAAGTATATTTTATTTCTTTAGATATAATTTTAAAATCAATGGCAAAAAAAAATCTCACTCTCTCTCCTCTGGTTTCACTCCCAATCCCATTCCCCACAGACCCATCATTACCCCTCTCCATTTTCTCTCTCTTCCTCCTCCTCCTCCTCCTACTCTGATCTCACTCTCTCTCCTCTGGTCTCCGATTCTCTCTCTAAAGTCTGGATCTACCCTTCTACTAATTCATCATTCACACTCCTCCCCACCGACTTCAACAAAACAAAAAGATCTCAAATCTTCAACAAGACAAAAGATTCAAATCTGAATCTACCTTCTTTTTTTTTTGAATGGCATTTAATTCCCGTACTTTTAGTAGTTTAATTTCCATTTTCTAGACCCCCATTTGTAAATCTCAAATCTTTAGATTCAAAAGTTTCAAGTTTTAATCTCTCTCTCATATATGCAATCACTCAAATATTGAATTGGTGATGGAAAAGATCATCGAGAAGTGTAAAAGAGGGCCAACATGTGTAAAAAATCTATTCACCGGGCTTAGGAATGATTCTACCAAAAAAATAGTAGCTTATTCGGTCAGTCAAATTGGACTAACCGATTCAGCTATTAAGATCATTTTTATTCAAAACAAACGGACTGAATGGCTGACCGATTCAGACCACAAGCCATTCAGATGCATTAAATCCTAAACAAACACCCCTCTTAGACGTATGCAGTTCCCTGCTGATCCTTCCGCATTTGAAATAATTTGGCCTAATAGATTTATAAAAATTATCAGTTGCAGTTGTTTTATACTTTTACATATTTCCTGAGATAAATAAATTTTTAAGTCGCTAGTTTTTTGTAATCAATTAATCACTAACTCTTTTCATTTCAAAATTAGAAAATAGAGATACATTTTTTATAACTACAACTTTAAGGGAAACTTTATTTTTCCAAATCTATCACTACGTAGTGGCATGATAGTACTCAGGAACTGACATTGTAGTTTGTTGGGGCGTGAATATTTGGGTTTGGCCATAATGTGGCCCTATATATGTAATGGGCCAGATTTAATGTTGGTCCATATATGTTTATTATGTATTTTATTGTGAGAGTCCTTATTAGAGAAGAAATGGGGTTTCCTTATTTGGTGGGATAAGGATATCTAACTTGGGAAGGAAGCAATTGCAGTTATAAGGGGATTCTAACTAGGACTCCTATTCCTAGTAAGATTTGGACAGACAAGACTTCTATAAATACGGCTACAAGCAAGGGTTGAAGACATTCATTATCAGATCACAGATTATGAGACAAGGGTACAACACACATTACGAGAGGGATTACAAGATCATCATACAACATAGAGGGATCATAGCATATTGCAAGATATCATACAATACACCATATGTACTCCCAATATCATTATAGTGGATTTCTCTCTCTCCCGTGGATTTCTCTCTCCCGTGGTTTTCTCCCAATTGGGTTTCCACGTAAATTCTTGTGTTCATGCTTTATATTTCTTTATATTATGTTTATGTGCGTGTATTCCGTGGGTTTGATCTCACAACAATACAATCAACCGTTGGCGCTATTTTGGCCTGTCCTTTTGGGTGATTTCGTCAGGCGTACAAAATCAGGTGTTAACATTGGCGCCGTCTGTGGGAAACAAGACACTTGTTCTAGTGTCAAATTAAAATCACCGATTTACCAGAAAGAGGAGATCTTACACAAACAGCTAAGTGATTCTTGTTTGTTTACGATATCAACATAATTATTACTATCACTTCACGTGTTATATCTCTTCTATTGTGCATGTATTGGTATTATTCACATGATACACTATACTGTATACATTCGACTTTGGGAATTCAACAGTATACTATATATTGTATATATTGTATTTGTATACATGCGTTTGTGGGTATATTACTGGAAGTTAACAGTATACATTCGTCTTTGGCAATGTTTGTGGGATAAGGTTGGTTATGTTTTAAGGTTACAAGGCTTATTTATTTACTGTTCAAATTGATAATCAATCACAAGGTAATTATTTTATTTTAGTTTATAAAATAATTAGTAATTTTATGTTATAACCAATCACAAGTGATTTGTCTAATCAATTTAATGGGGTCATGGGCAAGTTAGGTGGACTTATTAAGAAAAAAAATACGCTGCAGCCAACAGCAGCAATTCAGCCCATACAACATCAAGTCACTTGCTGACTTGCTACAAATTATTTTAATCGCAACTGGGTTTGCCAAAAACTGTTATTTTGATAAGGGTTCGTCTGAATTGCGTGAATTAAATGAGTGAACTGTATCTCTATCTCTTCGATCTCTATCTCTCTATATTTACGATCTCAATCTAAGGGTCTATAATGAACGCTGCATCTGCTCTCTGTTGTCTGAGGTTTTAAGCTCTGAAAGCCCCCGATCTGCTCGTTGGTGTCCAGATTCCGGGTTCGGTTTTGCTGCAGGTGTTCCCTGTACGAATGGAGACCAGTTCAGCTATTGTCGCTTCACTTAAACACATCGTGCTAACGTGCGCCGGGTAGACTTTGTTGATCATGTTTGTTGCGGTTCTGGTCAATACCCAGCTTTCAGCTTTAAGTCAAGAGGTTGTAAAACCTTTACGAGATGCTCTTCCAAAGCAAAAAGGTTTTAAACAGGAGATATTCTGAGGAGAGTTTCGCTTTAAAGATTCTGAAGCAGATCGTGGATGTGAGAGATTGGAGTTTGATTATGCAACTGTGGCGATCAAGAAGGGAGGCAAGACGACAAAGGCCCAGATCAGAAAACAGAGATAACAGAGTGACAGCAGCATGATCTGGCTCATCAAAGAAAAAAGAGAAAGGGGGCCAATTCTATAACCCGCCGGCAATGCGGCGGCACCTGCGATTGTATTACAGCAACAGCAACAAGCGACAGCAATAGCAACCGATGGCGGTGGTGGTGCCGCAGACCCAGCAGCAGATCCGGCAAACAACAGCACCACCAGCCTCTGCCTCATCGGCAGGGATCCGGCGGCGACGCAGGGAATCAGACAATGCTGTGATGATTTTCATGAAAGGGGAGCTTGCACTTCCTCGCTGTGGAGTAGCTCGCACCAGGGTGTCTTTGCTGTAACCTGTTGCCAAAGAACTAGATTTATGAAGGTGGTATCTGGAACGGTAGTCTGTGGCAATGAGAGAAACAAGTGGGTATACTAGTTCCTCCATCTCAAACAAAGCTCACTCTGGCTCTGATCCGAATATTTACCTGGTGATGCCTCCAAAGGCCTTCCTACTCTGCTTCAGATTTTCCACTTGCGAGGTCAACAGATTTAACATGATAACCCTCCCGTTGCTGTTCTTAGGCAAACAAGGATGGTGGTCAGTCAACCACTGATGAGCATGGAGATATTTAATGTGGGGGATCAGACTGTGGTGAAGCCAGAGACGATGGAGTTTTTGGAGACAGAGGCGCGGCGATCCCGGTGAGTGGGGAGTTCATTGAAGCGGCAAAATTACTGTGCAGACACAGAGCTGAGGAAGCAACAGATCGGGAAAAGGGTTATGATGTCGTTAGACCACTTCGGCGATTCTTCGTCGGCAAACTTGGTTTCTTTGTTATACTTCGCTAGGCTTCGGTAGTTCAACCATAGCAGCCACTGATTTATTGGAGAGATAAATTCAGGCTCTCGATCCACAACCAACACTGCACCATCAGCAAGCCGAAGAGCGGCAGTCAACTCATTAAAGAAGCTCTGCTAGCGGAGAACAGAATATGGGAGTCACTTTCAAATTCGATAGTACATTCTACGTGGCAGTTCACATGGAGATTGCTGGAGTTCATGAGGAAAAATGAGGGGCCGGAATAACACCAAAGGAAGTTTTGACCTGAAGCAACGACTCTTTCCTTCGACAATTTCCACCATGGATTCGACAGTTTACTGAATCGGGTTTAAGCTTCGGACATCTAACTTATAAGCAAAGGAAAGGTTCGGTATGGGAGGTACGACACGAATGAGCGGAGGACCGGGATTAAACAGTGGGACCAAGGAAGAAGGATTGATGGATGAATCTTTATTGTATTGAGAGTGATAATGGGTTAGGTTGGAAGGCCTCATCCCAATGGTGTTTAGAAGCATGAAGAAGAAGAGTCGACTCGCCGCCAGTACAGTTCTCTTTCGGCCCCTGCAACCCTTAGCCACAATATAGCAGATTTTTATCCGAATGGTTACAACTCTCAGCACACGGCACAAATGCAACAGGATCGGAAGATTGATGAAAATAAAATGAAGTTGGGTCCAAACCACTTCGGCAGCATTTTAGCAGCACTTCGGCTTCAACATATTCGAAGTTTAAAAATTGTGTTGGCCCTAACAACACACTTCAGCGTATTACAAAGCAGGAATTAGACCTCAACCAAATTTGGCTTATGCAGTAACCAATCGCGTGGAGACTTTTGATATTATCCGAATACATGGTGGTTAGAACTTTTGATACTTTCTTGGGCAGCAGTACATCTCATAGTTGGGGTAAGGTGCAACGGTGATCGGCTTGGCTTTTCGAACGGTGTGGGGTCTAACTGGGGTACTGAAAAATTTGGAATTAAAATCATGAACGAGGATTTGGTGGTTTCCAATTACTGTAGTTACAAGACATGCGGAGGATACGAGGAGAACCGAGAGTAGACTTCGGAGCAGCTCTCGTGACAGAAGCAGTTCTGGTGCAAGAGATTGGGGGTAAGCAGCACCTAATCCCTAAAGGATGTGGAAACAAGAAGCCCGAATTTGGAAAATATTTATGTACGCTTTGATAGTGTCCAGTCAGAGGCTTCGACAATATTTCCAAGATCGGTTGTTGGTGGAATATACGGATCAGCTTCTGAAGAAAGATCAGGGCCGGTCAGAGGTCTCTGGAAGACTAGCAGCATGGAGTTCTTTTATGATTGTCCGTTCAACGGACCAAAACCTGCCTAATCGATCAGCGGATCAGTTCTTTTGGTGCTAAGGAGGAAGACCCTTCGTCTCTTTGTAGCGGAGTTTTATTTTTCTTGGTGTACCTTCGGCTCTCGGAGAGAAGGTCACCGGAGTGATCACGGTGGAATTCCTTCGTCTTTTTGTAGTGAAGCGAATGTTTATTCCTGATGTGCCTTCGGCTCTCGGAGAGAAAGTCATCAGTGGGGCTATAGAGGGCTTCGTGATAGAAGCAACTTTTCCTGGTGTACCCTCGGCTCTCGGAGAGAGGGTACATCGGAGTGTCTAAAGGTTGGGTTCCCGCGACTCTTTGGAGCGTTTTGGAACATTCCTGGTGTATCTTCGGCTCTTGGAGAGAAGGTCATCGGAGTGATTAAGGCTGAGCTTCATGTGTATGCAATATTTTTCCTGGTGTGCCTTCGGCTCTCGGAGAGAAGGCACATCGGAGTGACTATGGTGGGCTTCTCTTAGAAGCAAATTTTCTCGGTGTATCTTCGGCTCTCGGAGAGAGGGTACATCGGAGTGACTAAGGTGGGATTCCTTCGCCTCTTCGGAGCGATGTGAATATTTTTCATGATGTTCCTTCGGCTCTCGGAGAGAAGGACTTTAGAGGTTTAAGGTTGGATTCCTTCGTCTCCTCGTAGCGAAGTGAATATTTATTTAAGGGTGCACTTCCATTCATGAATGCATTCATTCATGCATTAATTCATTTATGCATTCATTAATTCATTCATTCATGCATTTATTCATTCATTCATGCATATATAACATATGCATCGACTCGAAGACGAAGGCTGGGCTCGGTCGAAGATTGCCAAATCCTTAGCCGGTGGGCTGGACGTTTTGTGTTGCTGGGCTATGTATTTCATATACTCTTCCATCAAATGTTCCGTTTTATGAAAGACTGGGGGGCAATGTTGGGTTGTGATTATTCAGGTCTAGCCATGGTGCAGCCCAATCTATTTGTATACTCTCTTATTATAAGTTCCTTATAAATAAGAGACTGGAGGGCAATGTTAGGGCGTGAATATTTGGGCTTGGTCATGATGTGGCCCTATATATGTAATGGGCCAGATTTAATGTTGGTCCATATATGTTTATTATGTATTTTATTGTGAGAGTCCTTATTAGAGAAGAAATGGGATTTTCTTATTTGGTGGGATAAGGATATCTAACTTGGGAAGGAAGCAATTGCAGTTATAAAGGGATTCTAACTAGGACTCCTATTCCTAGCAGGATTTGGACAGACAAGACTTCTATAAATACGGCTACAAACAAGGGTTGAAGACATTCATTATCAGATCACAGATTATGAGACAAGGGTACAACATACATTACGAGAGGGATTACAAGATCATCATACAACATAGAGGGATCATAGCATAGAGCAAGATATCATACAATACACCATATGTACACCATATGTACTCCCAATATCATTATAGTGGATTTCTCTCTCCCGTGGTTTTCTCCCAATTGAGTTTCCACGTAAATTTTTGTGTTCATGCTTCATATTTCTTTATATTATGTTTATGTGTGTGTATTCCGTGGGTTTGGTCTCACAACGATACAATCAACCGTTGGCGCTATTTTGGCCTGTCTTTTTAGGTGATTTCGTCAGGCATACAAAATCAGGCGTTAACATAGTCTAAGAATAGTAATGTATCTAACAAAAAAATGTATCTCCAATTTTGGAACCGAGGGAGTATATCATACATTTCTATAGTTCTCGTAATGAATTTGCATTCAAACTATTTATTTATTTTTGCTAAAATTATTTTATCCCGAATTACAACTACTTACAGTGCCGAGCGTGATTTCACTAATTTCAAGGTCCGAGTCCCCAAGTTTTCTGTACTGCAATGCGCTTTTCTCCCCATGTTTCGCACTATTTCTGGTACGACTACTCTTCTTGACGTGGTACAAGCAGAAGTTCCTTTTTACAGTGGATGAAGATAAGGGGCGCGTGAAGCTACGGAAAGAGGAAATGTGAGTGTTGTTGCTGTTCTTGTAGAGGAAGGCAGAGAGTACAGAGGAGCTTGAAGGAGGAGAAGATGAAGCCATGGCTTTCTGCCTTATTGGAGCTCCAGTGTGGATAACTTCGATGAATAAATAACACGGTATTTCGACGTGGGCTGCTTAAAGCCCACTGAAAAGAATTGAGATCGTAGGCCCATTTTAGCAGGATAGGTCTTTTATTTAGTAAAGAGTAATTTTAGTAAATAATTTAATTACTCTTCATTTTATATATTTTATTTTGTTGGTATAAATAAATTTGTACTTTTGAGTATATTTTTAGAGAGAGGGAATATAATTTTAAAAGAGGACACTATTTTAACATTAATTTTTCAAATTTCCACATATTCACCCTCATATGAAGTGAATTCCACTTTTTTCTTAAAGAATATGTTAAAATATTTAAAACAGGTCAATTTTCTTTTTTAAAACTCAATATTACGTTTAATGCCCGCTCTGTTTGAGAACCCAAAAATAAAAATCCCTACTACATTCCCGTCTTCTCCCGTAGGGGTGTGCAACCGGTAAATACCGGCCCGAACTGAACCGGTATTAAAATTAGCCAAATTTCAATACCGATACCGGTTGGACCGGTATACCAAACCGATTTATCGAATCAGTACCGGTTTTTACTGAATAAATACCGAAAATTAATATAATAATAATAATTATTATTATTATTACTTATTTATTAATAATAAAAAATAAAATAAAAATTAAAAAATCGGTATATACTGATACCGAACTATAAAAACTCCATACCGAAATCCGTATCCAAAAAACGTATATTGGTTTTTTTTTATCGAAACGGATCGATTCTTTTTGTACGGTCCTGTCCGAAAAACCGGAAAAACCCAAAACTATGCACACCTCTATAATCTCCAGTACCTCAAAAGCTCACTCTCTGTGTCCTTTGAAAAATGTCAGGCTCAGGTTCAGGCTCAAGCTCAAGCTCGCTCAAAGTCGACGAGCTTAGAACCGAACTCGCCAAACGTGGCCTTAGTACAACAGGAACTAAACCCACCTTGGTAAGCCTAACTCTCTCTCCTATTTCTCTCTCTAATTTGTCAGTTTTTTGAAGAGTTTTGGTCAGTTGGATTTTGACTGAAATATTACAGGTTCGGAGGCTGGAATCAGCTATCCGTAAAGAAAATAAGCAATCGACCAGTGATCCAAAAACTAGCAAGAAAAGACTGAGGGGAGATGATTCTGAAATGGGGGATTCAAACGGGTCGGATAAAATCAAGGCCACTGACATGTTCAGAAGCATGGGTGTTAAACAATTACGCGAAGAAGCCAATCTGCGAGGGATTTCTGCTAGTGGGTTGAAGAAAGAGCTTATAGATAGGCTTTGTAATGCTAATGCTGATGCTGAGACCAACTCCAAGGACATTGTAATTGATGGTAACTTACTAGCTTCTAGTAACTTGAAACTATGTATAAAGACATATTACGTATTGACTAAATTATTTGTGTGCAAGTTTTCTTCCTTGTACTTTCATCGTTCCACAAAATGAATCCCATTTCAGTTTTATCTTAGTTAAATTGCAAAATCCTACTATTCAAATTGTGATGCGAAATAATTTTAGTTTTGTTTACAATATCAGCTATTATATTAATCAAAATCAAATAACTTCATAACAATTTTGAATTTTAGGATTTAGCAAATTGAAATTGATGGAAATGAGACTCTTTTTGTGGAAGGGAGGTACTTCCCCGGTTCCAGAATACAAGTGAAAAATGAGTTTTAGTTTATTTGAAAACTGTACGAGCTAAATAACTTTTGGAAGTATAAATACTCAAGCGAGTGCCTTATGTCCTTAAATTTTAAGTTGTCCTTATATTTTGGAACTGGAGGGAGTATTAAGTGGCTCAGAGCTAAAATTAAGTGTTATTGACTGTTGATCAAACAAGTCATAATCCCTTTTACCGAAAATTCTAATTGCATTTGACTTTGAATATTAAGGTTTGTGACCGGTCCTACTAAGCATATATATAATAAATTTTCCCAATATCATGAACATTATAGAAACAATCACATCTAACTGTTTCTATGCAAATGACAATCTTGCTAAGAAAATAGAGTCATAAGTCAAATGAGACTCACATATTGGACGTGCATAGTACATTTTTTAATTTTAAGATAAAATTTAAAAACCATTGACAAATTATGTCTAAGCATGTGGAAAACTTGAACCAAGTAAAAATGTCAAACGAGACCCTCAATTTGGGATGAGGTATATTTTTTTCCTTTTGCTTTCCCTGATTTTTTACGGTTTTAATGGGTGTCAGGCAAAGAAGAAAAAGATGTGAATGAATACAAGAAGGAGAAACTGGTAACAGCTACCAAGAAAGGCGCAGCAGTGTTGGATCCATGGCTCCCGAATGAGATTAAGGCTCATTACCATGTACTGCAACAAGTAAGTGGCATAGTTTGATTATATCATGTAGTCATTTAGCTATATTTTGTTTTAGTAGTAAGAAATTAAATACAAAACAAAATGAATTTGCATGTTGCTTCTGCTTTGTTGATTGATATGAAATTTGCAAGACATGTTATTCTCATTATATTTTTTGTTTTTATGTATGTAGGGTGATGAAATCTATGATGCCATGTTGAACCAGACAAATGTTGGGGATAACAATAACAAGTTCTACGTTATTCAAGTTCTAGGTTACTTCTCAATCCCATTAGTAATTTGTTTAAAGGATATATCTTTTTTCTCATGAATGAGAAGTAATGACAATATGATAAGGAGATATATGGGTCTCGGGGTAATGAATTGGCAAAACTTGCTAAAAAGAAACATACTAAAACTGTGGAACATCAGTACATCACTGGATATTGACTGACCAAGTATAATGGGGCATATGTTTGGCATTTTAATCTACTTCCTCATGAGAACATGAGCATTGCTCACTGCCACGTTGCTAACTGGACTGCTTATTGAGATGTTATAGACAAATCTTTATTTGCTTGGAGTTACAAAACTGTTTCATCCTTGACGGAGTTCATGAACATACACGCTCATGCCTCTCAGATTCCACTAGTATTTTGTACTCTTATTTTGTCTTCTCAATCCAATTGCAGAATCTGATGATGGTAGCAGATTAATGGTTTACAATAGATGGGGAAGAGTTGGTGTAAAGGGTCAAGATAAGTTACATGGCCCCTACACATCGCCAGAGTGTGCAATCCAAGAGTTTGAACAGAAATTCTATGCCAAGACTAAGAATCAGTGGTCTGACCGGAAAGAGTTTGTTTGTCACCAAAAGAGCTACACATGGTTGGAAATGGATTACACCGAAACACAGAAAGAATTAGACGTGAGTTTTCATTTTTCTCTTATACTAATGCTTAGTTGCATAGTAACTTTATGCTTGAGGTACCTGCATTTTGAACATATTGAATCTTAATATGCACTTGATTAAATTTGGTGCTTGCATCTTGTGCTACGTATGTAAAACAATATTATCATTGAAGAGAGAGGGACATTCAAAAAGGAGAAAATAATATAAATCAGGGGATGCCTGTGTTATAAAGGTAGCATTTCAAATTATTTTCCTTAATCGAAGTTTGATTTTCTATGGCCTAGACAAAGTTGGAGGTCCCATGTGCCCAAATTATGAGTGTCTAATCTTTGTTGTTTTGGCGATCTTCCATCTTAACATTTGTAACTTTGAATTCATATTGTCCACTACTTCATGAACTCCTGATAGCCATTATCAGGTCCAAGCGAAGTCTAACTCTACAATCAAAATTCAACCTCGAGAAACAAATCTGGAAGCTCGTGTAGCAAAGTTTATCTCTCTTATTTGCAACATTAGCATGATGAAGCAACAAATGATGGAAATAGGTTTGTTACTTACCCTATTTTTTCTTCTTATGTTACTAGGACACAATACATGAATGAAAAAGAAATCTGTTTTATTTGATCAGCTACATTGCTATATTTATGAGTTCTCATCCTATAGAATGTCTGCATATTAAAATTTACTCTGCTAATTATGTTCTAATGTGTACCCTCTTAGCTATTGATAATATTATATGAGTTTGACTCGTGTTGTTTTAATTTTTTTTGTATATGATCTTATAGGATATAATGCTGAAAAGTTGCCACTTGGTAAGCTAAGCAAGTCTACAATTTTAAAGGTTAGTCTTTCTGTGATGCACTTGTGTTTCCTTATGATACATTAATATCATTTCTGATTTGGTTATTATGTTATAGCGAAAATAAAATATAAAGGTTATGTTTTTTATGTTTTATATTTTAACCAAATTCAAAGGTTAGTTATAAGCCAAGTATACTTGAAATATATTAATGTAGGAGGTACAAAGAATTTGGGTTCAGGCTCAAAATTTGTTGATGCTTAAATTTGGTAGGACATGAACATGGATGTGGACCAATATTCTAAAAGTCGCTAGTCGGTCCCAGGTCGGTTGGTTACCGATTAGCGACTAGGAGATTAATCGGCTAGTCGGATTTTTATTTTTTTAAAAAAAATATATATTCTCCTTCCTCCTTCATAAGTTTTGAGTAAGTAGAATAACATAAGTAACACAAATCATCAAATAAAAACATGGAAACTAAGTAAAACTAAATAGTTCGACGCTCTAAATTCAAAACCAATTAATCAAATGAAACTAAGTAGTACAAAATCAATAGTCAATCACTCCTCCTCCTCTTCTCCATATCCCTCCAAGACTTGCTCTCCATCGGACTTAAACTCATAATTTTCATCTTCCTCTTCGTTGTCATCATCTTCCGACTTGACCGACTAGTCGCCGACTAGAGTCTGACTAAGTCGGTCAGCGACTAACTTAAAGGACTAGGCCCTAGTCGACTCGGTGAGTCTCTGACCCCGACCTAGTCGGCGACTAGACCGACTTTTCGAACACTGATGTGGACTACTAACTGCTCCAATAGCTTAAGTAATGAGAGAATGACACAATATATATTGAACTTTTTGCACCTCCTCACACATGCAATCCCATTTTTTCAGTTGAACAAGTAACCCAAAGAAAGGACCTAGACATAGACAGAGTGTGTGAATGAGCGAATATTTGGGAGACTTGAACTAACTACTAAGACATGCCAAAAGAAGCTCTCTTATACTGTTAGACCACCAGTTGTTGTTGCTCCAAAAGCTTAAACTATTTGTGAATGGGCCAACAATGTAGGTATAAAATTTTCTTGGGAATGTCACTGTGAGTGATGAGGACATCAATAGCTTGGACTTAACTGAAGGTAGTGGTTCAGACCCGGTGCAAGTACCAGTTGGGCTCGTGACGAGAGGACGAGCTAAAAGGTTCAAGGAAGGACTTATGGTTTTGGTGCGAGCAATGTGGAACGAGAATGTCATGGTTATTTGGTCCAAGGAGGGGAAAACTATGCCTAAGTTCATTCACATGATTCGTGGTTGCGTTTCAGAACAATCAAGGCAAACCAGGAGAATAGAATTCATGGTTGCATTTCAGACAAATTCGCCCTGGCGGATTTCCAAGCCTTAACAATCCGCCCCGGCGGAGAACTCTCTGGCCAAAACCGCCCCGACGCCTTGGTCTTTCCCAAACTCCGCCCCGGCGGACTTCACAGGCCAAAATATCTGCCCCGGCGGAGTTGTCCAGATTTGGTTGGTGCATTTTTCGAGGCAGCCACGTTTTGACAGATTTTGAGCACATATTTGTTCTTAAACTTAGTATTTGCTATATAGTATCAGATTTCTATTATAACTAGGAAGCTAGATTATATTTTGATTCCAAAAATACTTATTGATTCCTTTTAGGATCCTAGGGTTTCAAGTTATGGCTATTTAAGGTTTATTGATGTAATTCAAAAATACAATTTATTATTATTATTCAGATTTATTCTACTTGAGAGTTTATTCTATACTTTTGGTTCTTTGCAAAATTCCTAAGTAATTTATTAGTTTATTCTTTGAGATTCAATTTGGCTTATCATACAACAATGCATAGTTGTGTGTGGCGTCTTCTACCGCATTAATCGTCGATTGTGCCGAAGTTTCTGTTTCAATATAAACATGGGGTTTAGGCGTCGTTGGTGTTCCATACAATGCAGATTCCATTGCTTGATCGATTGTACCAAGGTTTTCGTCTCCATATAGACGTTGAGTTGAGGTGTCGAGAGAGTTCCATACTATCAACTGTGCTAGAAACGATTCAGGTGACGACCACCTCACGCAAGCGTGCCGTGGAGTCTATCAGTAAGGATCTATTTAGCTGGTTGGCAATGGTATGACTGATCAATGCAACTTTAGGGTTGGGTGCTAATTTCAGCTTTTAGTCTGGCTTCAGAGATGATTCAAGTACGTAGGTAGATGAGGGAAAGTAGAGTCTACTTAAGGAAGTTGCTTTGCAAGCTTTTAGTGTCAATCTATTAGACCCTTGCGGCCTTGCCTGCAAAGTTCTCTCTCTCTCTAATTGAATTTTTAGTTGTTTGGGTTCTCATAGGGATGATGTTTACCAATAGCTTAGTTGGACAAGAATTGTCTATTACATCATCTCATGGCTGTTTGATTTTTAACTTGAGTTAATCCAATTCAGGTTGTCTTCGGAGGGTGTTGCCTAGTAATTGACACAATTGCAACAAATAAACACAACAATAAGGCTGTCCTTTTAAAGTTTTTGGGGAAGGGACAACAAGTTGTAGCCACCTATTTTAACTCCTAAATCTAAGCAGGGATTTTTCAAGATTTTTTTACTGGTAAGGTTGGGGTGAAAGGGATTCTGTTGCTATTAGCCTTAATCCCTACGACCATATTTTTAAATCTAAAGCCTCAGTTTTCTGCTTACTAAAGCCTATAAGTTTGCCTATTTCTGCAATTTGCATAATTCCCACTTCAGATTTAGAATGGGCCCATAAAATTTAGGAGAGGTCTAGTTGCAGTATGCAGCAGATTTACTTATGAAGTGCTTTTATAGTATGTTGAGGAAGGGAAGAGGAATGGTTCTTTATTTCACAACTCTTTATTTTAAAGCTTACATGTTTTGATTTGAATCTTTATAGGGATACAAAGTGTTGAAGAGGATTGCTGATGTGATTGGCCAATCAAATAGGGAAAAGCTTGAGCAGCTAAGTGGGTGAGATTCGAAATATGGTTTCTCTAATGCCTAATTATAGTTATTTTCACATTTCTAACTGCAGGGTTCTCACGATATTCATCATATACATATGCTTGTTCTACTTTTCTTTCATACTTACAGTTATGCTGCAGTATAAAGTTTTTGCTGCTATGCAAAATTTTCACCACATATGACCAATATTTGACAATATCTAATATGATTTTTATTTGCAGAGAATTTTATACAATTATTCCTCATGATTTTGGTTTTAGAAAGATGCGTGAGTTCGCTCTCTCCCTCCACCTTGCTCCTTTTTGTATACTCGTTTATTATGTTTGTAGTTGATCATATTCAGATAGTACTTTGAATATAGTGAATAGCTACTTTTCTTTATTTTCTTTTGTAAGTATGCCTAATGAACGTTAAAAACGTAATTTGGCAGGTGAGTTTGTCGTTGACAGTCCTCAAAAGTTGAAACGTAAATTGGAAATGGTAGTTCCCAGTTTTCTTTGGTGACCATACATTGGGTTGCCATGAGATTTGGTGTATGTATACGTTTAATCTCTTTTTTTCTTCATTGACAATGATTAATTCTAATATGGTTGAAGGTTGAAGCCCTTGGTGAAATTATGGTTGCGACTAAGTTGTTGGAGGAAGGCACTGGAATGCAGCAGGTATTGCTCTTTAGGTCTTCTCCCACTTGATTAACTTTGTACGGCAAGTTTGAGGGTTTCCTGTTGTTTTGGTCATTTTCTTAAAGTCGCATGCAAGAATTTATCCAAGTATATGCTAAAGCTGACGATGCTGAGCTTTTTTGCTGAAATCAACAGTTCTAGATCCTAGATGTACTGCTGAAATCTCAATTTTAGTGAAATCATTTTTTCTTTTGTACAGTTTTACTCTTTCATAACTTTGGAAGGTGGGAATTGGGTTTTACATTTTGACTTCTAGAAGACTAGAATTAATACTTGAAGTTCAGTTATTTTATTGGTATAAATTATAACCAACCCACCCCTACCCCTCCAAAACAATAGAAAACCTCTAACCATTATCAGACAGCTTGAATTGTTTTAAATTTCCCAGGATTGAAACCTAATTTATGAGTCATTCTTTTTCCTCTTCTTGCTACAACCTATCAGTTTTTATTATCCTTTCAATAGTCCCTAATGCTTCATTTCTTGAGATCAAGTTACTCTGTCCTCCTTTTAAATAGTAATTTATTTTTGTTGTTGTTCATAAGTAGTACAAAAATCTAGTTGTAGTTTAAATTGTATTCGTTGGACTAAGTTGTGCTTTACTGATTGTATTTTACTCACTTCAGGTATTTGGAACTGTCAATACAACACATGTATTCATTTTAGATCCCATTCAAGTTGAATTTGTGTTCGCATTTGCAGTCATATAGTATATACATAGGATACTAGCTTTTCTGTTGAATGACTTGTAAATTTGGTTTTTTAACTATTTTAATAGGAAGATCCATTGTATTATTGTTATGAAAGCCTCAATTGTGATTTGACGCCAATTGAAGTCGATTCCAAGGAGTTTTGTACGGTAAGAATCACTTCTTTTATTTGGTTAATGCAGTAGTCCCTTAGTATGTATAAACTTTTAAACATAAAGTTAGCAACTTGTTCTCTTCCTTGAAATTTGAATGACCCGAAAGCCATTTTAAATTAGTCCTGCAGTTTATTAGTTTTTCTTTATATGGATAATTTATATGTAGATTATTTGTTTGTGTTCAGGTTGTTAAGTATATGAAGAACACTCATGCAAAGACACATGCAAACTATACTGTGGATGTTGTCCAGATATTACGTGTGTCAAGAAAGGGTGAGCTTGAGCGATTCAATAAGGTAAGTAGAACATTTTCCATTATTATGTGGTATCTTTTTCCTTGTCTTGAAGTCATACACTGTTGCTTTCAGAATTTCATTATTCGTAATCATTTTTAGCCTGGTATAACTTCTGCTGTTATTCTTCTGAGCAGTTCTCCAATACAAAAAACAGAATGCTACTGTGGCATGGTTCTCGGCTCACAAACTGGACTGGAATTCTAAAAGAAGGTTATCCTTACTTCCATTTCATATTATTTGTTTGTTAAAAATATCCAAATTTTCTCACTGCAATTTTTACTATGACAAACCACCAGGTTTGCGCATTGCTCCTCCTGAAGCACCTGTAACAGGTTACATGTTTGGAAAGGGTGTTTATTTTGCTGACATGTTCTCAAAAAGTGCAAATTATTGTTGCTCAAGTCATACGGTTACAGCTGGTGTGCTGCTTTTATGTGAGGTTGGCATGGGTTGAATACGTAATTTCTTTGTAAAAGATCTAATGTGTTACTTGAATACATTCATAAAACTAAATGCATTTCAGAGTGTGTCATGTGCCATCAATCAGTCTCTTCATTTATTGTACATTGGTTAGAAAATTTTCTAATCAGTGATATTCAGCCTTTTTGTTATGTTGATGAACTAAATTACTTTCTTGGAGTTGGTCTTCTATGAAATTGCTATCATCTATGTTTTAGGTTGCACTGGGTGACATGGCTGAGCAGCTAACAGCAAATTATGATGCAGACAAGTTGCCGGATGGAAAACTAAGGTTTAATTCTTCCAGTGACTTCTCAATCTCCTATTCCTTCTCCCTTGTATGTTTGAGAAATTTGAGGTCCTAAAATTTTATTAACAATATAACCTATTCACAATTGCTTCATGTTCATATAAGTTATATTAGAGTAGAAGTAACTGATACAAGGTTTACATTAATATTTCTTTCTGTCAGTTGTTAGAAATCAATACTTCATTTTCTAATTCTAAAAATTTCATTTGTATTTTTCATGGTACGACCATGCTAATCCACTCAAAACAGTACTACAAAATAGCCACGGCCTACCTACAATACAGATGTTCTGTAAAATTAGGTGAATGGCACCTCTTAGTTTCACTTTTTCTAAGACAACGAGTTGTTACCTGTTATATCAATTTAAATCCTTGGGTTCCTAAAGCCATCGGGCCCCAATATCACGGATTGCTTCCAGGATACCCTCCAATCTACAAATGGAGTCCCATTTACCAATTTCTTTTGTTCCAAAAAAAAGAGTACATTGTTTAGAGATAGTAGTATAAAATGACACGGTGTCCTTAAGTTGGTGATTACTAGTTTTGGGAATATACTGAAGCGAAAGGGGACTTTTTGTGGAACTAAGTGAGTATAATATTGTTATATTTGACACTGCAGCACTAAAGGAGTTGGTGCAACTGCCCCTGATTTTTCAGAGGTTGAGACACTAGATGATGGTGTTGTTGTTCCCTTGGGAAAGCCAAAGGAGGAAGCTTCAGACGTCAAGGTTCTACCCTAGTACTTTGAGTTTTCATTCTTGTCAATTTCTTATAGATTACTAATTGGGATGGTAAATCAGATTAATTAAGATCACTACAACATTCAAATGCTTCTTCTTCTTGCAGGGTGGCAGTTTGTTGTACAATGAATACATAGTCTACAATGTGGATCAGATAAGGATGCGTTACGTCGTCCATGTTAATTTCAACTTCAAGAGATGAGAAATTGCCGTTGAAGGAGTCTTGCATATTTTTGTTGCAAATATGGTAGCTTTTTGTTGATGTTGGACTGTGGATATGGTAGCTTCACGCAGTACACATTTCCTCTTTGGCAGAGTGAAAAATATTCATTAAATTTCATCACTACTATTTTTTTTTTCCTGCACAGTTTTTATAGCAGCATCAATAGTCTGTTGAGCTTTATGATTTTACATCTTTCTCTAAGACAATGGTTTAATTCTTAATTTGAATCATATATGCTTTTATGATAAATTACAGATATGATGTTGGCATAGTTGTCATGGCGTCTTGGCCTTGGAGAAGGGCAAAACAACGCCTTGGACGCCGAGTCGCTAAGGCTCACGCATTGGTAGCGGACCCAAATGATTCAGTTATTTTTTACCATGACTCGTCATAACTTATGGACTTTTTTAATTATCCAAGTAATTCAACACATGACCTTACTCCTTTGAATGAGAGAGATGCTCGTGAGGGAGACAGAAATGACTTCATAATTGATGATTTTGCTTGAGCTATAACTAGAGATAGTAGAAAGTGGAGATTTTTTCATAGTGTTAGTCATTATGTTTTGAGTTTTAGTGTATATAAAATTTTATTGTGCAATATATTTTTTAAGTAAAATAAATAATGTATCAAGTGCTCATTGTTTACGATTTATCGTCATATACGGACGTTCTAGTAGGCATCTTATATCCAAATTTGTTGGGAAAATAGAAAAAGAATAATTGTGATTTAATTACACCAATAACGTCTACGTCTTGTTAATACTAGAGATAATTTTGTAGTTATTACCAGAGTTGAAAAACAAAATTTATGGCGAAATCCACTATATCCTCCTAAAAGAAGAAGATCATGACTAGTGTTCATATATAGTTTTGAAAGAAAGTAATGTTTAGAGGTTGACCTGACAATTTTTATTTTATTTTCAACGATTTTTTTTTTTTTTTAGGGGATTCTATAGAAGATTTTTTCGGAATTAGTAAAATTACATGAGTTATTGTGACTTATTGAATAAATTTATTATCATTAATATTAAATTATTAATAAATTTATTATCATTAATATTAAATTATTAATAAAATTTAACTCAAGATATTAAAAGTCATTTATTATAACTTAAATTTTTTTTTAATACTTTAATATAATTTTAGATGATTTTTAAAATATTAAAATCATTTTTAAGTAATTTATTTAATACAATTATTAAATAAATTTAATATCATTAGTATTTAAATAAATTAAATTATTAATGAAATATATCTCAAATTATTAAAAGTTAATTTTTATAACTTAAAATAATTTTTAAAATAATTTTATGAATTTTTAATAATTAATTTCTATTTATTTATAATTAATATAATTAATTTTATTTTAAAACTGTCGCTAAAGGGCTATCGCGACGGAAAATGTCGCCTTAGGTGTTCTTGAGCCTTCAAGAACAGCCTTTAGGTACCTACTTTGACCATCAGTAATTCCGTGTTCAAATTATTTTCTGGGCTTGAAAGTGTACTAACTATGTAATATTAGTGTAATAATACAAGAACAAACAGTTTTCATGGCTAAACTACATCACAATTAGAAGTTATAAGCAATCAAAGTGGCTGTCAGAGGCTGTTATTCATTTTCTGGGCAGCCCAAAAACTCAAAGTCATAGTCGGTCAACCCACTTTGACCTTAAATAACTTTGATTCTGTTGTTAATATATGTGTTTTAATGGCATGATTGTGTAGTCCATATGTCAGACTACAAATAACAAACACTAACATGGTTCAAAACATTTATAATAGCAAGATCCGAGGTTTACAAAATGGTTGTCAGAAACTGTTCAACACTTAGAAAATTTCTGGGTTTTCTAGAAATTAAAAATCTGATCGGTCAACCATGTTTGACCACTTATATCTTGAGATCTAGACATGGTATGGACTTGATTCCACTTCCAGTCTACTCTCCTCATGACATATAACAAGTTTATAACATCAAACACACATAACATCTAACACACAAAGATCTATGAGCTCTGACATATGGCTGTTAGACAACATTTTAAAGTTTTTTTCAGATTTTTGAAATCTTCAATTTCGTGCATGTAGTTGTTATGGATCCACAATATAACAACCCAGATCTTCAATACACATAATATACAACATATATTAACACTTAAACATAACATTTAACGAAAAATTTAAAGATCTAGCATGGTTAGGGTTTTATACCTTTCTTGAAAAATTTTATTTTCTCTCTCTATAATCTGATCCTTGAATATTTATGGGTTATTCTGGCTGATATTGGGACAAGATTTGAGAGAGAATTTCGTAGGTCTTAGAGAGAGAAAGAGAAGCTTGGCTTGTTGTTTGAAAAATAAAATAAAAGCTTTGTTTTTCTTTTTTTTGCAAATCCTAATCTTTGATTCAATGTATCTATGCTTGCTAGGTGTCATGAATTGGCTGATTGTTGAGAATTGTGGCACATCGAAGATATCTAGAGTTGGTAAACAAAATATTTTGACAAGATTCACAAGTAACTTAATAAAACAAAAATTAAAATTAATCATTTTTGTAATTAACCAAACCCTTAGGGGTATTCTAGACCATAACCCTTGGATCTAGGGTTTAACCCTTAGTTATTAACCCTTAGGGTTTTTCAAATAATTTTCAGGGTTTGAAAAATTAATTAGGAATTAAATAAAAATGAAATTAAATCACACTAATTTAATAATTAGGGTTTTTAATAAAATTAGGGTTTTTAACTTAACAATTAGAGTTTCTTGCTATAATTAGGGTTTTTAAATTATAAATTAGTGTTCCCTAATTATTACCCTTACTCACATAATATCCACGCTTGCATTTAAATACAAACATATCAATTACTATGTTTAAAATTTAAACCAAATAAAATAAATAAATTTATAACATATATTCATATAATTATGTTAATTATCATAATTATATATATAATTCATAATCACATCTTGTATTAACATACTTACATATATACGGAGACAAATATAATTATTAATTATATTTAATATCCAAATTCCTTAAGAAAATAAATTCTCATTATATATAACATAAATACACTTTCCTTTTAAATACAATTATACAATAATTGTTTTAATCCATGAAATTTCATAACATAGACCAAAATTAGGGTTTTGATCTATAATGACACTTTACCTTATATCCTATTATTAATTAAGTTAAAATAAATAACTTAATTAATCTTGATTAATTCATATAATAAAATAATTATTATAATAATTCTAGAAATCATTTCATATATTATTTAAATAATATATTAATCATATTTTTATGAAAAATAAATAATAAAATATTTTGACTATCAAAATTAGTTTATTATAAGAATATAATTTATAGTAATCAACAAGTCCTTTCTTGAAAAATTTATTTGAAATTATATATGCAATAATTAAATATATATTTATCACATATTCACATATACTTTACCTTACACATATTCCCACCTTTATTTTTGATAAATAAATAATAAAAAAAAATTATACATAAATTTTTTATTTAATTATATAAAATCTTGGGTTATTACAACTAATTATGAATAACTATTAAGCACCCCTCCCACACGTCATCAGAAAATTGACTTATGGAACTATCAAATTTATTTACGAAAATAATATTCTTTTATAGGAATGACATATATCCACTAGTGAGAAAAAAAACTATCCCGTAATAAAATAATAATTTAAAATTTAGACACAATAATTTCATACACCAATATACCATTAGCCATTTATTTATTTGGAGGAAAGATATTACGTACATATCGCAATATTACTCATCAAAACAACACATTCCCGTAGGCCGTAGGCCATCGACTAGGTAGGTATATGTGGCTCTTATTTAGTGTATATCTAATTTATTAATTAATTTACTCATAGCAGCAAGTAAATATTTAAGCAGACTCCCTTTCTGACCTAGATGATGAACTAAACACAACAGACTCCTTTCGGTTGGACTTCAAGCTTCTGGCGTCCGCCCTGGAAATCTGGTACGAGTTCATCAACACCTCCTCAGGCATACCCCGGAGAGCCGACGTCCTTCCGGCTATTTGGCTCGTCACTGCATTGTCGTTGGTTTTGAATGCCACCCACTCTAGACCTTCACTACCTGCCTTCTTTACCACCGCGAAGTTTTGTGGTACGATTATTACCTGACCCCGTTGCACCTCATCGTCAAACACTGATTTTCCTCGGTTCCCAACAACCTGAACTCTTCCCTTCCCTCTAGTGATGTAAACTATGCTGTGCGCGTTCAGAGTCCAATGGGGTGCCAAAATTGCATTCTGCATGCAAAATTATTTATTTTATTTTATATACAGCAAAATAATCAATCCACAATTAATTAATGTTTAATAATTTGTTCAAGATTTGATCTTACGCTATAGAGTACTCCCCTCTTGGCACTCAGCTGGAGATTGTTGAGCACGGGAAACTTGTTACTATTGAGGGTGGTTATGCGTCCGCCACGTGGGTTGTACACGTCGGCACGCCGTGGGCTTGCAATGTTTTCTACAAGCTTCATTGTGCATAGAGTTTCCTCTAAACCATTAGAACCTCCTCTACCATGCTCTTGTTGATCGAATTCCGGGGAAGCCAACTTAAGGTTTTCGGCTCGAACAATAAATCCTCTCTGATCCTGTTGGCCCTTTAACTTCTTCGCTGTCTCGGTATTAACATTGAATGCATCTGCTATAATCTGCTCGTCGAAACCGTTGAAGATGTTGCCATCTTCTTGCTTCTGGCCTTGTTGTGGATTTCCAGCAAGGAAGAATCTCTGAGACCAAATTAATTTAGATGAAATATATCGTTCGTACATTAATTAATTATCCTAATATTTTCAAGATACTCCATACACATGCAAACCTTTTATATATGTTATGGGAAAAGAAGTGACAATTAATGATACTTTTGAATATTTCTGGTATGTTATATTTCTTACCCTGAAGTTGTTATCAAGCTGGTTAGCATTATTGCTAGTGTCAATAAGTGCCACTGTAATAAGATCTGTGTCTCCATCGTTGTAAACAAAATGGGCGACACCAGCGGGTATGGCACTAACATCACCCTCCCGGAACCGTCTGAGCTTCTGGTGGCGGTCGGTGAACCTTTGTCCCTGTTGTCCTCCGCTCATCTGTGATTCCGATTCATAAGTCTCAGCACAACCCGGAAGCACAGCTCCCAAAATACCCTGGCCTGAATCAATCAAGATTATATTAATTACTTCATCGTAACGTTACTCATATAATTATAATTAGTATCGATAACACATTAAGAGATCCAGTATAATTTGTCAACTAATTACCTTGGTCAATGTAAACGAGCTGCGGCGAACTGACGTAAGCGGGCAAGAGAAGGCCTTTGGGTCGGATAACATACTTGACAACCTCAACACCGGCACACACGAATTCCGGGCTGTTCTTGTCCCAGAACTGAGTCACTCCGGCCTCGGACTGTAAACGGCGGCTAGGTTCTTGGGCAGTGAGCCTATCGATGCGACAGTCGGTTTTGGCTCGCAAGCGGGTTCCTCGCTGCCCCTGGCTTCCCCATGTTTGCTGCTGCTCTATCTGAGCAGAGCAGACATGAAACAGAACAAGAAAGCAAAGGCCAAGAGAGAGAAATATTGAACTTTTGTATGCCATTGTTGCAAACACTAATGATGATCTGAAGAGTAGAGATCAGAATACGCTTGTATTTATAGCCAAGGAGAGGAGGGCCACGTTAAACTTGGTGACATTTGTCTTCTCTCTCTGTGCGTCATTATGTTATGCATGGCTAAGAAGCCTTATTTTCTTTACACACAATTACTATATGTGGCGAAAATTGCGAGGAAATATACAATTTCTGTAGTGATTTTATTTGCATGTTAAATTTGTAATCTAGTAGTTTTATCTGAGGTGTTGATTTCTAGTTGCGTCAGCAACAATGGAGTCTAGCTAGTTATACTACTGATAGATGATCATCAACAAACTGTGTGATCAAGAATGTACAAGTACCAGGTTTTGTGCCACATTCACATCTTGCATCACATCCTTATAAGTGAACATAAAATAATAAAACATAATGATTCTTGTAAAGTTAACTCCGGTGTTTCAATCTTGTAGCTCATAAGCTGCTAGTATGCGTATTTAATTTCCATGGTGTTGTGACTTGTGCTCTATGAGTTGATCATTTGTGATGGCTAAACTCTAGTGATTGCTTGTTGTAATAATACATCTTCATTTAAACTAGTTAATTAGTATATTTAATTATGGTTGATTGGCACTTTTGTCCCTCTAAGTTGCCACCCACTTTCAAAAAAAAAAAATTTTTTTTTTTAAAAATTTTAATTTTTTTGTAAAAGATTGAATCGCTAAAGTTTTTAATTTTTCCAAAAAAAAATTTCTTGAAAATTTTAATTAATTTTTTTAAAAATATTTATTTATTTTAAAAAATATTGAATCATTTTTTAAATCTTTTACTTTTTTTAGTTTTTGATAATTTGACAGAACCAATGAAACAATAACAACGTCTCCCTAAATGAAGACTTGTTTGAGATTTGCGCATCGTTTTGAACGTGATATTCATGAGATTGCTCGTTTTGTTGCCAATAAAACTAAAACGAAGAAATAAGACTCCTAATCTCCTATTTCTTTGACAATTTGAGACAACCAATGAAAAAAATAAGAATGTCTTCCAACATGAAGACTTGTGAGGGATTTACGCTTCGTTTTGAACGCGATAGCCGTGGGAATTCTCCTTTTGATGCTAAAGTTTAAAAAAAAAAAAAATTGAAAATTTTAATTTTTTGTAAAAGATTGAATCGCTAAAGTTTTTAATTTTTCCAAAAAAAAATTTCTTGAAAATTTTAATTAATTTTTTTAAAAATATTTATTTATTTTAAAAAATATTGAATCATTTTTTAAATCTTTTACTTTTTTTTGTATTTTAATTTCTTTTTTTAGTTTTTATTTTTAAAAATTCTAATATTAAGAATACATATAATAAAAAAAGTGATATTAACTTTTTTTTCTGAAATTTTTTTTTTTAAAAAATAAATTGTTATATTCTATGTATTTTTTTGAATCTATATTTTATGAAACTTGACTCATTTTTGAAAAAAATAAAAATTTCTAATATTTTTTCTTAGAATAATTATTATCTTTACAAATTTTTAAAAATAATATTTTATTTTAAATAGAAATATATATATTATTTTAAAATATTAAATATAATTATTATTTTAAAAAAAATATTTTCTTTTAAAATTTTAAAAATAATAATTATTTACAAAAAAAAATTTTATTTTAAAATATTAAATACAATTATTATTTAATTTTTTTGAAAAAGCATTTTTTTTAAATATTATAAATAAATTATTTTTTAAAATGTTAAATATAATTTTTATTTTAAAAATAATATTATATTTTAAAATATTAAAAAATTGAGTTGGATTAAATTGGGTCGGGTTAGGTTAAAATGGGTCGGGTTGATGTCAAAATGGGTTGGAGGAATAGAAACGCCAACAAAATGTCAGTTTAAGGACCTAGCTGACGAAAATGGTACTTTAGGGACCACTTTGAAAGTAGGTGGCAACTTAGAGGGACAGAAGTGCCAATCAACCATTTAATTATATACATCCCATCAAATGACCTTTATTCCATTCATTACATTTGCTTAAATTGTTTTATAATTAATTTTGAATACCGACAATAATATATAAACTTGTATAACACTTTCTAAAATATAAGAATATGTTTGTTTGCAAGTATTACACTTGGGATGAGACTATTAATTCCAAGTGACATGTTTGTTTTTAAATTTGAGTTTGGGACTATTAGTCCTAGGATTATAAAATAGCTTAGGATGTGGGATTATTTAATACCTTCTCCTACCTAATATTATAATCCCTACCATTTGGGATTAAAAATTACTAAACAAAATTACCCCTAGACATTTTCTTAATATCTTATTCTATCCTTTCCGTATATCAGTCGCTTTATTTTTTCAAAATAATATTTATTGATTATGTATATACCCCCACCCCGCACACCACCCACCCCAAAAAAATAATATTTAATAATTATATTTACACCCCCACCCCGCGCACCCCCACCCGCCCCCACAAATATATATATTTAATTATTATGTATACACCCCGCCACCCCCACTAAAAAAAATTATATTTTTTGATTATATATACACGCCCACCCCACCCACCCACCCCCCCCCCCCCCCCCGCTAACTCACCCCCCACCCCACCCCACCCCTCAAAAATTGAAAAATAATATTTACTGATTACATATACACCCCACCCTACCCCACCCCCTCCCCTCCCCCACGCCACCCCACCCTTCTCCACCCCCTTCCACCACACCCCACAAAAATTTAAAAAATAATATTTACTGATTATATATACACCCCACCCCCACCCCACACAACTCCACAAAAATTAAAAAAATAATATTTACTGATTATACACTCCCTGTGACGCTCCCAAAATAGGTTCAATACTCAACCCATTCTGAGTCGCCAAATACATGGTACATAATTCAAATACAATTTTTCATATCAAACAGTAGTGCAAAATACGACCACACAACTGTGAGTGTCAATACAGACATGTAAAAATTATAAACATTCAAATTAAGTCCTTATTACATTTATTATCACACTATTTTTAAAAAAAATAGTGAGGACTTCTACTGCTCTAACTCGGACCATCACTCCATTTCCCGACTAGTACCCGCGATATTCTCATTTCCTGAAGAGAACAATGAAAGAAAAGGGTGAGCTCAACTAGCCCAGCAAAGAATAGTATGACTAAGATAATGAAAAACAAATTATCGTTAGCCTTCAATAAATCAGATAAAATATTATGGACAACAAGTTTTAGATCAATATTCGCAGCGGAAATAACAATTCATTAGAAGAGTTAAGTAGAGAATGATGTCTACTATCTTCTTTGATTTAAAAGTCCATCATCAATATTTTATCCCTGTAACATCAATTAATATACATCTCGAATCAAATATTCATCTTTTACACTACGGGCCAAAGATATTCATTTATATCACCAGTTGGTCATGTTCATCTCAACATCTGTCCATCTTTGCACTACGGGCCAAATATATTCATCATGTAATCATTCATCTTTGCACTACAGGTTAAAGATATTCATTAAGTAATCATTCATCTTTGTACTACAGGCCAAAGATATTCAGTTATATCAGACTGGGGATGATGAAAAACAATACGAATAACGAATCCAGTGAGATAAAGGACAAATATTAGAGAATTTATTCAGAGTTCAAGAATGAATATCAAAACCTGGATCCAATCAAAGATGATTTGGAAGAAAAAAAATAATTTTTTTATCGTGAATAGTACTCCGTGAATAGTAACTCGACATGAAAAGATAAAAATTTCACAAGAAAGTTCAGACCAATATTCCAGTGAAATGATATTAGATGAAGCTCAAAACTCAAGAAATTTCTAATCATTTCAGGAATTATAGAAGCAATATTTACCGTAGTAAGTTTACAGTTAGGAATCTGAAATGAAACAATATACGAAACTGTAATTGGATTTTCACCCGTCAGGCGGTAGTCCGCTCAGACAGATTATTTGATAGTAGTGTGCATACAAGCCAATCATGTATGATGATAAAGCACGTACTTTGTAAACAATCTTATTTATTTATTAATAAAATATTCATTTATTAAAGGCATTTAATTATCTACATGTTGCTGTTTTTATAATATGTAAATAACCCAAAGTTTTAAGCAATGCTTTTAGAATCATGATGATGATCATGCTAATGAGATCTAAATTCTTAGAAAGTTTTAAAACTTAAATAGTTCCCAATCGTGAGATTACTAAAAAGGGGATTAGTAAATCCGGATAGATTGGTACATATGTTGCTTGCTCATTGGATGAGGATGATTGATCTCATGATCATTTGTGTGGAGACACTAAAGCAAGTATGTAGGTGCTTATTGGAGAATAAGTTCACTGAACGTGATTCGCTATGAAATACCTAATGGAGTTTTACTCGCATGTCAATAGGAATTCCTAATGTGATAGTAGTACAAGTGATCCTTGGACTTGAGATCATCATAGTATCTTGTATGTAACAAATTATACTTTGACTTATTCCTTAAGATCTTTTAAGGCATATATAGGGTATGCTTGGGTATAATGAGTTACATATGGAGATAATGAATGATCAATAAAGAATCTACCACCTCTAGTAAAAGAGAAGATATGTCCTATGTGATTCGTTAAATGACAACCCAGGAATCCTTGGCCAAGGTGAAATGAAATTAGAAAGGAGTTTTTTAATTTGCATTATTTGGAGTTGTGCATTTTCTAATCGAAATACATATAATTAAATAAAATAAGACTTGACAATAAATCCATGTCTTATATTTAATTGGGACATTGTATGGTGGAAGGATTGAATTGTATGGTAACTATTAACTCACAGGTTCTTTTATGATTAATGTTGAAATCTATATTATCTGGAAAGTCGTTGATCGCTAGGGAGGCTTATCCCTATTGTAGAATAAATATTATTTATTTAAATAGATTATTAGTTTAATTTATTTATTTAAATAAGATTAAAATTATTTTAATTGATTTATTCACAACCGGTTTAATATGGAGAACCTAAAGGGTCACACCATAAAAGGAAGAATAATTATTTAAGAAGGTAATGGCATAATTGTAATAATGCATTAAGTATAATTAATTTAATCTATGGTGATAGAATAAATTAAATAGCTTAATGTTTATTATTTAATATTTTGGAAATATTAAATATAAATTAATAAGAGGAGTCTTATTAATATTATTACAATTATTATTATTTTAATTTCTAAAGGAGTTTAGTAATTCATTTAATATTTAGTACTCTCATTTATTCCTAATAAGATTAGGAGATAAATTAATTAAATGAATTTAATTAATTATTCCCATGTGGTGGGAAGCCTAAATTAATTAAAGGAGTTTAATTAATTAAAAGAAATCCCATGTCTAATAGGATTAGAAGGGTTGACCAATGTCTATATAAGAGAAGTCTTATAATAGATATTAGATGATGCAATTCCAATTGTTGGAGAGTACTCCTTTTCTATAGAGGATAGAAAACTAAGCCAATCACCCTCCTACTTGATAATTCCTCTTCCTTGGTGGATCAACTCTAGAGGCCAAACACTTGGGTGGCTAACGTTGATCAAAGGAAAGAATCTAACCCGGAAATTCAAGGAGATCACGAAGAACAAGGAGTTGAACTAGTACCTGTGGAAGCTTCGTTCTACAAGGGTATGATTCCATAACTTCTTATTTATCGTTTTAAATTAATAATTTGCATAAAGGATGATCCGGGTAATGGTTTTGTAGAAATTTTTTTAAATTCTGATATACCATGCTTCCGCTAATTTTTGCAATTTGATTGCGTCACGATTTCGTACAAACCCAACAGTGGCATCAGAGCCAAATCTTTATGCAATTATTAATTTATTTTTGATTTCATATACATATGGGTATATATTTAAAATAATTTATTGGGCATAATTTTATTGTATAAAATTATTTTTTTTAAGAAAAAAAAAAAAAAAAAATTTTGGACGAATCACAAATTTTTTTTTTTGGGCGCTAATCTTGAATTCTGCAAAGAAAAGGTGTTGTCTTTTTCTTACTCCAAAAAGAAGGTGACCCATCAGGAAAAGACTCTTTTAATAAACCTGCAGGACTCTTTTAATAAAAGAAGGTGACTTCTTTTTAAAAAATAAATATGATATATTTATATATTATATTCTAAATAATTTTATAATTAAAATAAAGAGTTTATTTTAATCTTGAAATTGGATTTCATGCAATTTAAAATTGCCCATTAAATGATACTCATATATATATGGAATGTTTTAATTCATGAGATGAATATTTATTTATTGATATATATGGTGATATGTATGAAAATAAATGAGGATTGATTATGGACTATTTGACCAATGTGATTGGATTTTATTTTAGTTGAATGCTTGAATGAATGGATTTTATTAAATGGGGTCTGCGTACCTCGTCTTCTCTAAAAAATTTTTCCTTGATGTAAAATTCTATCTCCCTCCTATGTACTTCCCCTTGACTATTAATCAAGGTTTCTATTTAAATTAAATAGTTTAATGTAATAGAAATAGTTAGAATTATCTTTAAAAATTAGAGACCAAGGAGCAAGGAGCGCGTGAAGACCCGTTTGTATGGAGCCCGGGTTTAAATGTAATAGTTACGTTTAAATTTAAATTCTTGCACCCCTAGGTTTGACCTTTTGGTTCACTTGGTGGCTTAAGTGAACCAAACTAGAATAAAAGTCCATAATCAATCCGGGTAGAATATAGTATTCTATATTACATGCTAAATATTATATATATTATATTTTATGCAAACATGCTTCGCATGTTTAATAAAATGACGCGTATTTTATATATATATGTGCATGCGCGCATTTTATATATATATGTGCATGCGCGCTAAACAAAGATGAGACTAATAATAACAAACCCCTCAAAGAAATAATATTAAGTCCGAAGTGTTCAAATGATATTTGGAATATCGAACGTCGCCTTCTAGCATGATAAATTAATAGAGTATTAGATATTTAATATGAGCTTGTTGTGCTATCCACAAGGCGAGTATTGCGTATTTAAGATGTTAATTAATCACATTTGATGCTTATCAAGAAAATTGAACGATCTAGTCTTGTTGTGCTATCCACAAGGACGAATATTTTTCTTTTTTGAATTTATGAAAGTGCTAGGCTGGACTTAACTTAAATCATTTTAGTTCGGATGTGCATACACTTGACCATTATGATTTAAGAGGCAAAATAAAAGGAGTTACATAGTGATATAATTGACAAGAGTTGTCTACCTATTTATTTGTATATCGCTTGTTGTGCTATCCACAAGGTTATATACATTTGAAATGGGATCCTTATTCTCACTAGCAAATCTTTAATTAGATGTTGCCGAACTATATAAGTGAGGGTAATATAGTTTGATGAAAATAGTGGGAGAAACCAATTTAAAATAAAGACCTAAATTTATTTTGGTATGCAAAATTAATAAAATGAATGTTTGCTAAAATGTTATTTTTCACATGCAGAATTTTAAAAATGTCAAAATCACTAATTTCACTGCGAAGCATACTTGATGCTAATAAGCTTACCGGGCCGAATTATACGGACTGACTAAGAAATCTAAGAATAGTTCTCACTGCTGAAAAGATTTCTTATGTCCTAAACTCACCTGTCCCTGGAACTGTTCCAGAAACAGTCTCTGAGGAAGAGATTGCCACCATTGTAAAGTGGCAAGATGATGCATCTGTGGCTCAATGCATCATGCTCGCATCCATGAATAACGAGCTTCAGCGTCAGCACGAAAATATGGATGCTCCTACTATGTTGATTCACCTCAAGGAGTTGTATGGTGAACAAAGTAGGACTGCTAGATATGAGATATCTAAGGAGCTCTTCCGATCTCGGATGACCAAGGGCAAAGTGAACATAAAAGAACAAAAGAAATCTGATCCAGCTAGCAAAGGAATGTGTTTTCATTGCAACGAGTCGGGTCATTGGAAGAGGAACTGCAAGAAGTTTCGGGCAAAGAAGAAGGTTGGAGAAGCTTCGACTTCCAATCAAGGTTTGTTCATGATTGAAATTAATTTTTCAGCAAGTCAAAATTCTACTTGGGTATTGGATACCGGCTGTGGTTCTCACATATGTAATAATGTGAAGGGACTGGTCAGAAATAGAAAGCTGAGCAATGATGAGGTCATCCTACGAGTGGGGAATGGAGCAAAGGTTGCTGCATTAGCTGTAGGGACTTATTGTTTAGTAATGCCTTCGGGCAAGTCCATTTTTCTTAATAATTGTTATTATGTTCCGAATATTATTAAAAATATTATTTCAATTTCTGTATTGGATATGAAAGGATTTAACGTTGTTATAAAGAACAATAGTTGTTCTATTTATAAAGACGATGTTTTATATGGTATTGAAATTTGCGAAATGGACTTTATACACTTGACTTACAAGAAAATATTTTTCAAATTGAACAAACTAAGAAAAGGAAAAGAGATGATATTAATTATACTTACATGTGGCACTGTAGACTCG
Organism: Panax stipuleanatus; assembly: GCA_020205555.1. NCBI lineage: Eukaryota > Viridiplantae > Streptophyta > Magnoliopsida > Apiales > Araliaceae > Panax > Panax stipuleanatus. The sequence continues at coordinate 15,253,613 of CM035126.1, read as the reverse complement.
GTCATATCAATAAAACAAGATTATCCAAGTTGCATAAAGATGGGCTCCTCGAGCTATCCGATTATGAATCATATCCAACTTATGAATCTTGTCTCATGGGTAAAATGACTAAATCTCCTTTTAGTGGAAAAGGAGAAAGAGTTACAAAGTTGTTGGCATTGATTCACACAGACGTTTGTGGGCCTATGACAACAAGTGCACGGGATGGGTATTCTTATTTTATTACTTTCACTGATGATCACTCAAGATTTGGATATGTGTATTTAATGAAATACAAGTCAGAATCATTTAAAAAGTTCAAAGAGTTCAGAAGTGAAGTAGAGAAACAAACGGGCAAGAGTATAAAGATACTTCGATCAGATCGAGGTGGAGAATACTTAAGCGGTGAGTTTCTCAATTGTCTCAAAGAAAATGGTATAATCTCACAATGGACTCCTCCAGGTACACCACAGTTAAATGGAGTATCTGAAAGGAGAAATCGAACACTATTAGACATGGTTCGATCCATGATGAGTCTTACCGACCTTCCAATTTTCTTCTGGGGATATGCCCTAGAAACGGCTGCATACATACTTAACAAGGTACCTACCAAATTCGCCCCAAAGACTCTATATGAGATGTGGAAGGGGAGAAAACCAAATCTTAAGCATGTTAAGACTTGGGGTTGTCCAGCTTATGTCAAAAAGTTTGAACATGATAAGCTACAAACTAAATTCGAAAAGTGTAGATTTGTGGGATACCCTAAAGAAATTGTAGGGTATTATTTCTATCATCTAACTGATCAAAAGGTGTTTGTTGCGAAACATGCTGCCTTCTTGGAAAAGGAGTTTATCCATGAAGGGGTCAGTGGGAGTAAGATATATCTTGAAGAAGTTCAAGAATCATAAATTACCACGGATCAAAGTAAGGTACCTGATCAAGTAGAAGAACCTACAATACCACACCCTGTTCGTAAATCTGGAAGAGTACCGAAGATACCTGAGAGGTATGGATTCGTTATAGAGGATGACGATGAGGTACACATCATGAATGATGATGATCCATTGAATTACGAACAAGCTATGAGTAATAAAGACTCAGGGAAATGGCTTGAAGCCATAAAATCCGAAATGGACTCCATGTATGAAAACAAAGTATGGACTTTGGTTTCACCACCTGAAGGCATTAAGCCTATTGAGTGTAAATGGGTTTTTTAAAAGAAAGACTGGAGAGGACGGCAAGGTGGAGACCTATAAGGCCCGACTGGTTGCAAAAGGTTTCAAACAAAGACAAGGAGTTGACTATGATGAAACCTTTTCACCAGTAGCTATGCTCAAGTCCATTCGGATTTTGCTTGCGATTGTAGCTTATAACGACTATGAGATCTGGCAGATGGACGTGAAAACGGCCTTCCTCAATGGGAAACTTGAGGAGGATGTGTATATGACACAGCCAGAGGGATTTGTTTCAAAGGTTGGAATAAATCAAGTTAGTAAGTTGCAATGATCCATTTATGGATTGAAGCAAGCTTCTCGTAGATGGAACATTCGTTTTGATGAGACAATCAAAGAGTTTGATTTTATCAAAAATGACGATGAACCATGTGTGTACAAGAAGGATAGTGGGAGCGCTGTTTCATTCCATGTATTATATGTTGATGATATATTACTGATAGGGAATGAAATTTCTATGCTAAAATCGATCAAAATAAAGTTGTCTAAACATTCCTCCATGAATGATTTGGGTAGAACATCCCACATTGGAAATATAAATCTGTATTAATAGATTTAAAAGGATGTTCGGCTTAACCCATGGAAACATATATTCATTAGATGCTAAAGGCGTTTAGCATGGCAACTCCAAAAGGTGCCTCATGATGATGAGCCATGGAGTGTATCTCTCTAAAATTGTCCTCAGTAAAAGAGAGATCGCATAAGTAACTATTATGTATGCAGTGAAATATACAAGACTTGATGTTGATCAGTCATATTCTGGAGAAGATCTCTGTGAGACAGTGATAAACATCTCAAAGTACTTAACTGACACTAAGGATGTCATCATGACACATGATGGGTCTGAATTAAACTAGAAGACTAAACAGACTCAAGTTTTCAGACTGACCAAGACGACAGCAAAATCCACTTTATGGTAAGTCGTTACCTTAAAAGGTGGTGCAGTAAATTGGAAAGGTTTCAAACAGCAAAAGTTGCTGGGTTAGTGACAAAGACAAAGTATATAACTGTAAGTGAAGCTGCAAGTTGATGTTTCGGATGAAAAGTTCATTACAGAACTAGGAATAGTTCCTAAGTCTCATCTTAAATCTAAACATGTGTTGCGGCACTTTGATTAAAAAAAATCATTGAAAGAGGAGAGTGTAGACTCTCAAGACAACATTGCAGATCCATTTACTAAAGCTTTAACACAACAGCAGTTTGATCGTCACTTAGAGAAGATGGGTATGAGATACCATGACGATTGGCTTTAGTGCAAGTGGGAGATTGATAGTAGTGTGCATACAAGCCAATCATGTATGATGATAAAGCACGTACTTTGTAAACAATCTTATTTATTTATTAATAAAATATTCATTTATTAAAGGCATTTAATTATCTACATGTTGCTGTTTTTATAATATGTAAATAACCCAAAGTTTTAAGCAATGCTTTTAGAATCATGATGATGATCATGCTAATGAGATCTAAATTCTTAGAAAGTTTTAAAACTTAAATAGTTCCCAATCGTGAGATTACTAAAAAGGGGATTAGTAAATCCGGATAGATTGGTACATATGTTGCTTGCTCATTGGATGAGGATGATTGATCTCATGATCATTTGTGTGGAGACACTAAAGCAAGTATGTAGGTGCTTATTGGAGAATAAGTTCACTGAACGTGATTCGCTATGAAATACCTAATGGAGTTTTACTCGCATGTCAATAGGAATTCCTAATGTGATAGTAGTACAAGTGATCCTTGGACTTGAGATCATCATAGTATCTTGTATGTAACAAATTATACTTTGACTTATTCCTTAAGATCTTTTAAGGCATATATAGGGTATGCTTGGGTATAATGAGTTACATATGGAGATAATGAATGATCAATAAAGAATCTACCACCTCTAGTAAAAGAGAAGATATGTCCTATGTGATTCGTTAAATGACAACCCAGGAATCCTTGGCCAAGGTGAAATGAAATTAGAAAGGAGTTTTTTAATTTGCATTATTTGGAGTTGTGCATTTTCTAATCGAAATACATATAATTAAATAAAATAAGACTTGACAGTAAATCCATGTCTTATATTTAATTGGGACATTGTATGGTGGAAGGATTGAATTGTATGGTAACTATTAACTCACAGGTTCTTTTATGATTAATGTTGAAATCTATATTATCTGGAAAGTCGTTGATCGCTAGGGAGGCTTATCCCTATTGTAGAATAAATATTATTTATTTAAATAGATTATTAGTTTAATTTATTTATTTAAATAAGATTAAAATTATTTTAATTGATTTATTCACAACCGGTTTAATATGGAGAACCTAAAGGGTCACACCATAAAAGGAAGAATAATTATTTAAGAAGGTAATGGCATAATCGTAATAATGCATTAAGTATAATTAATTTAATCTATGGTGATAGAATAAATTAAATAGCTTAATGTTTATTATTTAATATTTTGGAAATATTAAATATAAATTAATAAGAGGAGTCTTATTAATATTATTACAGTTATTATTATTTTAATTTCTAAAGGAGTTTAGTAATTAATTTAATATTTAGTACTCTCATTTATTCCTAATAAGATTAGGAGACAAATTAATTAAATGAATTTAATTAATTATTCTCATGTGGTGGGAAGCCTAAATTAATTAAAGGAGTTTAATTAATTAAAAGAAATCCCATGTCTAATAGGATTAGAAGGGTTGACCAATGTCTATATAAGAGAAGTCTTATAATAGATATTAGATGATGCAATTTCAATTGTTGGAGAGTACTCCTTTTCTATAGAGGATAGAAAACTAAGCCAATCACCCTCCTACTTGATAATTCCTCTTCCTTGGTGGATCACCTCTAGAGGCCAAACACTTGGGTGGCTAACGTTGATCAAAGGAAGGAATCTAACCCGGAAATTCAAGGAGATCACGAAGAACAAGGAGTTGAACTAGTACCTGTGGAAGCTTCGTTCTACAAGGGTATGATTCCATAACTTCTTATTTATCGTTTTAAATTAATAATTTGCATAAAGGATGATCCGGGTAATGGTTTTGTAGAAATTTTTTTAAACTCTGATATACCATGCTTCCGCTAATTTTTGCAATTTGATTGCGTCACGATTTCGTACAAACCCAACATTATTTCTATAATTTAATAACAACTAAATACGAAGGGTTATTCACCAGGCATGCGGTAGTCCGCGTAGACAGGTTATTCCCACAGAATAATAAAAAATGAAATAACAACAGGATTTCACCATGCATGCGGTAGTCCGCGTAGACAGGTTATTCCAACAGAATAATAAAGAATGGAATAAACCTTTACAAGTATTGAAAAAAAATAACTCTTTTCATGAATACGAAAGAAATAATACCCTTACCTTAAAAATTGGGAGACTGCACTAGTGTAGTAGCAGAATACTCTTCTTCTTTCTCTCTTATTCTCTCTATACTTTCTCTCTCTATAGCTTTAGTGAATTGGTGAAAAATAATGAAGAAATGAGCTTCTATTTATAGGCTCGGCAGAGTAAGGGTAAAATAGTCTTTTTGCCATAATTTATGACATCATCGCTTACATCATCGATCCTATGACATCATTGCTTACCTCATCGCTCCGATGACATCCTTGCTTACCTCATCGCTCCGATGACATCATTGTTTGCATCATAAGAGTTTAAATTCAATTTGCACTCTTCCACCTCGTTTAACTTTTATACCATGAATTTACTATAATAATATTACCATTCTAATTATAAAAATCATACTATTATATAATCACATCATACTACTATAATGTAATATTATAATAACATATTTGAATGAATTATTTTATAAGAAAAGATAAAATACCAACTTTCAACCAATGTCACATGCTAAAAATTCCTCAGTTAAAAAATCAACATTGAATATATATCAACAATTAATTATTTACAAATAATATTACAGAACTACAATATTGACAACCAGGTCGTTCCCAGGAAAGAGGGGGCCTTCCGATATAGATTTTTTCTTACTGGCGCGTAATTAATCAACCCCTTTCCTAGACAGAACTTCCTTAGACATTGCCAATAATGCTATCTAATAATATTATTCAAATAATATGAATTATTGATTTGATAATTTGAAATACTGTGCAATGACAATTATTGAATCACTAATATAAAATAGCAAAGTAACACTTATTGATATAAAATATCAACGTAGCAAATATTGAACCAATAAAATATTATGCAATTATTAAATCAATAATATAAAATATTGAACAGTAATTACTGTAACAATAATTGAGTAAGTGCCTTCCTACGTAAGAATCAATAATTCGAAAATACTGTGCAATACCGTGTGCTACTGTGCAACACCGCGTATTACTGTATTTTAATCGCCGGGTATTTCAACAGTACTAACTGTAACAACTACGCCGTTATTTTATAAAAAGGTTATTTCTGTCGCTTTCTATATCCGACAGTTATTCCGTTGTGGGGACCACAAATGGCTGCGCCGTCGTACGAATATTCTCCGACAACAAGAATATTCCACGACCAAACGAATATTCCCCGACAACAATGAATATTTTATAACCACTTGCTTATTTTGAAATATTTGCACATTTCACCCATAACTTATCACATTTATCAAATCAACACCTTACTATTTCTAAATAATATATAAAAAAATTTAAATCTTTATTCATAAAATTTGGGGTCATACACCCCCACCTTACCTCACCCCCACCCACCCACCCCACCCTACCCCACCTCACAAAAATTAAAAAAATAATATTTACAGATTATATATACACCCCACCCTACCCCACCCCACCCATGCCCCCCCACCCACGCACCTCACCCACACCCACCCCACTCTACCCCACCCACCCACTCCACTACATAAAAATTAAAAAAAATAATATTTACAGATTATATATACACCCCACCCCACCCACCCCACCCCACAAAAATTAAAAAAAATAATATTTACAAATTATATATACACCCCACCCGCCCCTACCCGCCCCACCCACTCCCACCCGCCCCACCCACCCCTAGACATTTTCTTAATATTACAGAACTACAATATTGACAACCAGGTCGTTTCTAGGAAAGAGGGGGCCTTCCGATAAGGATTTTTTCTTACTGGCGCGTAATTAATCAACCCCTTTCCTAGACAGAACTTTCTTAGACAGAACTTCCTTAGAGCCAATAATGCTATCTAATAATATTATTCAAATAATATGAATTATTGATTTGATAATTTGAAATACTGTGCAATGACAATTATTGAATCACTAATATAAAATAGCAAAGTAGCACTTATTGATATAAAATATCAACGTAGCAAATATTGAACCAATAAAATATTATGCAATTATTGAATCAATAATATAAAATATTGAACAGTAATTACTGTAACAATAATTGAGTAAGTGCATTCCTACGTAAGAATCAATAATTCGAAATTTTAAAAATAATATTACTCCGGTGTTTCAATCTTATAGTTCATAAGCTGCTAGTATTTGTATTTAATTTCCATGGTGTTGTGCTCTATGAGTTGATCATTTGTGATGGCTAAACTCTAGTGATTGCTTGTTGTTGTGAGGCCCCCGGGTTCCCTTCGAACCTCGGATACGGTTCGCCACGATACTACTATCGTCAAACTATTACATCTTTTATTCATAACTTAATGTATATAACTTCGCTTTATTACAAATTATAATATAAATTCATTTCATTTTCCAGGATCTGTATAATGACCTCAAACTTTAATAACTATACAATCTTGGTCATTTACCATTCCTGTCTTTATATCATTATCGATGTTATAAAAATGCGGAATAGTTTAAACTTTTCTATATCTTTTGAATAAAATCTTTTTATTGATTTCATAACTTTGAATCAATTACATATCCTTGAATCAACTTATGTTATGATTCACTCTATTCGAATTACTGTATAAACTTTTACATCTCAATTCGATATACTCTATGTATTAACTAATACATCTTTACAACTTAACATATATTAAACATCGTACACTAATATCATGTACATCTCCTAGAATCTAAACATGGTTCAAGGGCATATATTTAAATAAATAAATCAATCTCCTTCGATACTATTAAACTCTATCAATCAAGTAGCACGTAATCTTTACCGTGAGTCCTTAACCTGCAAAAATGATTATTTGCTAGAGTGAGCTCGACAGCTCAGCAGTTCTAACAGTTTTCATGTATCACATAGCATATAATAACATACTCAGTTCATGCATTCATAATCAATTAATATTTACTACGCATGTTATTTCTCACATAACAGGCATAGAGATTTACTTCACAAGCATATCATCAAAGATCAACTTTCAAATTTCATACATATCTCATATGCATTTCATATATATACATCAACATTCTCATAGCAAAATATAGCTCAACTAACAGTTATCGAATTCATATATCAAATAGGAACTGAAAGACTTGTCTGGGTCGTAGATTATCAACTATAACTTAACTGCTTATAGCTATCTGCACTTTGTGTATTCCTACACAATTATATAATCATGGATTCATGCCTATCAGTCATACATTAATACATTCTCAATATAATAATAAGTATTACATTGCGTTCTAACTAGGTTTGTAAAACCTTCATTTTACTTTCGTATCATACCCTTATGATAACTATCTATGTATAGGTATACCGCAACCATACATACTTAATATCAACATTCATAAACCCTTATCACACACTTGATTTGCTACGTGTTCGACACATATTTAAAACTCATAGATACATAATCAACACTATTCTTGCGTTTTGCAAACCTTAGGAAAAATTTATCAATTCCGGGTTTTATATCACCTTTACACCAATAAACACTCAGAACATCGTTTAGATCTTGTTCTATAACTCAGGATAACAATGTAAGCATACTACCATGTTCAGATCTCATTTTAAAACAGTCAGGCATCAGTGTCCTGCGGCGCAGCTGCGCTGCATTTAGCCTTGGGTTGGGCGCAGCTGCGCCCTTCCCTGGCCATTCCAGAATTGAATTTTGATTTCTGGTTCTATTTTAGTTTTCTAGCATGCATAGGTACTAACACATAACATGTAAACATCCTTCAATACACATGCTCACATACCTCCAATCTATTTACATATAACTAGTATCTATCGTTCATCACTTGAAACTCATTTAAAATCATGCTCCAATGACTTATATTGTGTCCAACTAGGTGTGTGCACTTATAGGCCATTTTTAAAGACACGAATATTATTAACATGTCATCCTATAAGTTTAGAATATAAATATCACCATGCTTGTAAATATTCATTTCATCTACATATGACTAGCATAGTTTATCACTTGAAAACTTACTTTTAAAACATGCTTGAATGACTTTTATTTTGTCAAACTAGATAAGTGCACTTATTGGCCATGTTTATTGACCTAAAAGATACTAGCATGCAATCCCTACAAGTCCAAAATGTGAGCAACACACTGCTCGTAAATATAAGTCTGCAAAGCGTTCAAGTTTACTTTTAAAAGTCATTCTAGGCCAAGTTAAAGCAACTCGGTGCAACTTTAAATCTCATTTCATAGTTAACTAAGCCATGTACGTATGTTATCACGTTTAGAACTTTAAGTACACAAGTTCCTTTAAGTTCGTTCTCAAATATTCAAGTTTTCTTTAGAAATCGTTTTCAACTAAGCTATTGCAAGTTGATAATAAGTAAAGCAACTTTAAATCACTTCTCATGCTCATTTGTACGCATACTCAGTCATATCAATATGCTACAAGGTCAGAACTTAAACGACTCAAGGTTCATCAAGATTTATTTTCAAAACTTCAAGTTTCTTTTCAAAACACGTGCTAAATCATGCTAACGAAGTCCATTATAAGTAAGGTAACCTTAACTATATGTCATGTCTATTATCATGCATATTTAAGTTTTATTACTTAGAATAACATATTTTATCATCGGGAGCACTACAATTGCGTATGTGCATGTCCGACTGCCCTCCGATTGCCTTTGAATACGTAGTAATCACAAAGATGGACATTTTTACCCCTCCTAACGACTTCAAATCGAAAAACTTAAAGAATGAAAGTTGTAGGTCTATTCGTTATCTTTCTGAATCATCCTGAATCACTTCAATCGGAGTTTGTATGAAGAAGTTATGCCTAATTTACTATAGCAAGTTAAAACAGTCCTGCCCGACACTATTCCGGCGCAGCTGCGCCCAAAATGGCCTTGGGGGCAGTGCAGCTACGCCTATTGATGCAGAATGGTTTCCCAAATTCTGCTCTTCGCGATTTTCAGACCAAATCTCCTTCCGATCTTTATAACGCGAGTTATACACATCCAAATTATTCTGTTTTCGATTCTATGGACTAGTAATTCACTAAAATACAATATAACAAAGAATCAACAATTTACATAAACATTAACTAACCCAAATCTTAACCCAAAACTCATGTTCATACTAACTTTTTCATGTTTTAACATGTTTAGTTAATTTCATCACTACGGATTTGTTTCTAAACCAAATTGATCCGTTTAACTTCCGTTGTTTTCGTACTTAACTGTATTATCAATATCTAACAACAATTTATGGATTACAACAATCCTTAGCCATCAATTTTGACTCAAAAGCAAGTAGTTCATGGCATTTCTAAGAATTTTCCAACTTGAAACTCAAGAACACAATTTAAGAGTTATACCTTTTGAGCTTTAAATTGGACAGAGCTTCCTCTCAAATCAGATTACTCCCTCCAACTCTCTATAGCAACTTAGCAATGAACTCTACAAAAACAAATGAGAAGAGACGGGCTCCCTTTATAGAGAATTGGTTAACCATGCCAAGGCTTTGCACCATGGATCAATCTAATGGAAGAAGAGAAGAATTGTTGGACAATAGAGAGTTGGTGTAATAGTGGCTAACTACCCCATCACCCACTCCCCTCTCATCATTTGCTACAAGCTAGTTTGAGGTTGAATTTGGAAAGGAAGAGTAGTATAGGCCATTGGCCTACTCACGTGCATGAAGAAAATGAAGGAGATGGGACTCACAATTTGGGACAAGCTCTTATAACTCAGCATTTGGCCAAAATAAGTACTAGCACACTTGGGTTATATCTCACTTTTGGCTCACTAAATCAATTTCAATGACTTAATGTTACTACATTACATTAAGTATATATATATATATATATATATATATATATACTCCCACATATAACAAGCATACCAATACATATAATAATGTACCTCATGTACATTATTTTAATTCAATAATATTTTAATTGGGCTAATTATAAAATAGTTGGGTATTCTCAACCCATCATTTTTCATAAAATTTATTATCTCAAATATACCCAATTATCATAATGATAATTAATATCAGTTATTTATCGACTCACCATTTATTTTCTTTTAATAATTCTAATAAAATCTCCCGTTGATTTAACTTCACTATTTATGCCACACAATGCATAATTAGGTGAACTTAGTAATTAATAATCCACAAGCTTATAATAATATAATCTCACAAAATAATATTATTCGTAACATTACATCTTATAATGTAGTCATAATATAATATCATTACTATACTTACTCACATGTTCTCATAACATATATACTTGCACATAGCAATTACTTCACATAATAACATTAATTAAATTCGTTTAATCATTCCTTCATTAATTTATTTAATGAATTGCTCACTCTACCACTTTGCCACACTAGGCATATCTCACAAGCTTAATTAAGCTCATTATCACTTCCACCACACTTTAATATTCCGTTAATATAAAGTTTGTGTGACACATGCACTTTAATACTAAGTTATTTAGCTACCTTAAATAATTATACACTTTTAATATGTATAACCATTACACTTAGAATTCATGAATTTACACTTATGTTATCTTTATTTAAAAATAACCATGACCCTTAGAATAATTAATTTCTACTCCATTAATTATTTAAATTATACACTATACGTATAATTATTCGATTGTCCTAAGACAATTTCTTCAATCTTTACATTTAGCCATATCTTAAATGCTAATATAATCCCTCCATCTCTAACCAATATTCATTTATAAATATATTGGTTCTCTTCTTTTATTAATCACTTATCTTTCAATTATTAACCCTTTTTATATTATACAATACTATGTAATATATTACAAATATTAAATATTAATTATCATATTCCTTTCATTTTCTTATGCTAAACACATATATTAATTCACTGTCTTATGTAAGTGAATTAACTCTTTCTCATTCCACACCATTGCCACACAAGGCTATATAATATTCTATAATATAATTTGATTAACCAATATTTATTCTAGGTTAAATAATTTCCATAATTAATATTCATTCATTTGTTATCTTAATCCATTCTCGGACAGATTGCTCACTAATCATGACACATATTAATCATTAATGTATATATTGTAAGTTCAGATTTCATAAACTCATGCAGAGTTATCAGCAGACCGGCGCAGCTGAGCTGGTTTTAGGCTTGGAAGTGGCGCAGCTGCGCCACCTCAAGTTCAAACGCAGACAAGTTCTGCTATAGCAGAACCATAATAAATTTCTAAATACTTTGAACATGCTTTTTAAATTGCTAACTTATTATACCAGTTAACCAACATCAATTACTACGTTCTTGAATGATTTAGAGATTAAACTCCAAGTTCAAACTCTATTTCCTTTAATAGTTAGTCAACTATAAAATTTCATATATATGTCTAATTTTTTTTCCACCAAACCACATAATTCAAGATATATAACACGTATATATATTCTTATTTGAACCCATCTCATGCCTTTAAGAATTTTATTTATCAAATTCTTATTTTAATAATTTCTGAAAATTCGGATTCTCACAGTTATAATAATACATCTTCATTTAAACTAGTTAATTAGTATATTTAATTATATACATCCCAGCAAATAACCTTTATTCCATTCATTACATATAATTATTGATTTGCTTAAATTATTTTATAATTAATTTTGAATACCGACAATAATATATAAACTTGTATAACACTTTTTAAACTCCCAATGTCTAATATAGATCTGACAAACTATGGATTTAATTGGTTATGGTTTTCACAATATGAGTTATGAATTCATTAAATATAAATAATATGATTTGGACCCATATAATTATGGTTCTAGCTAATCATGTCAACCCATATATTTTCGTTATTAGCTAAGCACTACTTCATAATCCATATAGCCAGCCATGAGCCAAACATTTACGAAATTAGAAATGGATAATGTTTGTTATCCAATCAAACATTTGTGGGTTTTGAGAAATTAGAAAGCAAACCTTTACAGACAAAAGAATCTTATATGTTTATACTTTACAGACAATTACGAAAATTACAATTATCAACTTTGGTATTCAGTATTTATTATTTAAAAAAATATTTAATAATCTAATAATTACAATTAAGTATTTGGTATTCAGTATTTATTATTTTACAAAATATAATTCAGTATTTATTATTTAAATAAATATTTAATAATCTAATAATTATAATTAATTATCTTCTCAAAATCCTAATAATATTTATCTATTTAATAATATATTTATCTATTTACTAATATAATAAACCATTATCTTCAGTCATTTTATATTTCTTTCAAATTTAAAAAAATAAAATAAAATAGTACTAGTAGCTAGTCGTTGAGTTGAGTTGTTTTTAATTTCTTTATTTATTATGATTAAATAAAAAAATTAAGAAAAAAAGCTAATTAATATTCATAGTGTAGTCTATGTTCTGTTTCTATAATTTTTTTATAAAGTAGTAACTGATGCAATTTTCTTACGATACTATTGGCTACGATATTTTGATTTGATCAGTCGCTAACTGTCATCTTAATGGTAAAGAGCTATTTTTAGGAGGATATCCGTATATAAATATCCATTAATTAAACAATTGAAATTACAAAACACTATAAAAACTGTTAATCATTTACTACTCTAAAACATTTGAATATAAGAATTAATATGAATCAAAACTAGTTCTAACCCATATTTTTAATTCATAATATTGGTCCAAAGCCAAATCAAACCAATCCGTATATATGCATCCCTACAACTCTTCCTCAATCATTATTGGTCGTAATCCAAAAATGTATAATTATTAAGTAAAATATGGTATTTCAGCAAAGAAATATATTCATAACATACGTAAAAATAAATAATACTCATCTTCTCCTCTTTGTGTTTAATCCAATACATCACCAATAAATTAAATTGACCCTCATAAACCAGCTTTACTTGCATAACATATGTTTTTTGTGCTCTATTTAGCAGTACAAATAGTCGACTTCATTTATATAGTGAGCCTATCGATGTGGCAGTCGATTTTGGCTCGCAAGCGGGGTCCTTGCTTGCCTCTGGCTTCCCCATGTTTGTTGCTGCTCTATCTGAGCAGAGCAGACATGAAACAGAACAAGAAAGCAAAGGCCAAAAGAGAGAAATATTGAACTTTTGTATGCCATTGTTGCAAACACTAATGATGATATCAGAATACGCTTGTATTTATAGCCAAGGAGAAGAAGGCCACGTAAAACTTGATGACATTTGTCTTCTCTCTGTGAGTCATAGTGCAATAAGTGTCTGAGCTCTTGCAATTTTGTGAACTTCTTGTATTGCATTCATACTTTTGGCCGGAGGAAGATGGCACTGAAAATGTCCTTTTGGAAAAGGTTCTGGCGGTAAAACGCATGGCGACCAAGAAACTGCTTAGAAAACAAACCAAATTCATTCTTTGGCTCTATGAGCTATCTTGTCAATTGCTTGTTCTGCTGCTTGTTCTGCTTCTATATCCACGACTTTGGACATATCTGTGGCGGCGTTTTTGGCCACCAAGGCAGTGTACCTTGCAGTTTCTGGCATTTACATGCGCCAGTAGTAAGTCAAGGCAGCAGGAATAGCACCAAACATGAGAATTATGAGCCAAAGGTAATCAGCTTGTGGGACAATAGAGCCCAAAGCATTATCTGCATATGCTGGTGCAGGATACTTGGCCTTAAACGCCGCGGAAACAAACATCATGCAACATGTATGCATAACCAACTGTGCTAGGAGTTCCGAATAAATGTAAGCCATGGAGACGAAGAAACTGCTTAGAAAACAAACCAAATTCATTCTTTGGCTCATGAGCTATCTTGTCAATTGCGTGTTCTGCTGCTTGTTCTGCTTCTATATCCACGACTTTGGACATATCTGTGGCGGCGTTTTTGGCCACCAAGGCAGTGTACCTTGCAGTTTCTGGCATTTACATGCGCCAGTAGTAAGTCAAGGCAGCAGGAATAGCACCAAACATGAGAATTATGAGCCAAAGGTAATCAGCTTGTGGGACAATAGAGCCCAAAGCATTATCTGCATATGCTGGTGCAGGATACTTGGCCTTAAACGCCGCGGAAACAAACATCATGCAACATGTATGCATAACCAACTGTGCTAGGAGTTCCGAATAAATGTAAGCCATGGAGACGAAGAAACTGCTTAGAAAACAAACCAAATTCATTCTTTGGCTCATGAGCTATCTTGTCAATTGCTTGTTCTGCTGCTTGTTCTGCTTCTATATCCACGACTTTGGACATATCTGTGGCGGCGTTTTTGGCCACCAAGGCAGTGTACCTTGCAGTTTCTGGCATTTTCATGCGCCAATAGTAAGTCAAGGCAGCAGGAATAGCACCAAACATGAGAATTATGCGCCAAAGGTAATCAGCTTGTGGGCCCAAAGCATTATCTTCATATGCTTGTGCAGGAAACTTGGCCGCCGAAACCATGATTGCAAACACCCCACCAGCCATAATTCCAAATCCCTGCATAGCAAAGACCGCTGCTATGAAGGCTCCACGCCTCTTTTTGTTGGCGTATTCTGACATAATGGTGGCTGAAAGAGGGTAGTCGCCTCTTTTTGTTGGCGTATTCTGACATAATGGTGGCTGAAAGAGGGTAGTCGCCGCCTATCCCAAAACCTAGCCAGAAGCAAAAGAAGCAGGGTGTGGCCATGACAGATTTTGGGTTTTTGCCAAAGGATAGGCCAGAGGCTATTGAGCAAATGACCATGGGCGCAAGTGTCAAGCCGGCTAGCGTCCCACAAAACGCTACGCCATTCACTGCGGCCGAGACATTTGGAGGCAGAGTTCCTGGTTTTGGATAGCCATCTTGGTGGTAATATATGCGGCCGAGCAATTTAGTGACGAGAGAAATGCAGAACAAATCATATGCATCTGTGAAGAATCCCATTCCAGCAATAACTATTGCAGTTTAGTGATACCATTGTGTTTTGGCCACATCAAGTGCACTTTGAGTTGTTCTTTGGCCATGACCAGCTCTACTCAAAACCCTTTTCACTCCTGGAAACACCATAGTTAGAAAAATCACCACCCAAATACTGTTGTCTTTGATAAATTAAATAGATAAAATATCAGTATATGTCAAACAGATTAAATCCGCAATTCCACCAAAATAATAACCACTGCAGGAAATAATGAGTAGAAAATATCAAACCACGAGACACCAAGATTTTACAAAGAAAACCCTCTAAAACTAAGAGGTAAAAACCACGGGACGATCTCCGAAAAATCCACTATAATAATCTGAGAGAATACAAAGATATTTAATTTGAGTACAAACTCAAATTACTTCACCAAAATAACTATGTGATGGAACCCAAATAAAAACACCTATTTATTTGAACTATCTTTCTCTCTCTATTTTTTCTAAAGTTTCAGAAAAAACTTTTCTTATCTCCTTCCTTTCTCTTTCCCTCTCGGATGTAGTATGTGTTTGCTGGTGTTTATTTTCCTTATGCATGGCTGCCTTTTTATAGCAGGAGGAGAGGAGAGGAGAGGTAGATGAGGAAGTTTGTTAGTGGAAAAGAAGAATGGGCAGGCAGTACAAACTGGGTGAAGAAAAAAAAAAAAAAAGGGGCGGGCGGCACTATTATGGGTGAGGATTGGAGGGGCGGGCGGCACCAACACAAAGAGCACATAATTGTTAGCTACTAAAATCACAAATTTTATTCTTGTTTAAAATTTATCGGAAGTCAAAATCATTATAGGTAACAAAATACTCCCTCTAATCCTAAAAAATTGTAGAATAAAAAATTTGTTTCAAAATATTTGTCGTTTATAATTTTCTAGAAGAATAAATTATTTAATTTCCTGTATTACCCCTATCTTCTCTCATTATCCCAATAAATTATCTCCCTTGTATTAATAGTTTTCAATTTCCCATAAAGGGATAGTGATGGAATTTCAAATAAATTTTACTAGTATTAAACGACTTTCTTAATCTATGTGTCAAAACCTTAAACGACAATCTTTTAAGAACCGAGGGAGTACAAATATATTAGAGGAATATGCAATGTTTTTTAAGGTGCTAGGAACTAGGAAGTAAGAAACATTGGAAATTGAAATAATATAACTGTTGAAATTTCAAGAAAATAGATTCATTATGATTTTAGTGATTCTTTATTGTGGGATAGAAAACTTATGGGTATTATAATATCTACGCATGTACGTACATGATTCAATTATGCAAATATGAACATGAAAAAAATCTCTTAAGAAAAAATAAAATATTATGGCTAGATCAGCATCAAATTGCTCTGTTTTTCTTCCCCTGTCCTGCTAGTAATTCTTTAGTGAAAAGGTCGAATAAAATCTAGTAAATTCATCCAAGGTACAAAGGATGGTAAAACAGCTAAAAGCGCCATACAAGCAAGAAAAAATATCAGCAAACAAAATTGGTTTAATATTTTTCATTAAAATATCTCACCTCAAACATTAGTCTCAAAATCAGATAGTTTTTGGTGCGAGAATAGTGATATATATATATATATATATATAATGGGATTGGAGGGGATTGTGGTGACGTATTTAACTCCTTCCTATTCTTCTCTTTCACCTCTTTCACGTGAATAACCAACTTGGATCCCCATCCGCATTGGTCTAATATTTTTCATTAAAATATCTCACCTCAAAAGTTGTTCAACATTAGTCTCACAGTCGGAGAGTTTTTGATGAGAGAAGAGTGATATATCATATATATATATATATATATATATAGAGAGAGAGAGCCCCTTCTTATAAGTACCACCCTCATGCGGGTGGTAACAAAATTGTTATGATTCATGCATTCTATGTGCTAAAAGAAGATGATTCATACATTCAATCATAGAATCCACGCGCTAAAACCTGCACAGTAACGAATCACACGCAAAACTTGACGGCTTGGGTCGACGGGTGATAGCTCCGGTGTGAGAATGAGTACAGGCCGGTCACAAGGTTTAACAATGGAGGCTTTAATATTTAGTGCTCAAAATGGTCTTACCTGTTAATGTAAGTCAAGCCTTGTATTTATAGCCATTCTCACCGCCTTAGAGTTCACAACCGAATTGGATTAGGACTCCTAAACATGACAGTTACCATTGTTTGGGTCCAACACAATCTCCTTTAAAAGTGTAAGTTGGATACAATCCAAATACTTGCCTTTGGAGTTGGTATTCAAATATGATTAGGATTAAAATCCATAACCATTTTAGTCTCCTTATCACTCCGGATTCTACCCGAGGAATAACCTTTGGTATGGGCCCAAATAAACTGGTCTGGACTTCGGCCCGAAGGGCTCGGATGCCCGATCCTAAACATCACCTAATCTGGTCTGGGCACCGGCCCAAAGGACTCGGATGCCCGACCCCGATCACCATCAAATCGGTCCGGCCCAAAGGACTCGGATACTCGATACCGAACACCGTCAGTTGGGTCCAGGCTCTGGCCCAGAGGACTCAGATGTCCGATCCCGAACATTATCAATCGGATCTGACATTGGCTTCGGCCCATTAGGCTCAATAATCCCTTCTCGATCCAGGCTTCAGTCTATGTAGGGGTCGGTGGATTATATCCGAACATTGCCCTCCAGTCTCTCGTTATAACAAGCTTATAATCAGAGACTTGAAGAGACGTCTGGGAAATCCAACCGACCTATTTAATTCAGCTCACGTTACCCAAGAAACGGGCCTCACAACACGCCATCATTAGTCGCCCTTGGAATTCGTGCAACAATAGTATAAATACCCCATCCCAGATACAACCGCCACTTTTTACCAACTCTCTCCATTTCAAACTTCTTCTCAGAGCTTCTTGGCAAGTGCGATTTTCGGCGAGTTTCCATCGTCACAAACCTCTCTGATTTAGACTTTTATACCCCCAAATCACCACATTTCTGTTGTTTTTCGCTTCAATGACCGATTCTAGCCTACCTCCGGCCTCTTCCCCCACTGAGCCAGCTCTAATTGTTGATACAACCCCTAACACTGCTACAATCGCCGCCACCGACCTGGTGCCGGTCGATTTGCCCACCGCACTGGTTTACATCCCGGCGGGTGATGCCGAGGCCAAGATCCGAGCCATCTACGCCTCTGAGACTGACCTCTCCCACGTCAACACGAAGTCCACCCTCGTTCCTTCCCAGATTGGTGACATCCGAACCCTATTCAACATCCCCAAGGAGTACAAGCTTCGGGTGCCGGAGCCTAGTGAACGAATGTTCTGGCGTCCCGAAGGCCGATGGATTGCCGTCCCTATCTGGGCTCTGAAGTGTAACGCCCCCAAAATAGGTCCAATCTACCCAACCCATTCTGGGTCGCCACAAATACACTCAACAAAATCCAAATACAAATCTTCTTTTTTTTACAACTATTACCATGTCGTATATAGTATGACAGGATTCGCAGCCAAATTATTATAATGTCGTATCAAATAAAGCAACATTTATTTCAAGTCCTCAAAGGAATTCGAGAAGATTTTTGCTCTTATTATTCTAATGGGGTGCATTTTTAACGCTTCCAAAGTCGGGTTCACATCACCCTATTTGATTTAAATCACGATTATATTATTCGAATTATTGTTGCGAGTATTGAACTCATAAATTGTTCTTATATACATTGTTGAAATTGTCTACGCCATTTAATTTGGCTAGACCAATATCATGAATTAGAAAGCAATCCACACCAATTGTCTTGGTGTGGACTCTTATAAATTGACTGAGTTGAACAACCCTTGTAAAAAGGGGAACTATATAGTCGGGGTGCCGACAGTGGTGTGACAAGTTATGCATAACTCCAGGTACGACAGGCTGATCCCCTAATTGTACTTGGTTGGGTTTCCAGAAATATTTTTGGTGATTCTAGTAGAAGTTCATGATTCTTAGCGGCCACTCAGTATCCAGTATTTATTAATTTGAAACCTCTAATAACTTCTCGATCCGTAGTGGTCCTTATTCAACTTCACAGAATAGATTTGGAAGTCATTGCTATTTATATTGTTCACAACATTCTTATTTGAAATCATGAGCGATTAATTACCGTGTTACCCTTGAGATTTAGAACCGTATATATTCCTGTTCACATTTATTGGCATATTACTTGCTGAGAAAATTTGTTGCTCACTCTTGCTTTCCATAAACATTTCAGTTAGGTCAGGGTAAGGTGGAACCCCAGGACAGGACAAGTGCGAAGGCAAGGCTATGAAGTAGCTGTGCTTCTCTATATTAGGATGTTTCCGTTATGTTGTATTAAGACTTATTTAATGTTATGTATTAAGATATCTTTGGTTTAAGTTATGAAGTGTATTAGTAATAGTTTCGAGACTTGGGACGAGAATATTTATGTTATATCAATGTAAATTATTCTGTTATTCCATTGTTTGAAATTTTAGTTGTTATTAGAATTAGTACGTGATGAATCGAATTCGAGATCAGTGACGGTCTGAATTTGGGGGCGTCACATTAACAATATAATTCATTAATGTCCAATTTTATTAACATGCTTTATAAATCATTACATCATTAATCTTATAAAACTTTACATTTTAAAATATCTTTCTGCACAATCTGCAGGGCCAGCGCGGCCGCGCTCCAAATGGTCTTGGGAGCGGCGCGGGCGAGCTCCATTAATGCCTTGGAGCGGCGCGGCCGCGCCACCGCGCAGACAAGTCTGACAGTTCGCGAACTTTGCAGAGAAAAAGTCCAAATTGGCTTATTTCTCTACATCAAATTCCGAATTCAGTCAACACAATTCACATAAACTTTATAGAAAACATAATTCTAAGTTTCTAACATGTTTTAACATATTTAATCATCAAAACACATAATCAAAACTCTCAATTTTAAAAAATTTGGATAAAAACTATTTTTCAGTGTTCTTGATAAAGTTGAACACTGTAAGTTATTTCTAAATCAAAACACACAATTCAAATCATATTGAATTCGTTTCTTAACAAGTTAACATAATCTAAAATCAATTTGTACAACAATTAAAAATTAAACTTGAATTTTGATTTTTAAAAAAAACTATATATTTTCAAAATGTTTCCCTGTCACTTTTGATGAACATGAATTCTTCATGTTCATCATATTTATATGAATTAAATCACTAACTTATGCATACATGCAATTCATATATAAGCATGTTATGAACACAAATTATATATATACATCATGTTATACAATTCCATGGAAAATTTATATTTACAGAGAATAAAACTTGAAGAACATACAATCTTAATAGTTATAAGTTTAGAAATTATACCATTTTACTTATTGAAACGAAGAAGATGATGACAGTTGTTGATTTTCTCAAACTTCTCCTCCCTCTTCTTCCTCTTTTCTCTTTCTCTCTAACTCACTTTTTCTTTCTTTGTTTTCTCTAACACTGATAATATAATCTCTCTAACTAAACTAACGTATAATATAAAATATACATATAACATATACACACAATATGTAACTGACAACATATTAATGCATATAATAATTAACAAATAAATCCCATAATAATTACATCAGTTACAGTTATTTAAAAATCAAAAGCCCTAAGGCTTTGTTTGACAAAACTCTTTAATTTAAAAAAATAGCTTTTTAGTAGTTAAGGCCATGTTTGGTAAAACAGGATTAAAATAGATGTAAGGGACTCGTTTGGCAAAACTAATTTAAAAATCCTTTTTATTTTTTTAATAAATCCTTTAACACATATTTTTAATGTTACACTTTAATTAATTAAATCTTACATTCTAATTTAATTAAATTAAAGTTAACATCAATTAACCAAATAAAAATTGCCACATAACGATTATACTTACTCGCTAATTATAATCTCATGTAACAATTACTACATAAACTTCATCTAATTTAATTATTTCAAATAAACTAGAACTATACCATAAAATCATTACACATTAATTAAAATAAATATTAAATATTCATTTAATTAATGTATTGCACTTAATTAAATTACTCCACATCAATCACATAAATTATATATTTAACTCAATAAATAAATTAATTAAAATATTTATTTAATTTAATAAATATATAAAATTAATATATAAAATTCTCATTCGTTACAGGTGATATGTGTGGATAGAGTTTGATCAGTGTAGTCGACTTTTTGATTCTTGGGTCTCTAATGATGGATTCGAGCTCGATGCCAGTCTCATTATTCAGGTATTCAGTCTTTGATAAATTTCCATATATATTTGGCTATATATACCAAAGGCTCCAATAGCCACACTTTACTGTTAACTTGATTGGATTGGCTTCACAAGGTGAGATGAAGGACTGTAGGTTCCTTTACTAAATTATTAGTGGATCTTTATGGGAGTAACAAAATACATAGAAGGGATTTGTTTTGCTAATTGCCAATTATGTGGATAGTATTATGCAATGCAAAATTTCCAGAGCTAGAAAAATATATTTCCAGTTCTTTCTCCAAGTGCTGTTATAGATGTTAAAAATTTAGTAACCTGATAATCATTGTAACACAATGATCATGGTATAGATGTATGTTGTTCAAATGAAGTATTCCTGTAAAAAGCACTGGGGAAGGCAACGACAGGTAGAGAAAAAAAGAATTCGTTGCAAAACAACTCATTTTCGTTGGCAATGTCATATAACTACATAACCTGGCCAGAATTTTATTTATAGTTGGTTGAAACTTGAAAGTATAAGGTAGTAAAAAGTACAATATTTACTAGAGTTGTATTCCAGATTTTTAGAGTTGTTTCAAGCATCCCTTTATTTGAGCTAACATCATCAGATTTACTTTTATGTTTTCTTTATATATTTGTATTTACTTTTATATATTAGTATTGATATGAGGTTAGGCATATTGTCGTCCCTAGCTATGACTTGAAGCCCATTTTCGATCTCGATTCGAATGGAAAATCTTTGCTAAAACCTTATTTCTGAATGCTTCAATTTGGAGGTAAACTTCTAGCTGTCATTTCCTCTTTTTCTTCTTTTTGATCGTATTACCCGTGTTTGTTTAAAAATTATTTTTATATATTCCTTCTCTTTAGGGTTTCTTTCTCTAGAATTCTAACGATTTGGGCCTTTTTGGGTGGAGTAAATCGAGAGATTGCAAACTATGGAGTGCGTGGATCTATCAATTTTGGTTGTTGATTAATTTTTTGAATAAATTTTGGAAGTTTTAGACGGTTTAGAGAATTATTGTGTTTTTGCTGGATTAGTTCTATGGTGTTCTTGCATCATTAAGCCTATGACAGAAGGAGGATAAAATCCTATCATAATTATTTCTTCTAGGAATCTCCAAAAGCATGGCTTGAAATCCCTCACTTCCTTCATTTTCCACAACCTCTCCAAGTATATTCTTATATTCTTATATTTCTATTTCTATATATTTATTGCAGGAATGTGATGGTACTAAACAAAGTTTCCCCAAAATTAATATTGAACTATGTGATTCAGAGTTAATCCTCTTTTTCCTCAGAAGAGTATGTACCTCTTTCCTCTGTATTTCAATTTATGCATTTGTATTTAAACTATCAATTTTATCTATTATCAGTTGCTTTTAAGGCTGTAGATTTTGTTCTATACTAAAATAATGGCGATGATGAAAAGTTGCAATTTTTATGTTGGGAGTTGGGTTAAAGATGAAAAAAATTATCCAATTTATAAACCATGGAATTGCCATTTTGTTGATGAGGCTTATGATTGCCAAAGCAATGGAAGAAAATATTCTCAATATATGAATTGGCGATGGAAGCCGGATGGATATGATATTCCTAGGTTAATGCTCTTCCAAGTTGGGTTATTATGAGGAAACCCCAACCTCTAAGTGCTAAATACATTGTTGGCAATATACTTACCTGAATATTAGATCCAACTATTAGTTATATAGCTGCACCACTCATATTCAAATTTCCCCAATATAATCCCTATAATTATGTCTAATTTAATCAGTCTCAATTCCTAAAATACAGCCCTAATGCAAATGCTAAACTTTTCAATTGAATTAGCGAATTCTAAAATCAGAGTCCTAATGCTTTTATTGTTTGTATTCTGCTTTTCCTCAGTTAAACGAAACTCCAACATCTTTTGAAAAACATGTGGAAAATATGAGTTATAAGTTGATCAAGAAACTCCGGGAAAAGGGTAGTCAGTATATGGCCTATCAAGATAAAATTGGAATTGTAACAGGGAATTGAGGTTGTGGTGCTTTTGGCGGAGATCCTAAACTAAAGGCCATAACTTAGTGGCTTGCTGCTTCTTAGGTAATTACTCTTCTCATCATTTGTTAGCAGCTTTGTTTTATGTTATTTGTTCAACTGATTGTTAGAATCATCCAATTTTGTGCATGATCATATCCATAAATTTCATTACAATAAGCTTTTCCTATTATAGAGGATGTACATTCAACTAATGATCATTAAACAAGCTAATAGTGATTTTTGTACTTTTCAAAAGAAAAAAATAAGCTAATATTGTTGAATTGTTGTTTGCTATGGAATTATCTTGATGTTTTTCTGCATATTGAATTTTCTCATATTCAATTTATCTAATTATATTGAATCCAACTAAAGAAAAAAGTAAGGGGTCTTATGTTTCGGAATTTACAATTGTTTTATTTTGACTCACCTATTTTGATAATTTTTATATTTCAAATATTTTCAGGTATACATTAAAGGATACTTGGTGTAAGCTGTAAAGAATACGAAGTTATTTTTCTATTTTCTGCATGTGTGTATTTTGTGTTTTGTCTTTTGTAAAGTTAATTAATTATACATGGTTATGATGATTTTAGGTATGGAATGATGGTTGTTTTGGTGGTTTGAATATGTATTAATGATTGTAAGTTTTGTAGACAGGTTTAGATTTTTTTGGATATCTATTTTTAGTGGAAACTCTGCTGAATTTTTTTGAAATTAGTAGCGGCTAGCTTGATGTTTTGGTTGTTGGATATGTGTTGATGATTGAGTGTGTATTAATTATTGTGGTGGTATGATGAATTATGATAATTGTTATGTCTGATTGTAAGTTATTTTAGATTGCAAAGAGTCTTTAGATAATATAGTATTTTTTAAATTTTAATCTAATTTTTCGTTACGACATGTCTTCAAGCACGGACAATCACTAGCATCTTTATATTAGAGGGCCGACTGACTTACGAAACTACCAAATTTATTTATAAAAATAATATTTCTTTATAGAAATCCACGACGGGAAAAAGAACTATCCCGTAATAAAATAAGAATTTAAAAGCAACTCAAAATGTATTGTACTGTATTGTGCAACAATTTAGACACGACAATTTCATACACCAATATACCATTAGCCATTTATTTATTTGGAGGAAAGATATTACGTACATATCGCAATATTACTCATCAAAACAACACATTCCCGTAGGCCGTAGGCCATCGACTAGGTAGGTATATGTGGCTCTTATTTAGTGTATATCTAATTTATTAATTAATTTACTCATAGCAGCAAGTAAATATTTAAGCAGACTCCCTTTCTGACCTAGATGATGAACTAAACACAACAGGACTCCTTTCGGTTGGACTTCAAGCTTCTGGCGTCCGCCCTGGAAATCTGGTACGAGTTCATCAACACCTCCTCAGGCATACCCCGGAGAGCCGACGTCCTTCCGGCTATTTGGCTCGTCACTGCATTGTCGTTGGTTTTGAATGCCACCCACTCTAGACCTTCACTACCTGCCTTCTTTACCACCGCGAAGTTTTGTGGTACGATTATTACCTGACCCCGTTGCACCTCATCGTCAAACACTGATTTTCCTCGGTTCCCAACAACCTGAACTCTTCCCTTCCCTCTAGTGATGTAAACTATGCTGTGCGCGTTCAGAGTCCAATGGGGTGCCAAAATTGCATTCTGCATGCAAAATTATTTATTTTATTTTATATACAGCAAAATAATCAATCCACAATTAATTAATATTTAATAATTTGTTCAAGATTTGATCTTACGCTATAGAGTACTCCCCTCTTGGCACTCAGCTGGAGATTGTTGAGCACGGGAAACTTGTTACTATTGAGGGTGGTTATGCGTCCGCCACGTGGGTTGTACACGTCGGCACGCCGTGGGCTTGCAATGTTTTCTACAAGCTTCATTGTGCATAGAGTTTCCTCTAAACCATTAGAACCTCCTCTACCATGCTCTTGTTGATCGAATTCCGGGGAAGCCAACTTAAGGTTTTCGGCTCGAACAATAAATCCTCTCTGATCCTGTTGGCCCTTTAACTTCTTCGCTGTCTCGGTATTAACATTGAATGCATCTGCTATAATCTGCTCGTCGAAACCGTTGAAGATGTTGCCATCTTCTTGCTTCTGGCCTTGTTGGCCTTGTTGTGGATTTCCAGCAAGGAAGAATCTCTGAGACCAAATTAATTTAGATGAAATATATCGTTCGTACATTAATTAATTATCCTAATATTTTCAAGATACTCCATACACATGCAAACCTTTTATATATGTTATGGGAAAAGAAGTGACAATTAATGATACTTTTGAATATTTCTGGTATGTTATATTTCTTACCCTGAAGTTGTTATCAAGCTGGTTAGCATTATTGCTAGTGTCAATAAGTGCCACTGTAATAAGATCTGTGTCTCCATCGTTGTAAACAAAATGGGCGACACCAGCGGGTATGGCACTAACATCACCCTCCCGGAACCGTCTGAGCTTCTGGTGGCGGTCGGTGAACCTTTGTCCCTGTTGTCCTCCGCTCATCTGTGATTCCGATTCATAAGTCTCAGCACAACCCGGAAGCACAGCTCCCAAAATACCCTGGCCTGAATCAATCAAGATTATATTAATTACTTCATCGTAACGTTACTCATATAATTATAATTAGTATCGATAACACATTAAGAGATCGAGTATAATTTGTCAACTAATTACCTTGGTCAATGTAAACGAGCTGCGGCGAACTGACGTAAGCGGGCAAGAGAAGGCCTTTGGGTCGGATAACATACTTGACAACCTCAACACCGGCACACACGAATTCCGGGCTGTTCTTGTCCCAGAACTGAGTCACTCCGGCCTCGGACTGTAAACGGCGGCTAGGTTCTTGGGCAGTGAGCCTATCGATGCGACAGTCGGTTTTGGCTCGCAAGCGGGTTCCTTGCTGCCCCTGGCTTCCCCATGTTTGCTGCTGCTCTATCTGAGCAGAGCAGACATGAAACAGAACAAGAAAGCAAAGGCCAAGAGAGAGAAATATTGAACTTTTGTATGCCATTGTTGCAAACACTAATGATGATCTGAAGAGTAGAGATCAGAATACGCTTGTATTTATAGCCAAGGAGAGGAGGGCCACGTTAAACTTGGTGACATTTGTCTTCTCTCTCTGTGCGTCATTATGTTATGCATGGCTAAGAAGCCTTATTTTCTTTACACACAATTACTATATGTGGCGAAAATTGCGAGGAAATATACAATTTCTGTAGTGATTTTATTTGCATGTTAAATTTGTAATCTAGTAGTTTTATCTGAGGTGTTGATTTCTAGTTGCGTCAGCAACAATGGAGGCTAGCTAGTTATACTACTGATAGATGATCATCAACAAACTGTGTGATCAAGAATGTACAAGTACCAGGTTTTGTGCCACATTCACATCTTGCATCACATCCTTATAAGTGAACATAAAATAATAAAACATAATGATTCTTGTAAAGTTAACTCCGGTGTTTCAATCTTGTAGCTCATAAGCTGCTAGTATGCGTATTTAATTTGCATGGTGTTGTGACTTGTGCTCTATGAGTTGATCATTTGTGATGGCTAAACTCTAGTGATTGCTTGTTGTAATAATACATCTTCATTTAAACTAGTTAATTAGTATATTTATTTATATACATCCCAGCAAATAACCTTTATTCCATTCATTACATATAATTATTGATTTACTTAAATTATTTTATAATTAATTTTGAATACCGACAATAAAATATAAACTTGTATAACACTTTCTAAACTCCAGAATATGTTTGTTTGTAAGTATTACACTTGGGATAAGACTATTAATCCTAAGTGACTTGTTTGTTTTTAAATTTGAGCTTGGGACTATTAGTTCTAGGATTATAAAATAGTTTAGGATGTGGGATTATTTAATACCATCTCCTACCTGGTATTATAATCCTTACCATTTG
This sequence comes from Panax stipuleanatus, assembly GCA_020205555.1. Lineage (NCBI taxonomy): Eukaryota > Viridiplantae > Streptophyta > Magnoliopsida > Apiales > Araliaceae > Panax > Panax stipuleanatus. The sequence goes on along the minus strand of CM035126.1, from coordinate 15,225,905 downwards.
GGATTAAAAATTACTAGACAAAATTACCCCTAGACATTTTTTTAATATCTTATTCTATCCTTTCCGTATATCAGTCGCTCTATTTTTTCAAAATAATAATTATTGATTATGTATACACCCCCACCCCGCACACCACCCATCCGCTCCACCTACCCCAAAAAAATAATATTTATTGATTATATTTACACCCCCACCCCACGCACCCTCAACCGCCCCCTTAAATATATATATTTAATGATTATTTATACACCCCGCCACCCCCACTAAAAAAAATTATATTTTTTGATTATATATACACCCCCACCCCGCCCACTCCCACACCCACCCCCACCCCCCGCCAACCCACCCACTCCACCCCACCCCACCCCACCCCACCCCACAAAAATTAAAAAAATAATATTTACTGATTATATATACACCCCACCCGCCCCCGCCCCTCCTCCACCCCACCCCCCTCCACCCCCCTCCATCCCACCCCACAAAAATTAAAAAAATAATATTTACTGATTATATATACACCCCACCCCCCCCCCACCCACCCCCACACCACATCACAAAAATTAAAAAAATAATATTTACTAATTATATATACACCCCATGTGACCCCCCCAAAATAGGTTCAATACTTAACCCATTTTGAGTCGTCAAATATATGGTACAGAATTCAAATACAATCTTTTATATCAAACGGTAGTGCAAAATACAACCACACAACTGTGAGTGTCAATACAGACATGTAAAAATTATAAACATTCAAACTAAGTCCTTATTACATTTATTATCACACTATTTTAAAAAAAAATAGTGAGGACTTCTACAGCTCTAACTCGGACCATCACTCCATTCCCCGACTAGTACCCGCGATATTCTCATTTCCTGAAGAGAACAATGGAAGAAAAGGGTGAGCTCAACTAGCCTAGTAAAGAATATTATGATTAAGATAATGAAAAATAAATTATCGTTAGCCTTCAATAAATCAGATAAAATATTATGGACAACAAGTTTTAGAACAATATTCACAGCGAAAATAACAATTCATTAGAAGAGTTAAGTAGAGAATGATATTTACTATCTTCTTTGATTTAAAAGTTCATCATCAATATTTTATCCCTGTAACATCAATCAATATACATCTCGAATCAAATATTCATCTTTTGCACTACGGGCCAAAGATATTCATCAGGTAATCATTTATCTTTGCACTACAGGCCAAAGATATTCATCAAGTAATCATTCATCTTTGCACTACAGGCCAAAGATATTCAGTTATATCACCATTTAGGACTGAGGATGATGAAAAACAATACGAATAACGAATCCAGTGAGATAAAGGACAAATATTAGAGAATTTATTCAGAGTTCAAGAATGAAGATCAAAACCTGGATCCAATCAAAGATGATTTAGAAGAAAAAAAATAATTTTTTTACCGTGAATAGTAACTCATGAATAGTAACTCGACATGAAAAGATAAAAATTTCACAAGAAAGTTCAGACCAATATTCCAGTGAAATAATATTAGATGAAGCGCAAAACTCAAAGAATTTCTGATCATTTCAGGAATTATAGAAGCAATACTTACCGTAGTAAGTTTAGAGTTAGGAATCTGAAATGAAACAATATACGAAACTGCAATTGGATTTTCATCCGTCAGGCGGTAGTCCGCTCAGACAGATTATTTCTACAATTTAATAACAACTGAATACGAAGGGTTATTCACCAGGCATACGGTAGTCCGTGTAGACAGGTTATTCCCACAGAATAATAAAGATTGGAATAACAACAGAATTTTACCATGCTTGCGGTAATCCGCATAGACAGGTTATTCTAACAGAATAATAAAGAATGGAATAACAACCCTTACAAGTATTGAAAGAAAATAACTCTTTTCATGAATACTAAAGAAATAATACTCCTTACATTAAAAATTTGGAGACTGCACTAGTGTAATAGCAGAATACTCTTTTTCTTTCTCTCTTATTCTTTTTATACTTTCTCTCTCTATAGCTTTAGTGAATTGGTGAAAAATAATGAAGAAATGAGCTTCTATTTATAAGCTCGGCAGAGTAAGGGTAAAATAGTTTTTTCGCCATAATTTATGACATCATCGGTTACACCATCGATCCTATGACATAATTGCTTACCTCATCGCTCCGATGACATCCTTGCTTACCTCATCGCTCCGATGACATCATTGTTTGCATCATAAGAGTTTAAATTCAATTTGCACTCTTCCACCTAGTTTAACTTTTATACCATGAATTTAGTATAATAATGTTACCATTCTAATTATAAAAATTATACTATTATATAATCACATCATACTACTATAATGTAATATTATAATAACATATTTGAATGAATTATTTTATAAGAAAAGATAAAATATCAACTTTCAACCAATGTCACATGCTAAAAATTCTTCCGTTAAAAAATTCACATTGAATATATATCAATAATTAATTATTTATAAATAATATTACAGAACTACAATATTGACAACCAGGTCGTTCTCAGGAAAGAGGGGGCCTTCCGATAAGGAATTTTTTCTTACTGGCGCGCAATTAATCAACCACTTTCCTAGACAGAACTTCCTTAGACATTGCCAATAATGCTATTTAATAATATTATTCAAATAATATGAATTATTGATTTGATAATTTGAAATACTGTGCAATGACAATTATTGAATCACTAATATAAAATAGCAAAGTAGCACTTATTGATATAAAATATCAACGTAGTAAATATTGTACCAATAAAATATTATGCAATTATTGAATTAATAATATAAAATATTGAACAGTAATTACTGTAACAATAATTAAGTAAGTGTCTTCCTATGTAAGAATCAATAATTCGAAATACTGTGCAATACCGTGTGCTACTGTGCAACACCGCATATTACTGTATTTTAACCACCGGATATTTCAACAGTACTAACGGTAACAACTACGCCGTTATTTTATAAAAAATTTATTTCTGTCGCTTTCTAAATCCGACAGTTATTCCGTTGTGGGGCCCACAATTGGCTGCGCCGTCGTACGAATATTCCCCAACAACAAGAATATTCCACGACCAAACGAATATTCCCCGACAACAATGAATATTTTATAACCACTTGCTTATTTTAAAATATTTGCACATTTCACCAATAACTTATCACATTTATTAAATCAACACCTTACTATTTCAAATAATATATAAAGAAATTTAAATCTTTATTCATAAAATTTGGGGTCTTACACCCCCATCTTACCCCACCCCCACCCCACCCCACTCCACCCCACCCCACAAAAATTCAAAAAAATAATATTTACAGATTATATAAACACCCCACCATACCCCACCCCACCCCCGCCGCCCCACCCCCACCCCCCACCACATCCCACCCACACCCACCTCACCCCACCCCACCCCCCCACCCCACCCCACCCCACCCCACCCACCCACGCCCACGCCCACGCCCACGCCCATGCCCACCCCACCCCACCCAACACCACAAAAATTAAAAAAATAATATTTACAGATTATATATAAACTCCACCCGCCCCCACCCGCCCCACCCACCCCACAGCACAAAAATTTTAAAAATAATATTTACTGATTATATATACACCCCACCCCCACCCCGCCCCCAGCCTGACCCCCACCCACCCCACAAAAATTATAAAATAATATTTATTAATTATGTATACACTCCCACCCCGCCCCCGTCCCACCCTGCCCCACCCCCACCCCCACCCCCACCCCCACTTCTCTCTCCCCTCTCCCGTCGAAAAAATATTATTTACTGATTATGTATACACTCCCACACCACCCCACCCCCTCTCTCAAAAATATAATATTTACTGAATAATATAACCACTTATTTAAAAAATTTTAATTAATTTTTTATTATTTTTTGATGTATAAATAAGTTTAAAATATGTTATTATTGGTAAGGGTATAATAGTCTAAACTATATTTTTTAATTCAATCCTTTAATTAACCCTGAAAAAAACAAACATAACATGAGATTATTTTAAGTTATCCCATGAATAATTCCATAAAAAACAAACATGTGATTAGAACTATTTAATCCTAGGATTAATAGTCTTGGATTATAATCTCATGGATTATAATCGTTGCAAACCAACATGGCCCCAATGTCTAATATAGACCTGGCAAAATATGAATTTAGTTGGTTATAATTTTCTCAATGAGTTATGGATTCATTAGAAACCAAAACCATATATATTATCTATTTTAAATATAGATAATATAGTTTGGTTATGGTTCTAATTCATGTCAACCCATATATTTTTCGTTCTTAGCTAACCATAATGTTTGGTATCCTAACATTTACGAAATTAGAAATGTCCTATCAAACATTTATGGGTTTTGCGAAATTAGAAAGCAAAACCTTTACAGACAAAAGAATCTTATATGTTTATACTTTACAGACAATTACGAAAATTACAATTATCAATTTTGGTATTCAGTATTTATTATTTAAATAAATATTTAATAATCTAATAATTACAATTAATTATTTGGTATTCAGTATTTATTATTTTACAAAATATAATTCAGTATTTATTATTTAAATAAATATTTAATAATCTAATAATTACAATTATCTTCTCAAAATCCTAATTAATATTTGTTTATTTAATAATATATTTATCTATTTACTAATATAATAAATCATTATCTTCAGTCATTTTATATTTCTTTCAAATTTTAAAAATAAAAATAAAATAGTACTAGTAGCTAGTAGCTAGTCTCAGTTAGTTTTTAATTTCTTTAATTATTATGATTAAATAAAAAAATTAAGAAAAAAACTAATTAATATTCATTGTGTAGTCTATGTTATGTTTATATAATTTTTTTTATAAAGTAGTAACTGATGCAATTTGCTTACGATACTATTGGGTACGATATTTTGCTTTGATCAGTCGCTAGTTATCCGTATATAAATATCCATAAATTAAACAATTGAAATTACACAAAACCCTATAAAAATTGTTAATCATAATATGGATCCAAAATCAAACCAATCCGTAACACTACAACTCTTCCTCAACAATTCTTGATCCTGATCCAAAAATGTATAATTATTAAGTAAAAGATGGTATTTCAACAAATAAATATATTCATAACATGTGTGAGTAGGTAAAAATAAATAATACTCATCTCCTCCTCCTTTGGTTTCCTCCAATACATCACCAATAAATTAAATTGACCCTCATAAACTAGTTTTACTTGCATAACATATGTTTTTGTGCTCTATTTAGCAGTACAAAATTAATAGTATGCTTTATTTTATATATGCAGAACACATGCATATTTAAATAACAATTGATGTGGAAAAGAAACAATCTATATATACTAATCCATGGCAATCGGTTGCCATGACACTATTCTCAACAATCATGCTTATAGCATTAGATCTACTAAATGAAATTAAAGGCTCAGATTGAATTGCTATTATACCCAGCCGCTACCTACAGTAGCGGCTTGTAAGATAAATTAAAAGTCAACCATGTGGGTCCCCTTAAAAGAAAAAATAACAAAAAAGCAACTGTGAGGCTGATAACATATATTTATCCCAAAACACATGTCACCTTCATTATATTAATTTGTTCTAATAAAATCTAGTAATAATAATAATATTAATAATATTAATTATTTGATTTAATAAATAAAATTATATATAATATTAATTGAATTTAATGTAATGTAATAATAATAATAATATATTGTTATTATTATTATTATTATTACTACTATTATTATTATAATTATTATTATTAATACTATTATTATTTTTTTAATCCCCAACCGCTACACATAGTAATAATAGTAATAATTTAATTTATATTATTATTATTATTATTATTATTATTATAATAGTAATAATAATAATAATAATAATAATAATAATAATAATAATAATTTAACTATAAAATACTTACTCACATGGTTAAAATTAATATTATTTATAATTTTATTTATTAAATCAAATAATAATAATAATTATTATTATTAGAATTTATTATAACAAATTAATATAATGAAGGTGACATGCATTTTGGGACAAATATATGTTATCAGCCGCAACTCACAGTTACTTTTTTGTTATTTTTTTTAAGAGGGCCCACATGGTTGACTTTTAATTTATCTTACAAGCCGCTACCTACAATAACGGCTAGGTATAGCAATTCAACGGCTAGGTATAATATCAATTCAATCTGAGCCTTTCATTTAGTAGATCTACGGCTATAAACATGGTTGTTGGGAATAGTGTCATGGCAACCGGTTGCCATAGATTAGTTCTCTCTCTCTCTCTCTCTCTATATATATATATATATATATATATATATATATATATATATATTCATTGCATAGAAATGTAAAAAAAATGAATGACAACAACCAAAGCCAATGGTGGTTAAAAATTATGACAACCAAAATCATAGAAGGATGGTGTATCAATTCAAAGAAGGCATGTTTATCGATCAACCCTGTACTGTAACGTTAATACATGAATAAAACACTTACTCTCGTGTTACTATTAAAACATTGGATGCCCTCAATTTTTCGGCCTTTATAATTTTTGAAATAGAAATCTATATATATATATAATAAATAAGTCAAAATCGTCGTTCAACCTTATTTTTTAGGAATAGTTGTTCAACTCTACTTTTTAGGAGTGACCATTAAACCCTAAAATTTAACAATAAATTCTAACTATAAATGATTATCTACTTACCACTATCTCCTAATTATTTTTATATATTTTTAATTTAGTTAGTGTTGTTTAAAATTCATATTATTGATAATAATAATATTTTATTGTATAATAAAGTTTAATTATTAACTTATATAAGTATATTATTTGAGTTTAATTAAAATTTTATTATTACATAAATAGATGAACATAGGAATATAAAGTCATTTTAAAGAAGAATACTATCATTTATGTTATATAACTAGAATAATTATTATTGTAGATATTTAATTTTTCATCAATAATTAGTTACTATACATTATTAGTTAAATAGGATATTTTCAAAGGTAATATTTTCTTTATTTAAAAATCATAGTATGCAGCATTAATTTATTATTAGTAGAAATAATATATTAGTAAAATACAATATAAAAGTGTCAACAATACAATAATTTTATATTTAATTAACATAAAGTCATAAAAATAGTAATATTTCAGATTAAATATTAAACATCATGCAGCATGTATACATAACCAACTGACCAGCCACCACGCAATAAACATGTAGACTAATTATAGATAAGCTACATGTTTATTGCATGTTTATTGCATAAACTTATCTTTAAAATGAGAAGGAATAAATGGTTATTGCGTGGAGTCTATCATCAATAAAATTAAAGATACAATTCATACATGGTTATTCCTTTTCATTTTAAAGATAAGCTTATGCAAGAACCAAATTAAACATATTAAGTTATAAGGGGAATTACCCCAAACATGAGTATGACAACTGACACGCCTCCAACAATAATAATTATCATTACGTCTAGATGCAACTTAAAAATATATTGTGCAACCGTTGTTATATCAAAATTAATTAGCCCGGTAGACTAATTATTATGTATATGGCTTTAAATCTCTCCATGCCCATGCCACAAGAGCTCTTATTTATTCTCTTTATTAGTTTACTCAATAGTAAAATCTAAGCATACTCCCTAAGTGTTGTTGTGACCTAGATGAACTAAACACAGTAGACTCCTTCCTGTTAGACTTCAAGTTTCTAGCCTCCTCCCTTGAAATCTGGTAGGAGTTCATCAGCACCTCCTCAGGCATACCTCGAATGGCCGAGATCCTTCCCGCTATTTGGCTTGTTATCGCATTATCGTTGGTTTTAAATGCCACCCACTCTAGACCTTCATTATCTGCCTTCTTTATCAGAACAAAGTTTTGTGGCACGATTATTAGCTGACCTTGTTGTACTTGATCATTGAATACTGAGTTTCCACGGTTGCCAACAACTTGAATTCTTCCGTTTCCACTAGTGATGTAAATTATGCTATGTGCGTTCACATTCTAGAGTGGTGCCAAGATTGCGTTCTGAAGAGTATTTTATATTAAGTTACAAGTACATATTTAAAAATATGACAGTTAAGTCGTCTGAATAGACAAAACTGTATCACGTGTTTATCGGTTTATGGAAATATATAGTATTTGACTTTATAATATAACAAATTTCTATCTCGTGAGTGGAAAATCGTACATTTTAAGGAATAATAATCAATACAAAAATGACCCAAATGATATAGTTTTGCACTACTAATACTATACCACGAGATATTAATTTGTTATATTTTAAATTTAGGTACTATATATATATCTGCAAGTGATAAATTGATCAGCAAACAGTTTTGCGTGTTAGGTGTCAGAATATATATATATATATATATATATATTATAAATAGGGAGCTAATCCATGGCAACCGGTTGCTATAGCAACCAACTTTATTCCAGCCGCTACTCCTTGTAGCGGCTTATGTATGAATTTAAAAGTCAAAGCAATTAAGTACAGTGGGCCCCATTAGGAGAAAAAAATCCCCAAGCCAGTAGCGGCTCTTTCAATTTTTTTGTCCCACTTTTTTTGTCACTTCTATTATATTAACCTTTTAAAATTATATTATTATAATAATAATATTAATTGTTTGATTTAATAAATATAATAATAATAGTAATAATATTAATTGTTTTATTTAATTATTATTACCTTAAATTAAATTAAATTATTACTATTATTACTATGTATAGTGGTTGGGGAATAAAATAATAATAATAATAATAATAGTATTAATAGTATTATTAATAATAATAATTTAATTACAAATAATAATAGTATTAATAGTATTAATAATAATAATAATAATAGTATTAATAGTATTAATAATAATAATAATTTAATTATTACTAATTTAATAATAATTAATGTAATCAAACAATTACTATTATTATTATGTGTAGTGGTTGGGGAATAAAATAATAATAATAGTATTAATAATAATAAAAATAATAATAATAATAATAATAATAATAATAGTATTAATAATAATAATAATTATATAATTATAAATAAAATTTGACTCTTGGCATTGTAATTTGACTCTTTTTGTGGAAGGAACGTTAGAAGTATATAAATTGAAAACAAGTTTAGAAGGTATATCATTAGAATTTCTAATGACTTCAAGTTATATCATTAGAATTAAACGTTCCTTAGAATTTCTATACTTCTAAACTTCTAATGACTTCAAGTTATGTATATCATTAGAATTAAACATTAGAATTAGAAATATAAAAATTAGTAATGGATGAGTACATTAATTATTATTAAATTAGTAATGGATGAGCACATTAATTAGGTAGGACATGTGTTGCTATTTGGGAATGACAAGTGTCATGCAATGGTGTTATGTACTGCAATTTAGTATATTTAATAGATTAGAATTAAACATTAGAATTATAAATATAAAAACACACTACACACATAATAATAATTGTATATTATGTAAAATACTATTAACTGATTAGTTATAATTTTTAAAATAAAACGAATCCCATCAACTTTAAAATTTAAAATATCCCATAGTGATTCTGAAGAAAAATAAATAATTAAATATTAGAATTAGAAATATAAAAATTGAAAACAAGTTACAATGCTATATATAACTTGAAGTCATTATATATGTCATTTTTGTTTTTAATTTTTATATTTCTAATTCTAATGTTTAATTCTAATGATATACATAACTTGAAGTCATTAGAAGTTTAGAAGTATAGAAATTCTAAGGAACGTTTAATTCTAATGTTTAATTCTAATGATATAACTTGAAGTCATTAGAAATTCTAATGATATACCTTCTAAACTTGTTTTCAATTTTTATACTTCTAACGTTCCTTCTACAAAAAGAGTCAAAATACAATGCCAAGAGTCAAATTTTATTTATAATTAAATTATTATTATTATTAATACTATTATTATTATTATTATTATTATTATTATTTTATTCCCCAACCACTATACATAGTAATAATAGTAATAATTTAATTTAATTTAAGGTAATAATAATTAAATAAAACAATTAATATTATTACTATTATTATTATATTTATTAAATCAAACAATTAATTATTATTTATAATTTTATTTATTATTATTAATAAATCAAACAATTAATATTATTATTATAATAATATAATTTTAAAAGGTTAATATAATGGAAGTGACAAAAAAAGTGGGACAAAAAAATTGAAAGAGCCGCTACTAGGAGTAGCGGCTTGGGGATTTTTTGGGGCCCACTGTACTTAATTGCTTTGACTTTTAAATTCATACATAAGCCGCTACAAGGAGTAGCGGCTGGAATAAAGTTGGTTGCTATAGCAACCGGTTGCCATGGATTAGCTCCCTATATATATATATATATATATATATATATTTGTTCAAGATTCTTACCTTATAGCGAACTCCCCTCTCAGCGCTAAGCTGGAGTAAGTTGAGGACGGGGAATTTGTTACTATAGAGGGTGCTAATGCGTCCGCCACGTGGGTTGTACACGTCAGCACGCTGTGGGCTTGCAATATTTGTTACAAGCTTCATTGTGCATAGTGTTTCCTCTAAGCCATTAGAACCTCCTCTACCATATTGCTGTTGTTCTTGCTGATCGAATTCCTGTGCAACCAACTGATTGTTTTCGGCTCGAACAATAAATCCTCTCCGATCCTGTTGGCCTGCTAATTTTCTCGCAGTCTCGGTATTAACATCGAATGCATCTGCTATAATCTGCTCGCCAAAACCGTTGAAGATGTTGCCATCTTCAATTGCTGTTGGCTTTGTTGGCCTTGTTGTCGGTTTCCAGCGAGGATGAAGTTCTGAGACCAAATTTAAATGTAACATATAGCCATATAATTAGTTAATAATATTGTGACAGTGATACTTTTGAAAAAATTGTACGTCTCGAACTGTTTGGGATCAAGATCCCTTATTTCTTACCCTGAAGTTGTTATCAAGCTGGTTAGCATTATTGCTGGTGTCAATAAGTGCCACCATAATAAGATCTGTCTCCCCATCATTGTAAACCCAATGGGTGACACCAGCGGGTATGGCACTAACATCACCCTCCCGAAACCGCCTGAGCTTCTGGTGGCGGTCCGTGAACCTTTGTTCCTGTTGTCCTCCGCTCGTCTGTGATTCCGATTCATATGTCTCAGCACAACCCGGAAGCACAACTCCCAAAATACCCTGGCCTGAATCAATCAAGATTATATTAATTGCTCCATCGTAACGTTACTCATAATTATAATTAGTATCGATAACAAATTAAGAGAGTATAATTTGTCAACTAATTACTTTGGTCAATGTAAACGAGTTGCGGCGAACTGGCGTAAGCGGGCAAGAGAAGGCCTTTGGGTCGGATAACATGCCTGACAACCTCAACACCGGCACACAAGAATTCCGGCCTGTTCTTGTCCCAAAACTGAGTCACTCCGGCCTCGGACTGTAAATGGTGGCTAGGTTCTTGGGCAGTGAGCCTATCGACGCGACAGTCGGTTTTGGCTCGCAAGCGGGGTCCTTGCTGCTGCTGGCTTCCCCATGCTTGCCCCTGGCTTCCCCATGTTTGCTGCTGCTCTATCTGAGCAGAGCTGACATGAAAGAGAAAAAGAGAACAAAGGGCAAGAGGGAGAAATATAGAACTTTTGTATGCCATTGTTGTATAGACTGATGAATTGTGAATTGTTGAGAGATCAAAATGTTCTTGTACTTATAGGGAGGGAGAGTAGAGGATAGGGAGTTTAGGGTTTGACGCGTGGCTTTTCTTTCTTTCTATCTGCATGCATGCGTTAAGATCATTCTGCATGGATGATAAGCCTAGTTTCTTTACACGCGCATACATAATATAATATGTGGCGAAAATTGAGAGGAAATATACAAATTCTGTGTGTTTTTATTTGCATGTTTAATTTGTATTCTAGTAGTTCTATCTCAGGTGTAGAATTAAGCTGCGTCACCTACAATGGACGCTAGTAATGCCCGATTGATGATCATCACGAAATTTTGATAAAGAACGTATAAGTATCGGGTTATGTGCCACGTTCAAATCTTGCATTTATTCGACAGTTGGATGAACAAATTTTCGATGGCAAAATTATGGAAATTAGTTAAGCGAAGCACAGATTTATTTTTTAAATAAATTATTTTTAATTAATTTTTTATTCTATATATATATATATATATATATATAATGATTATAAAATATTTTTCTAAATTTCAATTTAACTTATTATAGAATTGACAACAAACTTTGCTCAAACAAATAACTATCAAAATTTTGAAATTGAATATTAGTTAATATGTTGATTTTTTTGTTGTTTTTAGTTTAATATTCAGTTTATATAGTTTTTAAATTTAATATTTAGTTTTTATTTACAATTTTTCGTATTTATACATAGTTATATATTTAGAGTTAAAAATTGGGTGAAACTTAAAAGTCTAAACTTAGTGTTTAAGAAATTCTACATGACATAATTTTTTTGTAAATTAATAACTTACCATCATGATTTTTTATTTTTAATGATAACTTAAATTTTAATAACTATATATAAGCCTAACGAACTGCTATATGAAATAAAATTAGTAATTAAAGTTTAATCATTAATATATTTTGTAATACATATTACACTTTTTAATATTAATTATTATTTTCTCATAATAATTTTTCTATATTTTTAATATATAGTTATTTAAGAATAAAATTGTTGTATATAGAATAATAAGTTACCATTGTGACTTTTAGTTTTAGAAATTAACTAAAGTTTAATCACAATATAAAAGTCATAATTATTTTTAACATTAATTAACTAAATGTCTCTTATATTAATTATTATTTAATCATAATATTTTTCTTATATTTTTAGTATTTAGTTATTTAGAGTCTAAATTTGAGTAAAATAAAATTCTAAACATGTTTTTAAAATTAAAACTTATTGTATGATTAAGTAATAAAAGAACTATAGAATAAAATTATTGTAGATCATAAGTTAATGTACATTAAAGTTTGTAGGACCATAACAAGAATTTTGGTTTTCTAACATTAACCATTAATTATTTTTAATAGTTAATAATTTCACAACTTAACTTACTAATTGCATATATATAATTTAGTTTTGTTTTATTATTTTATTATTTATTATTATACTCTTATGATGTTACGCCATGATCATATTCTGTTGGGGTTAGAAAATAATTACAAGAATCAACCAAAATTTTCATCGAATATATATAAAAGAGAGTCCTATTAAGTTTAGGTTTTATTAATATAGTTATTTAGATAATTTTAAATAAATTTAGAGAGACTTTAAAAAGTGTTTTAGTTGTAGTTAGATTTTAAGCCCATACCAAAGACCAAAAAACCAAGTGTGAAGCATGAGTTTATTTTTCAAATAGCATAATTTTTAATTTCTTATTCATTTTATATATACAAATTTTGAAATATTTTTAAAAATTTCACAAATTAACTTATTATTGTTATGAAAATGTTTACAAATTTTGATCGAAAATGTATGATTAATGAGCTAATTTTTTTTATAAAGAATAAAATTGTTCATAACTAATATATTATTAATTGTAATAGACAATTATATGTGGTTTGTATTTTTTTTAAACAAATGTTGTAATTATTCTAATACTTATAGTAAGTTAATTTATAAAATTCAATTTGCTTATAAGCATCATATATAAAACAAATAAAATATTAAAAATAATGTTATTTATAAAATAAACTTGTATTTTGTCTTCTTTACAAAAAACTAAAATACTAATTAGCACTCATAAAATAATTAATATCATTAATGTCGTTTATGTTATAAATACTAATCCAAAATGCTCAAGTTTAATATATAGCTTACTTATATTTCAATATTTTAATTTGTGAATAATTATGATATAATAATAGAATAATTTGTCACTTTATGATATATCACCGTAGGTATTTTAATTTAGGCTCATGAGAATCAATATTAGTAAAGGACTTCGGTACGGTAAGAAATAAACTTATTATAAAATAATAAGTTACTTTAAAAAATTGAAGGATCATAAATAGTGTTTTGGTTTTAGTTAAATTCTAGGTTTAAAAAGTGTTTTAATAGTTTTTAATAAAATAAAATCAAGAGGCTTGAAAAAGTGTTTTAGTAGCACTTAAATTCTAATTTCATACCAAAGACAAATGACCAAAAAACTTAATTTTGCCTTATTATATATGTATAATTTAGGCTCATGAGAATCAATATTAGTTTAAAGGGCTTAATTAAATAAAGAAATAAAATTGTTATAAAATAATTAGTTACTTTAAAGTTTTTCAGGAATCATTAATAATGTTTTGGTTCTAGTTAAATTCTAAGTTTAAAAAGTATTTTAATAGTATTTAATAAAATAAAATTAGGAGGCTTTAAAAGTGTTTTAATAGCCACTTAAATTCTAGTCTCATATATCAAAAACTAAGGACCAAAAAACTTAATTTTGTTTATTATATATGTATATGTATACAGATTATTTGAATTGCAAAAGGAAGTACCAGCAAAGCTTGCAGACCAATTTTGAGATCGAAATCAAGTTTAAATTTGAATTTTGAACTGAATATATAAATGTTAATTTTAAAATTTTGAACTGAATATATAAATGTTAATTGAGATCAAAATCAACTTTTATGACTAATTTTAAAGTCTAATATGCAGTTATTTGATCCTCAAAGAATAAATTACAATTTTATTTTAAGAATAAATAGAATAAAATTTTATAAAAAAATAATTATTTTCATTATTTATACATATTTATGAAATATCACAAGTTATGTCCAAAAAAATTATATAATTAAATAAAAATAATATTATTATTTTAATATTTTTTTAAAATGTACAAAAAATCAACCACCAATTTTATGATGGTCCGAGGGAGTATTATTGGTCGATGAAACACTAATTAAAGTCTCAAACAAGTTGACTAATGGGTTACACGTCAGCTTATAATCCAAGAGCACACAGTTCAAGAAGAACGTTAAGTCAGCGTGATGTGGCATTAGTTTACGGGACTAGGATTCTCTTCATTTCAAATAAATAAAGACTCTCTATTTCATGTTTTATATTTAAAATATATATTAAAATATGATATCATGATAATAAGAAAGAACCCATATTTTAAATTTAAACTATAAAATAAAAAAATCTCCATTTACTTGAAATGGAAAGTATCATATCCTCCAAGTCCAGTTTGCCTACCAGTCACGAATAATCAAATACCAGCCACTAGGTATCCATTTAAAGCGCTTTACGCATCACGGCGCACAATAGAAACCCAACCTCACAATTGAAAATGACGGTAATTCGGAACATAACGGCGTCGTTCAGTGGTTCTGTTTATCTTGCGCACTATATCAGTCCCTACTCACGCAGACTGACTCATCGTTCGCTTTATATCTCTCTAGCACAGCTTAGATTAAGATCAGATATTCAACAATGGCGAAAGAACCAGCTCGAGTTCTTGTTACTGGGGCTGCAGGTAAAATACATACATACGCATATAAATCGTTAAGGATATGCTCTATGATCATTTTCAGATCTGTTATTATATTCACCGATTATATTTAAAGGTTGATCAAATACGTAGGAATCATCAATTAATGTAGTTTTTTTTATATATTTTCTGCCGTTTATCCTTTTCTATTTTAGATTTATGGATGAACTGAAATTTTAGTGATCTAATGAGTCTTATTATTTACTGGTTTGGTTATATTAGATGTTAGACTAGTTTTTTGATCAAGTTTAGTTTTTGTTTAGATTGAATTAGATTTGTAAGGGTTTTAAGTAATATTTTTTAACATTTTGCCTGCTTGCTAGTTGTAGTGAATGATATGAACAGGGTTGCTGTGTACAGCTATATCATATGTATGTGATAAACATGGATTCTTTCGCTGTGGAGTCTAAAAGTTTAGTTACTTCATAGTTGATGTTAGGTATTTCCTTGTAACTGTATGCTATTTTGGGACTTTTCAATTCAAGTGTGCAACAAGTAATATGTAAGTTTGAGAAAATCAATTTTCATAATTTTTCTGTCTCAGATATTCAACTGGCTGTAATGTTGTTTTAGACCCAGTTTTATAGAGGCTTTTAATTCCTAGGTTAAAAGGCTAAATTTTATTCTACTTTTTATAGTTTCTAGTATCTTATAAAATGCAAACATAGTTTAATGAGATTCCCGTGAAAAGTTTGTTTGAAAATCCCCTGCTTTAGTATATGTGATAATATAATAATTGTAACAAGGCTTATATGAGAATGGATGATACTTGTATGCCTAGTGTGACACCCCCAAATCCGATATTTTAATTTTCACAGAATTTGGTGTTCACTGTTCAAATATCATAAGACTATCTACCCATAATAATAGAAATTCATTAAATAGATAAATAATTCATCATCTTACATCATCTGAAATAATAATACATAATAAATCCCGGGTCATACTTAACTTTAAATCTCTGTTGTGGAAACGTAAATAAATAAGTCTTAATCACATACATAAGTCTTGAACTTTAACATTTTTTAACATCAACACAAGTCTTCAACACTTGTTATCTTTTCCTTTGCCCTTGCTATTAGAAGGTTCATCACTTCGTTCATTCTTAGCTGCAATGTTACTATGCAAGACTGAGCACGAATGCCCGCAAGTATAAAAATATGACAGTAATAACATGCGAGTGAAATTAAAGAAATCTGAATAACAGAAAGCTCAACTTTTGAATCAAGAATAATAATCGAGAGTCAAAATTGCTTCTGAGGGTCATAAGACCTTGAACTATGTTCTAGGTTGTCAAGTATATTAACCTTTAAACCTTTAACAGTTATAAGACTATGGACTTAACTTCGTACTTAGGGAGATCAGCCCTTCGTATCGATAATGTGCACACTACCTCAACGCTTAAAGCATCATCAATTCTTCTTTAAAAGGGTTGTTCATCTCAGCTTGACATCAGAGTCCGCACCAAATAAAGTTTGGTTTGGATACTCAATAGTAGTTCTGGAATTTAGAACGCTCATCAACTATGGACTAGTCGAATCATATAAGGGTTCGCTAGTCTTAAAGGATTCAACAACATAAGATATTCAATTTGAATAATAACTTTTTAAGGATATACAATCGAATAGGTATTGTATACTGAAATGATACTTTTAAAAGAATCATAGCATCTCATATGAAATTATGAACTTGAATAACCAAGGATAAATACTTTGCTCAATATAGAATTTAGGTCTATAACTTGCTCAATTTAAAAGTAGGGTTTAGAACTTGCTCAAATGTAAAGATTTGAGTTTAGAAAACTTGCCTCGTGCACAAACTACAATTATAACTCACTTCTTTAATTACTCTTACCTATCAAAACATTCACAATATTAATTAATCACAGGTTCGATATGTTTATTGATTCATAACTGTGTTCTCCGAACTCATTATTAGGTTTGTCAAATAATAGTTTACGTTGATTAATTAACTTATTAATTAATCGCATAACTTAAGTTATTAATCTTGTATTAACATCTTATCACATACATAACATGTCTTCATGTTTATTAGATTTAAAATACATTACTCAAAAATTCAACACTTGAGTTTTTTTCTAAATTTCAAGGCGGGCGTGGCCGCACGACAATAATACTTGGGAACGGCGCGGCCGCGTGACTACGATTTCTCAGAATCTGAAGTTCGCGAACAAACACAGAAACTTGACCATTTTCTCCCAATTAATATCAATATACTAATTTATAATGTTATCCATGAAGTATAAATTTCATAGGAGCATCACAAATTACTACTAACATGTTTCCAACATTTTAACTCATGTAATTACACAAATTAAAACCATCAATTTCACTGTTCTTCATAAATTTTATAAAGTTTAATGAAAAACATAAAATTTCTCATTACGGATTCGCTACTTACACCGAATCCACTCATTCCAATTCTTTTTTCTTTGTTTTAACATGCACAATCATATTCATTTGTCAATTTTAATACACACGTATGATTCAAACATTAATTTAACCCATATGGGTTATTCTCACAACATTTATACTCTGTCTTTTCAAGAAACCCAATTCTTAACAAAATTACATGGTATGATCAGTGTAAATCATGTATTCATGATTCAACATATAATACTAACATATATGATTACATATATGATCATATCTTGGTTTAATTTTCCAAAATAATACTTAACAGAGAAATTTTGAACATACGTTAAATAAAACTCTGTGATTTTCCAAAACCCCAATTAAGGCCTAATTATACAATTTTGATCATTTTAAATCATTCATACCAAGTATAAAACATGATTTAAACATAGACCCACATAGTTAAAGCCATACCAGAACCCAATTATGAAACCTATTTTTTACAGAACTTTAAAATACGTATATGAAAAACTTTGAGAAAATTATATTTTAAAAACTAAAAAGGAAGATTACCCTTAGTAGTGAAGATGAAACAATCACAGATAATATCAATGATCTCTCAATCTCTCAACTTTCCTTCTTCTCTCTCAATTTTCTCTGATATTTTTCTCTCTGAACTTTTCCTCTTAACTTTCTTTCTCTGACTTGAACAAATGAAAACAAAATACGCTAACACACTAATATACGTATATATTATATCCGTTGAATTAAATAACTGCTAACTCCCACAAGGGCCTTGTTTGGCTAGCACCTTAACTCTTCTTTTTCATTTATTTTAATAAAACTCTTATAATATAGTTAATAGTCACACTACTAACTAACTAATTAATTTTATTTAAATCAATTAAATAAAATATAATAACTTTACATTAATTCACATTGTCACATAATTAATAATTTTATTTATTAATTATGTCAATTCATTAATTCTTTTAATTAATTATTAAATTAATTAAAGTAACATTATGCCCATTTAATTAATGCATTTAATCAAATAAACTCAATTAATTAAATACTTTGAACTATTAAATTACTACACATTAATTTAATCAATGGAACACATATAATTAAATTAATCTACCAAAAATTCATGAATTAATTATTTAACTCAATAATTAAATCATTAAAAATATTTATTTATTTAAATAAATATTCAAATAACTTTACAAAATTCTCGTTCGTCACATCTAATGGTTGCTACTTGTGAATCTTTGATTTCTAGGCAAAATTTTTCTAGCTTATGTTTTATCACAGGGATATATACTTTCACATCTTTGCTTAAAGCTACATATATTAAAGGACAATATTGGTTTTGCAGGACAAATTGGATATGCTCTTGTTCCAATGATTGCCAGAGGCGTGATGTTGGGTCCCGATCAGCCTGTGATCCTCCACATGCTCGATATTCCACCTGCTGCAGAGGCATTGAATGGCGTGAAAATGGAGTTGGTGGATGCTGCCTTTCCTCTCCTCAAAGGTCTGTATGATCTCTTCGTAAATTTTAGTTAAATTACTTTAGTAATGTAGCATATCTTGTCATCCAATACTTGGGAATACTAATGGACTTTGACTGTATTTTTAATGTTATGATATTTGTATCAGGTGTTGTTGCTACTACTGATGTTGTTGAGGCATGTACTGGCGTCAACATTGCAGTTATGGTTGGTGGTTTCCCTAGGAAAGAAGGAATGGAAAGGAAAGACGTGATGACAAAGAATGTGTCCATTTACAATTCTCAAGCTTCTGCTCTTGAGAAGCATGCTGCTGCCAACTGCAAGGTAACTAATTCTTAGGGGGCTTAGGATGTTATAGTCTATAATTTTAGTGCCCCTTTAGACTCATTATTGTTTTATCCTGTTTTGTTTATTATGTTAGTTCACAATCACAAGTCATCGTTAGCACATATTTATCACTAAAAAGTTTTCATCAAACTTCAAGGTGATTGTGAATGATTGGAAACCTTTATTCATAAATAATTAACATGGACTTCTTACAATATTTCTTCAGAATGAGGAAGACTATCTAATTATCCAAGCTCCACAACGAAATGCTTTACTTCAAGGCCTGCTTTCTATTAGCGTCATACAACTATGCAAGTGCTTATCTATGTAGTTCAGCATGTTTATTTCGTGATTAATGATGAAAAGTAGTTGTAGATGTGCCGTAACACCAATGACACATGATGTTGTTGATGAAGGCAGCATCATAATGTGCAGAATCGTTGAATATTTTTAAACTTTGAATGTGTTTGAATGTTTTGAACGATTCATCCAAAAATTTGTGGCTAAATGAGTAAGAACTAGTGTTGAATGATATTTTTATTTATATTCTCTCATAGACAATTAAAATTTACATTCAATATTCATCTTGTTTACTATTGTAAACAAATTTTGTTATGTACAAATTGTTTGTGATTTTTGTTTAACAAAAAACTGGATAACCAATTTAATGAATGTTGTTGTAGTTTTTTGTTTTGGTTTTATGTGTTATAGAATGTTATTAATATTTTTTAATGTTTTACTCCTAAAATTACATTTTTAATAGATACTTCATCAAAGATTGTTCAAAATTTTATATTTAATTTTTCTTAAATAAAATTGTTTATTTATAATTATATAATAAATTTGTTCATAACAACCCATAAGGTTAAAAATATGATAATACACGTATTCACATATTTTAGACAGATAATTATCAAGCACATCATTTCATTTCGTATTCAGATTTTCTAATCCATTCAGCTCATTCAGATTTTCTTATATATTCAGAACCTTTCATTCAGTTTTATCAAACAACCCTAATATAATTTGATTTGATATTAAAAGTCATACTAAGACTACAAGGATCTTTAAACATAACAATAATCATATGGGTATCTCAAAAGTAGTAATTTATTTAGTGATGTGTTTTTTAATAAACAAAATGGATCTATTCCCCAAAACAATTGATACATCAAAGAAGTAGACACTTTGACAATAAAATTCAATGAGTCTGCACACCTTCATGAACAACATCCTGTCTCATTGGTGTTATACACATCTACAAAATAGTGATGTGTTTTTTAACAAATAAAATGGATCTATTAAGCAAAAAACAATTGGTACATCAAAGAAGTAGACACTATGACAATAATTGTTAAACAAACTGTTTGAATGACTTATTCGTTCAGATTCAGACTTATTCAGACCTATTCAGAAGTAAACAAACAACCCCTTAGTCTATTGAGTATAGGCTGAATATTCATAAGTGGTGTTATTAAATTTACCTCTGGGCTCTTGCGACTAGGATTTAATTCAAAATTTATGACATGATGGTTCTTTTCCAAGAAAAATATTTAACTGTTTAGCTATTTTCGTAAGAGTTGGTGCACATAGTATAAACATATTTCTGTCACTTATCATATTTTTAAATTGTGGTTGTACACGTAGTGCTGTGTATGAGTTTGTGATAGACTTTCTAGTCGTGTAAGATTTGATGCATTCTAATTTCTTTTGTTGCTTGTTTTTTCCAGGTCTTGGTGGTTGCAAACCCTGCCAACACCAACGCATTGATCCTGAAGGAATTCGCACCATCGATCCCAGAGAAAAACATTACTTGTCTTACAAGGTTAGACCATAACAGGGCTCTTGGTCAAATTTCTGAGAGACTGAACGTTCAAGTATCCGATGTTAAGAATGTTATCATCTGGGGAAATCACTCCTCAACACAGTATCCTGATGTGAACCATGCAACTGTTGGAGACAAGCCGGTTAGAGCGCTTGTTGCTGATGATGAATGGTAAAATAAGTGATTGGTTTTCTTTTCCTTTTGTGTAGATTTATGCTGGCATTTACTACATTAATGCTATGTTTGGTTTCCTATTCCTTGACATGCATGGGATGGAATGACTTAAGGAATGGAATAGCTTAAGGAATGGGAATGGGAATGGGAATGGTCATTCTCATTTATATGTTTGGTTTGTCTATTCATTCCTTCGGGAATAAAATTATCATTCTACTTTAGGGCTATGTTTGTTTGTAAGGATTTTAATCCCAATGCTATTAATCCTAGAATTAAATATCCTAGTCCATGTAAATATTTTTGAGTGGGGCTGCGGGGGGTGCGGGGGTGGGGGGGGGGTAGGGTGGGTTGGGGTGTGCGGGTGGGCGGGGTGGGGCGGGGTGGGCAGGGTGGGTGTATATATAATCAGTAACTAATTTTTTTTGAGTGGGGGTGGGGCGGGCGGGCGGGGTAGGGGTGGTATGGGGTGTGTATATATACATCAGTAATTTTTTTTTTGAGTGAAGGGTGGGGGGTGGATTGGGGGGGGGTGCGGGGGGTGGGTGCATGGGAGCCCGTGGGGTAAGGTGGACGGGGGCGGGGGCGGGGGCCGGGGGCGGGGGGGGCGGGGGGCGGGGGCGGGGTGAGGTGTGTATATATAATCAATAAATAAATTTTTTTTTGAGTGGGGGTGCGTGGGTGGGGTGGGGTGGGGTGGGGTGGGTATATATAATTAGTAAAAAAAAAATTGAGTGGGTTAGGGTGTATATATAATCAATAAATATATTTTTTTTGGGTTTGGGTTTGGGTGGGGGTGGGGGTGGGGGTGGGGGTGGGGGTGGGGGTGGGGGGTGGGCGGTGGGGGTGGGGTTGGGGTGTGGTCTGTAACTGTGTATATATAACTAGTAAATTTTTTTTTGAGTTGGGTGGGCGGGGTGGGGTGTTTATATATAATCAGTAAAAAAAAAAATTTGAGTGGCGGTGGCGGGGGCGGGGTGGGGTGATGCGGGGTTGGGGTGGGAGATAGATAAGAGAACAGGAGAAGAGGAGAAGGAGAAGGAGGTTGGCTTAGGAATAAGATAAATCCACCTATTTAGAAAGGAATGACAAATAGTTTTTTGATTTGGGAGAGAATAACTAAAGGAATGGAATGGTTATTCCAATTGACTAACCAAACATATTTTAAGTCATTTCATAAGGAATTGTCATTCCATTCCCAACCCATTCATTTCATTTCCACCAACCAAACACAACATAAGTATATTCAGTTCTTTGTAAAAGAAATTCACTTGAAATGTTGTTTTCTAATCTGATTTTAGGTTAAATGGAGAATTCATCAAAGTTGTCCAACAGCGTGGTGCTGCAATTATCAAAGCTAGAAAGCTCTCTAGTGCATTATCTGCTGCTAGTGCCGCTTGTGACCACATACGTGATTGGGTCCTTGGAACACCAGAGGTCAGTCATCCTGTCTAATTTTCATGATAAATCACATCATACAGATGCTTTGTTTTATGCTATGCATTTGTTAGTTCTACTGAAATTTCTCCCTACCCTACATTATAGGGAACTTGGGTTTCTATGGGAGTATACTCTGATGGCTCATACAATGTGCCTGCGGGGCTTATTTACTCCTTCCCAGTGACATGTGCCAATGGAGAATGGAAAATTGTTCAAGGTAAGGATGTGGTAAAATTTCAAAGCATAGCTACATGGTCATCTTTTTTACTAATAAAAGGCAAGAACTGCATTATCAGCTGCAATATGGTATATTTGAATTTGTTTGTGTAGCTAGTGACTATATGAGAATGTTTTCTTCCTTCCTTTAACTGTTTCTTTCGGGTATAGATAATATATTTTAGGTCTTACAATTTTCAACATGGTATCTCAATTTTTACTTTTCTCGGTTTAGGTCTTTCTATTGACGTCTTCTCAAGGAAGAAGCTGGACTTGACGGCTGAAGAGCTCAGTGAGGAAAAGGCCTTGGCATACTCGTGCCTGTCTTGAATTTTTTAGTCTCCTGAATCTTGATGTCTAGTAATTTAACAAGTTTTGAATAATCCCTTTGTTTTGTTTGTTTTATAGTTTTATGAATCTTCTCTTGGAGAGATGATCCTACCATGGGGTATAACGGTATAAGAAAGTTTACCCGGACCATTATGATCACTGATTAATAATTTTTTCTTAAAAGGGCATTTATTATTAACTCTTATCCTAGATGATAAATAATAGTCCCTGTTTTACAAATAGTCTCGTTTATAATATTTGTAAACAAAGACTGAAGTTGATAATGCTCTTGCCGTTAATCCTGTAATCCATGCTCGCACATACTGCTCATTGTTGAATTTGGTTCCCTCAAATCTAATTAACAAAACACAATTGATTTTGAATTTTTCGTTCACTTTAATAAACGATCAAGACCGTTCAAAGTTTGGGATAAATCTCACTGTCCATTATATCTTCTTTAACTTCAAAGGAAATTTGATTCTCTTCCGTTCTTTCTCTTCCCGAATTCGCCTTCTGCATTCTCTAGTCAGGGGCGAATCCATTGTAGGGCAGGGGGGGCACATGCCCCCAATGGATTTTCGGAAGACAGGGGTCATTCTTTTTACAATTACTTGTTTTGGTACCATGTATGTGGAGAAGAAAAAAAAAGTGTTGTTTGGAAGTTCAAAGATCCATGCACAAACATAAGTAATATGTACTGATCTCTATCTTTATATATATATATATATGTATATATATATATATATATATATATGTATGTATGTATATAATGAGAGTTTTATTCCACTTTGTGACTCTCTATTAACAAATAGTTTAACTTAACATAATTTTTTAAATAAATTTCTTCGACTAAAATTTGTTATTAATATGTACTTGGCAAATATATATATGGGCTATATGTAGCTACACAGTTGTGTAGCTACACAGTAGGCTATAACAACGATTTTCTAGGGTTATAGCGACGGTTTGTCTGTTGCCATAGATATTCTGTCTATAGCGACAGACAAACCATCGCTATAGCCCTGAAAAACCGTCGCTATAGCCTACCGTGCACTACACAGCTGTGTACTTATATTTTTTCTTATATATATATATATATATTATAAATTTTCGTTATATATATATATTATAAATTTTCGTTGTTAAGGGATCTGTCAATCTACTACAACTGTGTAAGGACATTTTCAGTCATGAATATGGTGAAGACCGAAGAATGAACTCCATAACCAAATGAGAGATTAATGAATGAATGACTATTTAGTAACATACATTGAGTTTGATATTTTTGTAACTATTAAAAATGAGGACTATCATGCAACAATTTCAAGCAATGAAACCTCGAAAAATGTCATTGTAAACAATATTTGAGAATTATTTAATTTTGTGATTCATTTTATTCAATTTTTATTGTTAAGAATTTTTTTTTCCAATTTGATCCCCACTGAACTTTCAGGCTGGATCCGCCCCTATTTCTAGTGCCGTCAATCTCTCCTCCCCTTCGTACGTAGTGCCGGAAGGCACGGATATTACTGTTAGTATTTCAATAAGATTCAATTAATTATGATAAAACAAGTTTTACTTTTACAAAAGTTTATTGAGATCAAATGTAGTTGTGCACAAAGTAATAGTTTGCTAGATGCTATGCTATATAATTATAATTAATTGAAAAGAAAAGTATTTGATATTCATTGCAATGGCATGTCCATATAAATTCAAACAAAATGAATGACAACCCATGCTTATTGAACAGCATGACAACCAACATCATGGCAATGAGCTGAAACACTTGAATCAATCCGAATAATGGCGGCACGTTTATCGAGCGTTAATATTAAAACAGGATTAAATTGTTCATACATCTTCAGAATGTTACTAATATTAAAACATGATTAATACAAACTCATGCAACATCAACTGATGGAAATATACGGTTATATATACATGTATAACAAGTTGTGAACAAATAAATATATAATTTATATTCTGTTTAGGTGGACGTTTCATGAAAAAACAAAAATAAAAAGGTTGAATTCATTTGACTTCATTTTATTGCTACTGCAAATAAGGCACATAGATAAAAGTAAGATACTACGCTACTGCTTAATTAGCCAACAAATGCTAGGGCTCGATTCGAGCTTGACTCGAAAAAAATAAGTGTGAGACTCAGATTTGTTAATAATATGATCCAAATTTGAGAATTAAAAATATTTCGAATAAAAATAAGGGTAGAATCTGAGCAATGTTATACTCGATTCGTTTAAGATTCAAACTACTCGAATTCTCGATTGTGATTCGATACATACTCGAATTAGATACTCGATACATTCTCATATAATATATACAAAATTAAATCAAATTAAGATAATTAATTATTATTATTATATTTTTATTTTTAATTTTAATTATGATTTTATATTTGTACAGTGTAATAGTAAATATATTCGTTCATTTCTAAGTAAAATAACAAATTCAATTTATAATTATATTTATTATAAAGTTAATTATTATGTGGAGACTCAAATTCGAGTTTGAATTTGAAGCTCGCGAGTAGTTTGAATATAATTCGATTCGAGTCGGATCGAATTCGAGTAATAAATATTCGAGTCAAGTCGAATTTGAGTATAATTTTTCAAATACAATTCGAGTACTGAATTCGAGCAGATCTCTTTTTCGTTTCGACTTGTTTACAGTCTTAGATGCTAGAATAATGTTGTGATTGTATACAACCGTCTTTATCTCTTGGTTGCAACTTGTCTTTGATCAATGGGTGATTGAGAAAGTTGTGTAACCATGGAGTAAGGGCTGGGAATTTATTGGTGTTTACCCAAAACCCCCAACGGGCCAAAACCCAACCCTCTGAATTTTCCATACTTTAATTTTCTTCCCTACATGTTTGTTTGTTGATTTCTTCTTTTAATACTACTCATTGTTCAATTTGGTTCCCTCCAATACTTTAAAATGATTGAGTTGGTTGTGACAAATACAAGTTTCACTCCTAAAAAAGTATTTTGAGATGTTTGTATCAATTGTATTTATATATATATAAAGTAACTGACTTGGAAAGAAACGTATTTGATATTCATTGCAATGGGATTGGTATGTCCAAAGAAATTCAAACAAAATGAATGACAAGCCATACTTGTATGACAACCAACATCATGCCAAATGACAAATGAGTAATGGACAGAAAAAATGTTGAATTCATTTCATTTCATTTTATTGCTACTGAAATTATAATGCATATACAGATAAAAGTAAGATACTTGCTACAAAACTTAAATAAAATCATATAAATTGTAAATTTTAGAAATTAGAATTTCACAAATTGACTTTAAAAATTTAAAATATATCTCTAATTTTAGAACAGTACCCATATCGATTAAAGTTTAAGAAATTCTTGTATCCATGAGATAAGGGACTGGGAATTTTATTGCCCTTAAATCGTGCCCTTGCTCTCTCACAAGGATCCTGAGTAAACAAAGGATACTTGTTTCCAAGTCTCGTCAATGTACTCAAGAATAACAAATGACTCGGAAATCACTTTACTTTCATGAATCAGAAAAGGGACCTTTTTGTAAATTGGATTCAACTCAAGAAGGAAGGGGCTCTTGTTATGCATCTTCATCTATGTACTCATAATTCTTTACACCCTTAAGTTTTAATGCCCACTCTACCCTCATAACAAACTCCGAAGACCTTCATTCCCTCTGAATTTTCATACTTCAATTTCTTCCCTACATGTTTGTTTCTTTCTTTTTATACTTGTTATTAGAGAAATAATATAGTATTGTTGTTTTTGAATTACCATAATTATCTCTTGGGATCTTTGATATATAATCTCTTGATTTTAACATAGGTGATTTTGTAAATCACTTGATTCTAACTTAGGTGGTTATCCTATACGTATATATGTAGGACAACTCCCTTTGTAAATAAAACAAGTTATATAATACAAAACTCGTCCTTCTCTTATCTTTAACTTGGTATCAGAGCTTTCAATATCTTAACAACTTTCGATCCTTAGTCTCCACAATCAAATAGCTCAACATTCTTCATCTTAATTCTCTTTCGTTCTCTTACTATCATGTGTCGGCTCCATTGTCTCACTATCCAGACAGTTTGTACCATAATCCAGACACCCTGATCATCTGTCTGCATTCCAGCAAATCTCCTCGATTTCCTCTTCTTCTTCTTCTTCTTTTGTTATTCCTCTCTATCCAGACAGTCTGTGTCCCAATCCAGACACCCTGATCACCTGTCTGCATTCCAGCAATTGTTCCTGATTTCTTCTTCTTCTTCCTATAATCCTCTGCCTCCCTCAAATCAAATCAGCAACTCATTAACCCATTGCTTCTCTCCGATCAAATCAAGTACCATCACCAATTCAAAAAAACAACAACCAATTCTCCATCCAATTGCTTTAACATGATTCATACCACTTCATATCCTCATTCAGAATTCTACTCTTCATCATATGGCCCAAAATGGTGGCTAAATCCTTAGCAAAATGTTGATGCAATTTGCAACCCAAATGAGCCGATCAGACTGAAAAATATTTCTGATGATATTGTCACCGATACTCCTGATTTTGACTCATTTTTCAGATCTAATTGGTATGTCGAGGATCTTCTCGACCAACTCTATTCTCTTCGAAAAGTTCTAACTCAATCTCTAAACAACTCTCTCTGAGGCGAAATCTCTTGCATACGCCCTTAATCGAGCCGGAGAACCCATTCCTGAAACCGAGTTCATTGACTGTCTCGTTGATGGTCTTGATAATTCTTTCGGTGGATTTATTCAAGATTACTATGAACTGAATCCCTTATTATCATTGGATTTGTTTTCTAGCTTTCTTCATAGCTATGAAAAATTGCAAGAGCCACTCTCATCAATATTGCCTAGCCATCCTCTCGATCCATCATTTACATCTCCACAAGAACATCAAAGCATTGACGGTGATACTCCTATTAACTCATTTTGACGTAATTTCTTCGTCACACATTATACCTCAATCCACCTCTCTTCCTTTATCCGTTAAAATTATTATTTGGTAGTTCCCGCAAATTGCCAAATTCCAAAATCCCAGTTATTATCCTCATTTTTCTCCACAATTAATGGTTATTCTCATTCTCACTTGAACATCTTTAAGGATTCATTTTAAGTTTGCTCATCATCTCCACCTCATCCCTCAAATGAGCAAATGTTTTCTCTTGATACAACCCACATAGCCTATCTTGATGGATTAATAGAATTCTCTAAGAGTGTTCATGGAAATTTAATACAAGACGTACAAGAAAGTTCTTACTTGTTGCAAGTGTGCAAACAACCAAGCACGGTCCAGTATTCTTGGTTATATGCAGTACTTATCATGCAAGTTATTCTTCATTTCAACATACATTGGCGATTGTGGATATTCTTAGTTGATCATAAGGTTATTTGTTTTATTGCTTATATAACTCCGAAGGTGTTTCACCAAGGTCAAGCTCAAGCTCCGGTTACCTACGTTTCGCTTGCATTGGTGTATTAGAGAAATAACATAATATTGTTATTTAAGATAGTTTTATATTTATCAAGTAGTTAGGATATTATTTTTGAATTACCATAATTATCTCTTGGGAATCGTTGATTATATAATCCCTTGATTTTAGCATAGGTGATTTTGTAAATCAATTGATTTTAACTTAGATGGTTATCCTATATGTATATATGTAGGACAACTCTCTTTATAAATAAAACAAGTTTTATAATACAAAACTAATCCTTCTCTTAGTTTTAACTCTTGTTATTTTGGAGATCCAAAATGAGACCATTTTTCTGACAATTTGTATATGGCCAATTTCAAATTTTCTTTGTCGTGGTTTGGTATTCATCCAATGTCACTATCTTGTTTGTTTACAAGGAAAATGTTTTTATATAAGAAAGTAAATGCATGAAGCTTTTAAGAAGTCCCCAAAAACATTCTGGTTTGCAAATAAAAAAACTCTACGCGGACATGATAATTGGACATTAGAGTTTTACAATTTTACCTATTTGTATTTTAATCTCAATAAAGGTAAAATACAAATACTCAATACTTAAATGTTAAGTATGTGAAAATCCGCTAAGTAGCGGACAGAATAATTGTTGTTGCTATCACGTTAATGGAGGGCATAATTGACAATGAATTGTTTTTATTTAGTCTGCTAGTTTAACTAGCGGACATCGTGTTTAATTGTATTTTCAATCACATCCGTTAATTTATGTAATGGAAGGTTAAGATGCTATTTGCTCATTTTTAATTCATGGCAAATACATATTATGGATCATTCTTCACACACATATATATATAGAGGTCGGATCAGGTCCGGACTCCCGGACCTTGCTAAAATTCGGACTTTTTTTTTGTTTTTGCTTGTTTTTTTTAAAACAACTAATAAAAAATGTATAATATTTTATGGAATTGAACTTTCCATAATACAGTGTTTTGGGTGTGATTTGGATACATATAACAAATAGGTTGTACAGACCTGTTTTGTTATATGTATCCAAATCATACCCAAAACACTGTATTATGAAAAAATTTCAGTTTCATAAAATATTATACATTTTTTATTATTTGTTTTAAAAAAAAGTAAAAAAAAAAAAAAGGTCCGAATTTTGCTCCGTCCGGGAGTCCGGACCTGATCAAATTTATATATATATATATATATCGGTCCGGATCAAGAGCACTACGCCTTAAAGAGTCATATTCTTTAAGTAGCACTACCACTTAAAAACCTCCGTGTTTTTTAATTTATTGCATTCTCTCTCCTCAAGCTTTTTTCTTCAAATTATTTTATAAAAATATATTTGATCCTCCATTGATATATTTGATTCAATAATATATCAAATTACATCATATTGATATATTTGATCCAATAATATTGATATATTCAAGCCAATTGATCTGATACATTTTCAATTGATCTGATACATTTTATTACCGTTCTGATACATTTTCAATTGATCTGATACATTTTATTACCGTTATGATACATTTTAATTGAAAAACACGGAGGTTTTTAAAAGGTAGTGCTACGGGAAGAATCGAGAGCACTCTCCTTAACTAGCACTCCTCCTTAAATAGTATTTCTTTATTAAAACTACGTCGTTTTGGAGATTCTTTTAAAAAATAAGTGGGGCCGCATAGGTCATTTTTGTAAACAAAAGAAAAGCAAGTGAGACCACCCTATTATACAGAACCGATCTAAAGCACTCTCTTAAATAACACTATATTTTAATATTATTTTATTTTTTAAAAGAATCTTTAAAATGATGTAATTTTAATAAAGAAGTGTTATTTACAAGAGAGTGTCATTTAAGAAGAGTTCTTTAGATCCGTTATATATATATACTCTTTTCTAAACTTAATTGTTGGTTGTCTAGATATGTGTGGGGAAGAAGAGATGAGGGGTGACGACATTGGTGAAAACATATACTATTATGTATAAATTCAGATTTCATTTTTCTTAAAAATTTAAAGCGATTATATTTCTTTGGGAATAATGGTTATACACAGTTGTGTATGTTTTATTTATGCACAGTCTGCTAAAACTACGTCGTTTTGACAGATTTGTGTTTAATTTCTGATTTGAGAAGAGAGAAACTGTTTTTAAAAACAAATCTGCCAAAATGACATAATTTTGACAAACTGTGTACAAATAAAACATACATAGCTGTGTATGACCATATTGCCCTATTTCTTTTCAAATTTAGAAATTCGATCATCTTGAAACTTGAAACTTGTGTCAAAAGGAAAATAATAATCCACACAATAGTAGTTTTAGAAACATGAGAGCCTTGCAAGATGAATTGACTCCCTTCACGATCTTTACTATTAATTTTTACGGGAGTAGTTAGTATGAAATTCATTTGTTGATAAGTTGGTCAATTGACCAATAAAGTACTGACACTGGCAGGGAGATGTTATTTCTTCCTGCGTGTCAGAACTCTATTGATCAATTGACCAACTTACCAAAAAATGAATTTCATACTAACCCGATCTAATTTTTACCTGATGTACATGCCTAACATTTGCTTTGTGAAGAAAAAATAATACTAATAAAAAATTAAATGTCTAAGGATCATAATTACACTGGTCTGTAAAGCAATTAAGCTAGAAACACCTCACACATACATACACAACACACATATATAATTTCTTTTTATTATATTTTCTTGATACGAAAATGAGCAAGGAGGCCTCCAATCCAATCTTTACAGCTTGGAAACCCCAAAAAGAGAATTTTTCCAGGTTCAAAAGAGAAAGAAACATCACTTTGAAGAAAATATGGCTTATCAAGGTACGGTGATTGTCGAGGGATTTGTATATCAAATATCATTAAATATGAATAAAATACAATTCATTTTATGTGACTGACAACTTTATTGAATCCAGACCCATTGATGACAAGAAATCGGGATTCTTTTTCTAAATATTATGTTCTCATACCTTTCGTGGCCTAGCTTCCACTCAAGAAATCTACATTTTGTGTTGGTATAATGGTATTGATTCATTTTCTGTAAGTTTAATGAATGATCACAACTATGATATGGTCATAGTCAAGGGTTTCGCTCACCAATAAGTTGACGGGAGTTGTGAGGAGGCAGCACTCCTGGAATTCAAGTGCAAAATAGAATTAGGCTTGTGGATTTATTAGTAGTCTGATATTGGATTTTACTAATATATTGAGTCTCATGGATTTGAGCTCATGTTATAGCAGTTAGGGTTTTTCAATAACTATAAAAACATGATTTGGTGTATGAATCATCGTAAAGTATGTGAGACATCTAATAAATACATCAGACAAACAGGACTAACTAAATTGGAGAACCTCGATATATAATGTATTCTTACTTTTCCGTCTTTGTGTGATTATAATATTATTTGTTCTTCAATTCTAATAGTTTGGTTTAATGAATATCGCTTTTGAATAAACTTGGGGATCTCTTTGTTGAATAAACTTAGGACCCAAGCTAACTAGGAGTGCTCCAGTCTGTCTGGCTTCCAAAATCTGCCGAAAGTTCTATAAATCCACCTTTCCGCTAGTATATATGTGTAGTTTTCCACTTTTCCTTTTGGAGCACCATTTCATTGGACATTACGAAACAATTGGACATTTCTCATTGGTAAAATAAGTTAAAATATAATTGAATTAAGAAAGGCATGTCAGTATTAGTTAAACAACTAATAAACATTTTTCACCAACATGAAAAATTGGCCGTCTAATTAACATTATGGTCCTTCAATTTTTATAAATTACAAACTTGTTCAAAGTATACAGATCCAAATTTTAATAAATCTACCAAATTTGGGGGAACTATGACACTTGTATAATTTTGGGTCTTGTTAAATTGAAATTAAAACAAAATGTATCTTGAATGTGAGTTTTGATAATCAAAAAATTGAATGACTGTATAGCTAGTTTACAAAATTATTATATCGTCACAACGCAACAAACTAATCAGGCTTAGGTGGTATTTGATAAAATTGAGTAATTAAGATTTGAATGGTTAATACATCTTAATAAATTAGATCATCTGAATGAAATAACATCTGAATCTAAAAAACTGTTTGATAACTAACAAATATAAAAACATCTGAATGACACTATTTTACCATTTTTACCCTTTGAGTAATTTAAAAATGTTATTTGAATGATCTCAAAATTTTAAATTGAAGGAGTACAAATTTATTGAGTCTATTTTTATCCATAAATTTTAAATAAACTATTAAGAGACAACTCTTAATAATGAATTAAGAGGCATTCAGACAAAAACAAACGCCACCTTAGTTTTACATGCATGTTAGTCAACATTTTTTCACCACCCATGCAAAGAAATTAAGCACATTAAGAAAAGAATGAAGTAGGAACAAACTAGTAGCTAGCCAGGAGTATAAAACCCATCAAATCCACCATTTGTGCTCGCAAAAACCTTCAAAGAAAATCCATCTCTCTCTCTCTCTCTCCTCCTCCTCTCTTGCTCATATCAAAGAAAGAAAACCAAACATAAACAGTTGATGTCCAGCTTCAACTTGGCGAAGAAGCTTATACCCGCTAAGAAGGCGTGGAAAAGCTTCACCAACAATCTTCAATCCAAACTACCCAACAATATCCTCAAATTCTCCAAATCCATCAAAAATCTACCAGTCAATCCCCGTCGCCGGCGCCACCACTGCCACCACCTAACTCAAAAGAACTCCGCGGCCATATACGTAGACCACCTATTTCCAAAGCCAACCTCAATGAGTCCAAACAAAGTATCTTTGCCGCCTGCTTCAACTACTAGTAGCGGTGCTTCCAATAAGGCCAAAGTTGAAGCTACAAATATGAATATAAATAAGCTTAAAAAAGAACATAACAATTTTACACCTAAAAAGGGTACTGTAAAGGTTGTTGATGATGCATGGAAGGGTTTATCTTTGCCACAAATTAGAGGAGTGGATGAAAGAGCAGAGGAATTCATTTCCAAGTTCCGTCAAGATATGAAGCTACAAAGGGAGCAATCTCTCCTTGAGTTCCAAGAGATGCTGGCTCGAGGAGCTTAATTAATTATGAGATTTTTTTATAAATATATATATATATATGGACATAGTTATATATAAAATTTTTGTGGGGAAAATTTTAAATCGTTTTCGATTTATATATATATATATATATACTTGAGGGTCATGATTTCATGTATAGGAGAAATGGGTTGTGTGTAATTTTTTTGAGAATTTGTCATTTGGGTATTATTTGTTGAGTGTTTAAAATTAATGTATACGTATGGAAGATTTGGAATGAAATAAATGAGTTAATTGTAACTGATTTCTGTCATAGTTAAATTGGAAGTGATTGAATTTAATAGTGGTTGTTTACCTGTTTGAGCTTTAGTGCTTGGTAGTAGTTGTAATTCTTAAAAGAAATTAATTAAGAAGAAGACAAAACGTAGGAATTGGTAGTAGATTGCAAGTACTAATTTGGACAAAGAGAAGAAAATTAAGGTACATATACCATAAGAAAATTAACTTACACCTCCTTCTCTTTAGACATCTTTTTAGCTTGTATGAAATTATTAATAAACTAGTCCGTCAATCTAATGTCACAGCCCGAGATGCCTCTAATTCTTTAGTTATGAGTAAATCTAAATAAGTCTAAATATGATCGAATAAATCATTTAAACTTTCAAATTTTAAATTCTGAATGCGTTTGAACAATATTTTCTAAAAAAAGTACGGCTTAGTAAAAAATAGTGTTGAATTATATTTTTGACACACAATTATCAAATACATGATTTCATTCCGTATTCAGATTTTCTACTCTATTCAACTTATTCAAATTTTTTATACATTCATAATTTTTCATTCAGTTTTATTAAATAGCTCCTTAGGGGGTGTTTGATAAAAATTGAATGAATCTGAATCTGAATGAGCTGAATCTGAATGAAAAAAGTTGTTTGATAATTGACATATATGTCTGAACCATCTGAATAATAGTTTTTTATTATTTTACCCCTCTAAAAAAATTCAAAAAATTATTGTAAATTTATTTTATATTACTTAATATAATAGTTAATATTGCAAAAAAAAAAATTCATTCAAGCTGCTAATTTAGCTAAAAAAATGAGACTAAACCATTCAGTCCAAATTGTCTGAATGGCTAACCGATTTAGCCATTCAAATAAAATTTTTTTTTAAAACAAACACATTGAATAGTTGAATCGGTCAACTATTCAGTCATTCAATACTAATCAAACAGCCCCTTAAACTTGCTTCAACACTCGTCAAAAAAAGGCCCAACTTACTCAAACATATAATACTCTTATTTTATTTGCATCATTAAAACCATTATCTGGTTCTTGAACTCCTTTTACCCTCACAAGTAAACAACTGATCGAAATAATTCCTCCACTATCCCTTGAGTCGTTTGCAGTGTAAGTCACTAAATTTTGCACCTTCTCCTACCAAAAGTGTAGCACAATTCTCTAGAGTCTATTTGAACCCCTTTGGCCATTCATGCCATCATTTGCTCCGTCTTTTAATATATCGAGATAAGAATATAACAGGGTTAAATTCATTTTTCATCACTCTACTGGGGGTCGGTTTACATATGCATTACTGAAGTAAATTTTTTTACGGTCAACTCATTAGACTATACGTTATTTACAAAAAGTATTTTTTCCGTCTATGTCTGTTAACCATTTAACAGAGAAATGATGTGGCAATACGTGGCAATACTGGCAACCGATTGAAAATATTATGTGGATTAAATTCGTAAATCCATAAATCCTTAACCCACTAAATCCCTAAATCTCTAAATCCCCAAAATCATTCCCAAATCAGTTGTTCTTCAGCATCAGGGGTAAACCGACGATGAAGAGAAATTGAAGAGAGGAATCAAAACTCTCTATCCCCAAAGTCATTCACAAATCGATTCCAACTCCTGCCCTCATCCACATATATAGATCGAGGAAGAAAAAGAAAACAAGTAAGAGTGTAACTAACATGAGCTCCAGCGAAAATAGCTTCACAAATCGCGTCGAAGGTTGGGAGATGCCCAGAACTCCAGTCACATGCCGATGTGGGATTGTCGCACCGATGTGGGTAGCTTGGAAAGAGGGAACTGCTGATCCGGGAAGAAGGTTCATCGGTTGTTCTCGTTTCAAGGTATGTGACCTAATTTCTTTTAGCTGGGCTCTAGAGACCTAATGTTTGTTATAATATTTAGCATCAGTTGCTCTGGTGTTGTTAAATATTTGAGTATTAGATGGTAGGGGTGTTATTTGTAGATTTTAAAAACTGATGATTAAGAGAGGATGGCTATCTTACTGTTATACAATTTGAAGATTTCAAAAACTGATGATTTTAAAGAGAAATGGAAGGTTGTTATGTTTTTACTGACCTAAATACCCAAATTCATGCTTGGTAGACCTTAATATATTTGTTGTATGCTGTAAAATCATATATGTTATGGGCTTGATGGATGGATTTGTGTGTTTCTGTCTTTGCAGGATAACAGGTTGTGTTGTAGGTTCTTTAAATGGTGTGATCCTCCATTTACAGAGAGATCAAGGGAAGTGATATTGCAGCTAAAGGAAAAGATAGAAAGAAGCAATGAGCAAATTGAGAGTTTGATGGAAATAATACAGAAGCTGGAATCTGGGAACACATTGATGAGCAGAGGTGAGATAAACAATAAAGAAGAAGAGGTTTTGGTGCTGCAAAGACAAGGGCAGCAGTTGAGGATGAAAATTGACAGGCAAAGTTTGATGGAGAAGAAATTATGGATTAGTTTAGTAATTTCTAGGATTTTGTTGTTCATTGTATTGCAACCAAAAATGTAGACCTGTATATTTTGGCAAGTATGTATTGAATGCTTAATGTTGGTTTTGATGGTTGTTTAGTATGTATTGAATGTTGATTTGGTTTATTATGACTTCATGTTTAATGTGGCACCAAGAAATGAATGCAGTATACTCAATGACAAAGCATAATAGGTCATAACAGAGCAGTTCATAACATAGCCAAAACAGAGCCATAACAGAGCATAGACTATGAAGTTTTATGTACCCTGTTATGAACCATAACAGAGCAGACCACCAAACCATTAAACCAGAACCAACACACAACCTAAAGATAGTAACCAACACACAACCAATAAATGTACCAACATAGTAACCAACACACAACCAAAAGATAAGAAACCAACATTACAGATAAGAAATTCAATGCTCCAAAACATATATTCCATATTAATAATCATCCAGTTCAAACATTCCATATAAGAGCCTATGCTTGACCATCATTAAGTAGCATAATTACATACAAAATGTCACAGTCAGTCCCAAAAGATAAGAAATCTTTGTACTTAATATCCCAAAAATTAGTCCCAAAAGATAAGAAACCTAATAAATTAATATCTTAGTCTTCAGTCCCAAAAAGCATGATATCCTAATTCTAGTCTAAGTTTGCTCCATCCTTCTTCCTTGGAATTTTGTATGTCCCTCGTGTAGTTTCTTGGTTGCCATAATTTATGTTCTTTTTCCCCCCTCTTCTGGTTTGAAGTTTGGAAGAAATTGAGCTTAGACTTTGTGCTGCATTTGGTGGGGTACTAGCTGGAGGGGTATTATTGATAGGAAAATCAGTAGTATTCATCACACGTGGAGTTGGCATCTACAAAATATAAAAGCTCTCAAATTAATTGAGCAATTAAATAATAACTATCAAAGTATATATAATGGGTTAATGAGTAGCATTTACTTACAAACATAAATGCTTGTGGAGGTCTATCTTTAACCATTTCATTAGAGCATCCCACCTTTTCTTTACCTTTACCTGTGTACTGTAATATATAATATATCTCAGAGTTAGACTTTATCGTTCTCAGTCTAAATAATGAACATACTAAATGAAACATTACATTAGGTGTTGTTTCCTTTGCTTTGTTGAATTGGTCTGGCTCTCTAATTACCACACCAGGCAGTGCAGTAGTATGTGCAGTTGGCTCATCAACTTGCTCTCTTGTGGGCTCTGCATCCTTTTCTTTAACTGGGCATTGGTTCCTTCTATGATTAGACTTTCTACAAATGCTACAATGCATTTTCCTTCCAACTCTACTGACCCTCTGCAATTGACCATCATTTCCTTTGTCTTCCCAACCTTCTCTACTTCTCAGCCTCTGTGGTCTGCCTTTAAGTTTCCTTGGTATTGGTGGAGGCCCCATAATGTCACAGTCTGTGAATTCCCAGAAATCTTCACCATTTATGACCTCAAGAGTATGACTATAAGTCTTGAGGTAAGTATCTCTACTATACCAGTGGGATACATAGTCTATTGGATTTTGATAAATTGATTGAATTGCTGAGACAGCATGACAACATGGAATGCCAGTGAGGTCCCACACTCTACAAGCACAAGCTCTATCCTTCAGATTCACAGTAAATGCTCTACCTCTTTCCTTGACTTGGAATGATATCTTTCCATCCCAGAGTGCCTCACAGTGGGCAGAGGCAATGATGGCTGCATCAAGTTTCTTCTTAATTCTTGGACATATTATAACCTCTGACTTAAGCATAGCATCCCTTTTCTGATGCACTCTAACCATAATTTGATCATGAATTTCTTGAAGCATTGTTAGAACTGGCATATACCTAGAAAATATAGATATAAGAGTAAATGTAACTGATATAAGACTTGTGTAACTTAGAGTAATTTGCAAGAACATCTCGCACTGATACAATTTGTAGTAAGTTAGAGTAATTGTACCTAGCTTTGATAATCCAAGCATTGAAACATTCAGACATGTTATTCTCAATATTATCAGCCTTTGAATGAGTGGCCAAATAGGCTTTAGACCAAACCTTTGGATCCTGCTCAGCAATCTTATCATGTGCAGGGGCAGAGAGTCTCTTAATTTCCCTCATTGCTCTCTTGTGTGCTTGATCATGTGTTGCACAAGCAGCTTCCCAAAACAGTCTCTTCAGTGCCTGTGAAGAGAACCTTTTCCTCCAGTTAGCATAAATGTGTCTAGCACAATTTCTATGCTCAACATGAGGAAACAGTTCACATATGGCATTCTCCAAACCCTGCACAACAGAAACTCAGTTAGTAAATCATATACAATTAGTAAAACAGAGGCATTTAGTAAAATAGAGCAATTAACAGTAAAAACATACCTTTTGTTGGTCACTGATTATAGTAAATCCATAGCCTTCACCAAGGTTAAGGTCATCAGCTAACAACTCCAAGAACCATCTCCAACTGTCACCATTTTCAGTTTCTACAACTGCCATAGCTACAGGGAACATTTGATTGTTCCCATCCCTTCCCACTGCAGATAATAATTGACCACCACATACAGTTTTTAAGAAACAACCATCCAGTCCAAGAATTGGCCTACATCCCTCTGTCCAAGCTTTCTTTAAACTGTCATAGCACACATAAAATCTTTTGAATCTGACCTCATCTACAGGATTAAGCCTAGTGGTTTTGATGTTGACTGTATTCATTTTGTTACTTCTCTTAATCTCTGCCCCGAAATCCCAAACTCTTGAATAATGGTCCTTCATAACTGAATGTATACTTGCCAAAGCTAAATTCCTGACCCTCATACACTTCACAAGTGTTACATCCAATTTCAACTTGATTTTAATCTCTTCTTGCACGTCCTTCAGCCTCCAGTTTGGATTTTTCCTTATCCTATTTCCATAAAACTCTGCCAGAAACTTGGTGTTTGCCAACTTGTTTTTGAAATTGTAGACACAATTATGTGTGTCCAGTATTGACTTTATTTGCACATTCTCAGTCCCTTGAACATAACTGGCCCACAGTTTCCAAGGGCAGCCCTTATCACACCTAACTTGCACTCTTACTTTGTCATTTACCTTGTACCATAACTTCCTGCCATTAGCAATTGAATAGTCTCTAATGGCAGTCTTGAATTCATTGAAATTGGTAAAAATCTGGTAATGTGTAAACTTTATATGCTTTCTCTTTGTTTTTGGGTTAAAGACATCACAATGTACATGCTTTTTCTTTTTCACAGGGGGACCCAAAAAACAAAGGTCCTCATCTTCACTGCTCTCTGAAGGGGACCTTAATACATCACTGTCCTCATACTCACTGTGCCAATCACTATCATCAGAGTCACTGACATCATCTCCTTCACTATCTCTATCAACCTCATTCACTAACCTATCACCCTCAGCCTCATCACCACTTTCTGCACCTTTATCACCCTCAGCCTGTGTGCCTTATGCCTCCTCACCTTGACTTGCCCCCTCAACATGACCCTCAGATACATCACCCTCAACACCTTTCTCTGTTTCATCATCTTTCTCTGTTTCATCACCTTTCTCTGTTTCAACTCTAGCCATCTCTGCCTTGTACTCCCTGCAACTTTTCCTAGCCTCTACTAATTCTTCATCACTACTTAATATTTCACTATCACTTTGTGCATCACTACTATCTGAATCCCCAATCACAATTGGCGTATCATCACTTTTTTTATTTGCATTCTGAATCATTTTAATTCTATTACTCTTCCTCCTCTGAT
The DNA here is from genome assembly GCA_020205555.1 of Panax stipuleanatus. NCBI lineage: Eukaryota > Viridiplantae > Streptophyta > Magnoliopsida > Apiales > Araliaceae > Panax > Panax stipuleanatus. Next base: position 15,185,053 of record CM035126.1, on the reverse strand, counting down.
TATTTATAGGCTCCTTAATTCTACCTGCCCTTTTCTTAGTCCTCTTTGACATCTTCATATTAGCATTTACACTAGTACTCCCCTTATTATTATCTTTTGTATTGGGGGGTTGAGTAATAGATGTTGCAACTTGTTCATTCACATCAGGTGGTTCAATCACAACTCCTTCTTCATTCAGAAATACATGATCAACAAAACATTCAATCACACCAAAAGGGAGACACACTTTCACCATGTCTATAATACTGGCATCATCATGCACCAATCTATAACCACTATCACTAGTCTGACCATCATTCTTAAAATAAACCTTAGCATTGCTATCATAATCTAAAGCTTCAGCAAATGAGTTAATTGCAGTCATGCAGACGAAATCAACATCAACACGGGGATAAATTTCAACCTTACCTCCCCTGTACTCAGTTTTAGGCTGATGGACAAAATTTCCCCCATAGTGCACATGCAACTGACACATCCCACTCATTCTGTGAACACAAAAAAATACAAAACATAAATTAAAAAATATTATTTAAAGAACTTGGGGGGACCGAAGAAGACAACAATGGCATAAATCAACCCATGGTCCACATGTCGGATTTATAAAGTCAAAAAAGATGGAGAAAACAACATGGTTACAATAAATTAAAAACCCTAACTTACCCATTCCCAACCAACCCATGTGCAGAAACCCTAAATTAATGAAATCTATCATACCTTACAGCAGATTCGCACTAGAAGATTCGTATCCAAGAGCAAGATTCGCATTAATGATCAAGAGTCGCCAACAAGATCTGAGTTCGCGCCCGTTTCTGTCTCTCTCCTTCACTCCTTCGCGCGCTTTCCTTTTCTGTCGTTGTCTGAACTTTACTCGACCAAATTGGTTTTAACCACTGAGTTTCCATCGTGGCAATGACAAGGACTAACCCACGTGAAGTAAATGATGTATCATTAGAAGTGGGGTAGGTCATATCTGATGTCACAGGTTTCTGTTAAAAGTCAACTCATTAAACGGAATTTGTAACGATTTGATAATTTTTTGTAGTTTAATGAGTCGATTGTAAAAAAATTCACTTCAGTGATGCATATGTAAACCGACCCCCAGTAGAGTGATGAAAAATGGATTTAACCCGAATATAACATAATGTATAAATTACGGTCCTTCTACGACAACTCTTTTTTGGAATCAGTTCAGGGAGCGTTTTTTTAATAATTTCTAAAAAATGTGTAGTATTTATTTTAACTGAGATTTTTATAGAATTCAGTGTTTTGGGTGTAATTTAAATACATATAAAAAACAGAATTATACATTTTAGAGAAAAAAAAGACCAGTCCCCCTAACATTTTTGTATAAATTAACACAAATATATAATTTAATAATAACAAATTAATGTGACTATTAGTAAAAAAAGTAATATATTTTTATGAAAATATAATTTTTTTATCTTACCTCTTGTTCATAAGAAATGAGACTCAAAGTATCTATCGAAAAAAAATAAAAAATAATTGAGGCATGCCTCAAGACATTATTTGACTTATGGGCCACAAACACGTCAGCCTAATCGTATACCAAACAGTCCAAAATACGCTAAGCCTGCATTACGTGTCATCATTTTTCCTATCAGTTACGAATATCCAATAGGCATCCAAAGGTTCATGTAAGCGCTTTACGCATCACGGCGCACAATAGAAAACCCACCTCACAACAAGAATAAGTGAATAACCTAATCTCGAACATAAACGTCGTCGTTCAGTCGTCCTCAGTCTCAGTTTATACATCGCTCGGCATTTGTAACTCCTCAGATTGACTCTTTGCTTACATCGTTAACTATCTCTCTCCATTTTATCTATCTAGCACAGATTTTGTCAGATCCGATCAGATACTCAACAATGGCGAAAGAACCAGTTCGAGTTCTTGTTACTGGTGCTGCAGGTATAACGCATACATTCACACATAAATCGTTGAGAAATGTTTAATATTTTTTTTAGATCTGCCGTTTTTACTGTTGTATTCACTGATTATTTCATCAAGTACGTACGGACCATCAATTAATGTAACTTTTATGTATTTTCTGCTGTTTATCCGATTCTATTGTAGATCAGATAGTGTTCTAGTGGTATGGATGAATTGAGTGATCTACCGAGTCTTATTGTTTGTTGATTTAATTAGATTAGAAGTTAATTATGAGAGTTTGCAATTGATTATTTGTAGGGGGATAGATAGTATAGTCCTTTATTGACCATATATGATTATGATGTTAGGATGATGAATTAATTGGCTTTCAAGTTTTTTTTGTTCAAGTTTCATAGTTTTAGACTGATTTCATTTCTACATGGGGTTTAAGTAATCTTTTTGAACATTTTGCATGCTTACTAGTTGTAGTGAGTGATAGGAGGGATGCAGAGTACAGCTATATCTATATGTTTGTGTTTCTGACTTGCCTTAAAATATATGCAAATTACTACCTTGCCTGCATAAACTTGGACAAAGGGAGTATGCTGTTTGATTTATGATAGACACATTACATTTATACAAATTTTATATTTACTGGCCCTGGTATGGTACAAGGTTTTCACAATCTGTGCATCTCAGATACTCAATTAGACCAAATAGTGGTTTAGGTTCAGTGTTGTATAGGAATTTGATTGCCTATGTTTTTACATTTTATAATAAATGCATTTTAATAATATTAAATTTCATATTTAATAAGCTTGCAGTTGGTGAAATTTGTAAGTGTGTGAAAAGCAATTTTTGTAATCTGTTTGTGTCAGATATTCAACTTGCTGTAACAATGGTTTAGATTTTAGACCCAGTTTATAGAGTTTTTTAATTCATATGATAAAAGGCTAAATTTTATTCTACTTTTTATAGTTTCTAAGCATCTTACAAGATGCAAGCATAATTTAATGAGATTTGTGTGAAAAGTTTGTTTGAGAATTCCCAACTTTAGTTTATTTATGTGATTATATAATAATTGTAGCAATGCTTCTATAAGAATTGATGATACTTGTAGACCAAGTGGTTACTACTTGTTAATCTTTAATTTCTCCGATGCAAATTATTCTAGCTTATGCATGATCACAACACATGGATATATGCTCGCACCTTAAACTAAAGTTACATATATTAACGGAAGATGTTGGATTTACAGGACAAATTGGGTATGCTCTTGTGCCCATGATTGCCAGAGGTGTGATGTTGGGACCCGATCAGCCCGTGATCCTCCACATGCTTGATATTCCACCTGCTGCAGAGGCATTGAATGGAGTGAAAATGGAGTTAGTGGATGCTGCATTTCCTCTCCTTAAAGGTCAGTATCTTGTCTACATAAATATTAGTTAAATACTTCAGAAAAACAGCATATCTTGTCATCCGATAATTGGGAATATTAGTGGAGTTTGACAGTATTTTTCATGTAATGATATTTGTATCAGGTGTTGTTGCTACAACTGATGTTGTTGAGGCATGTACTGGCGTCAATGTTGCAGTTATGGTTGGCGGTTTCCCTAGGAAAGAAGGCATGGAAAGGAAAGACGTGATGACAAAGAATGTGTCCATTTACAAGTCCCAAGCTTCTGCTCTTGAGAAGCATGCTGCTGCAAACTGCAAGGTAGCTAATTCTTGGGGGCTTAGGATGTTATAGTCTATAATTGAATTATCTTGTTTTGTTTAGCATGTTAATTCACAATCACAAGTCATCATTAGCGTATATTCTTCACCAGAAGTTTTCATCAAACTTCAAGGTGATTCTGAATAACTGGAAACATTTATTCATGCAATAGTTAAGTTGGGTTTTTGACATTATTTCTTCAGAATGAGGAAGAATATTTAATTATGGAAGCTCCACTCTGAAATGGTTTTTACTGCAAGGCTTGTACTTTATTAGCATCATACAACTATGCAAGTGCCTATGTAGTTCAACATGTTTATGTAGTCTAGTTCTTTGATGCATCAATTGTTTAGGGGAATTTGATTTATTGTTTGTTTTTTTCAGGTCTTGGTTGTTGCAAACCCTGCCAACACCAACGCTTTGATCCTGAAGGAATTCGCACCATCGATCCCAGAGAAAAACATTACTTGTCTTACAAGGTTAGACCATAACAGGGCCCTTGGTCAAATCTCAGAGAGACTGAATGTTCAAGTTTCAGATGTTAAGAATGCTATCATCTGGGGAAATCACTCCTCAACACAGTATCCTGATGTAAACCATGCAACTGTTGGAGACAAGCCTGTCAGAGCTCTTGTTGCTGATGATGAATGGTAAAATAAGAGATTTGTCTTTTCTTTTTCTATCGTGTAGATTTGCACTGGCATTAACTTCATCAAGTATTTTCAGTTCTTACCCAACGAAATTCACCTGAAATGCTGTTTCCTAATTTGATTTTAGGTTGAATGGAGAATTCATTATAACTGTCCAACAGCGTGGTGCTGCAATTATCAAAGCTAGAAAACTCTCTAGTGCATTATCTGCCGCTAGTGCTGCTTGTGACCACATACGTGATTGGGTTCTTGGAACACCAGAGGTAAGTCTTCCTGTCTAACTTTTGTGATATATTGAGCAAATTATATTACATTGCATTTTATAATTCTCCTAAACTTTCTCCCTAATGCACATTATAGGGAACTTGGGTTTCTATGGGAGTATACTCTGAGGGGTCATACAATGTGCCTGCTGGGCTTATTTATTCTTTCCCAGTGACATGTGCCAATGGAGAATGGAAAATTGTTCAAGGTAAGGATTTGGTAAAATATCAAAGCATAGCTATAGATAGGGTTATCCCTGTCACTAATACTAATAAAGGGCAAAGAACTTCATTTATCAGTTACAATATGGTATATTTGAATTTGTTTGTATAATTAGTCACTGTATATGAGTATGTTTTCTAGTCTTCCCTTAAAACTGATTCTTTTGGATAAAACTGCATTTAGGCACAAGTTCCATTAATATATATTTTTGTATGTCTTACGATTTTACAATTTTCTGCATGGAATCTTAACTTGTACTTTCCTCATCGTAGGACTTTCCATTGACGAGTTCTCAAGGAAGAAGTTGGACTTGACGGCTGAAGAGCTCAGCGAGGAAAAGGCCTTGGCATACTCGTGTCTCTCTTGAATTTCTTAATCACCAGCATCTTGGTATCTTATTAACAACAGTTTTGAATAATCCCATTGTTTAATTCTCGCGGAACTGTAATGATGGAGGTAGCTGTTTCTCTATAGATCCCGCTGTTTGTGGATCTTTAGTTTTCTTTGTTTTTGCATTTTGGGATATTTGAAGTTCAGAATAATGTCATGAACAGCTGAACCTACTATGGGGTATAAGAATGAAAGTTTACATGGTCTATTGTGATCAGTAATTTTGTTTATGATAAAATCTTAATTTTATTTTCTTCAGGAATACCAGTGAAAATTCTATTCTATTTGAACTTGGGAGGGGGAGAGGAATGAAGTTTGAACCCCGTTCTCCACTGGGGATATGGAGGTGGGCCTGTGGGGGAAGAGTCCGTGCCGATGCGAATGGAATGGAATGAGCTGGGAATGGAATGACCATTCCTTAAGGAATGAATTAAAACATGTTTGGTTGCTCAATGAGAATGGTCATTCCATTCTTTTGGTCATCCCGTTCTAAATTTGAAAGTTCATTTTTATTCTCGTGTAAATAAGTGGGTTATTATTTTATTCCTTCCTGTTTCGATCGACTCTCTTTATTCCACTCACTTTGTTCGACTTAATCGAACAGTCATATCCCGCCCATCTCCTTCAAAAAAAAAATAGTCTGATTATGTGTACACCCCACCCCTAGTCCCACTCAAAAAAAAATAATTTAATTGATTATATATACACCCCCACCCCGCCCACCCCCCCCACCCCCCCACCCCCCCACCCCCCACTTACCCTCACCCCACCCACCCCACCCCATCCCACTCCCCCCCCCCCCCACCACCACCACCACACAAAAATTAAAAAAACAAAATTACTGATTATATATACCCCCACCCACCCCACCCCACAAAAATTAAAAAAATAAAATTTACTGATTATATATACACCCCACCTTCCCCACCCACTCCCACCCCCACCCCCACCCCACAAATTAAAAAAATAAAATTTACTGATTATATATACACTCACTCTACCCCCACACACCCACCCCACTCCACCACACCCCACAAAAATTAAAAAATTTACTGATTATATATACACCCCATCTTACCCCACCCCCCCCCCCCCACGCACCCACCCACCCACCCCACAAAAATTAAAAAAATAAAATTTACTGATTATATATACACCCCACCCTACTCCACCCACCCACTCACCCCGCACACCCACCCACCCCACTCATCCACCTATCCACCCCCACCCCCACCCCTGCGCACCCCCACCCTCACCCTGCGCACCCAGCCCCCACCAAAAAAAATAATATTTACTGATTACCCCCACCCCGCAACGCTCCACCCCGCCCACCCCCCACTCCCCACTCCCCACTTCCCACTCCCCTCCCCCTCAAAAAAAATAATATTTACTGATTATGTATCCACCCCTGCCCCCGCCCCCGCCCCCGCCCTCGCCCTCTCAAAAAATATTCATTTCGGAAGTAGATTGGTAATTTTATTTCCAAAGGAATGAATGGACAAACCAAAAAATATTCATTTCGGAAGTAAATTGGTAATTTTATTTCCAATGGAATGAATGGACAAACCAAACATAAAAATGAGAATGACCATTCCATTTCTTAAGTCATTCTATTTCATTCCTTAAGTCATTCCATTCCTTGAGCCATTCCATTTCATACATGCCTAAGAATGGGAACCAAACATAGCACTAGAATTTATATTTTTATTTTGAGCTTTGCCCTCCAATGCCCCCAAAAAAATTTAAAAAAAAGCTCATAATAAAAAATTCGGTTTTTTTGGTAACCGGTACAAAAAATCAATATATACTACCATTTATCGGGTTCGAAAAGTCATTTTGTATATCCGATATGTACCGGATAGAACCGGTTGAATATTAAAGCCTTTAATTTTATTGTTTTCCTTGTTAAATTGGATTCTGTCAATTCGTTCTGTTCTTCTCTAGCGCTGAACTTTCTCTCTCTCATAGTTGTTGTATCTCAGAGCTCCGCTTCTTCTAGTAACAAGAAATAATAAGAGAAAGGTGATTTCAGATCAAATGACGAATCCAAAATTTTCTTGTTAGATTCCCTCTATTGTGAAGAAGAAAAAGTGGGAGTTGAGAGCTTAGAAGAAGAGGAGGAGATGACCAATAAAGATCACAACTTTATTACTCTTCTCTTCTCTTCTCTTCTCTTCTTCCTCTGCTTTTATTGGAACAAGATTTGTTTTGGGAAGATGAAGAGCTTTGTCTCTGTTTTCTAAAGAAAAGCAGACCCATCTTTATTGTGATAATAAAATACTGACTGGTTAGTACGGGTATCGGTAGTCAATTTTGAATAAATTCGTAACCGGTCCGGTACGGTCCGATACGGGCCGGTAAGCTCGTGTATGGATTTTATGCTTAAAGAAGTGCACTGCCTGACCATCTCCTCTCCAAACAATTGTTCAAAGTATCCTCACTTTCGTTATTTGACAAAAAAAACTAGGAATCTCATGTGCATCTCCGGAAAATTAACAAAGGCCCCAAAGTTGGTTTTAAGGTTTGGAACTAGAAAAACACAATGAAAAAAAAGAAAAAGAAACAAAAGAAGGAAAATATATTTTAATGAAAATATATTTAATTATCTATACTTCTAAAACAGCTAGTATAAAAATAAATGATTAAAATATAATGCCATAAATAGTTAAAGGGTTTCAAATCTTTTTCCTTTTGCTTCATTTTTCTCTCGAGTTTTTGGAGTTTACAATTTAAGAATTTTGCAATTACCAACCAACCTAATGACTGTTAGGATATCAAAAGTGAGTTATAGTAAGAAATAATTAAAGTGTGAATGATTAATATACATTAATGGTCAAGACTTAATAACTTAAATTTGTGGGTTAGGCTAGATTTTACACTTGTGCTAATGTATTGTGTATACGCATGCAACGTACGACCTCTCCGATTCTCTTCCTTAACAACTGGTATTAAAATTACGAAAGATTGACCCCAACTGGTGAGCTCTTCAAAAGACGACACACGATGAATGTTGAATTCTTGACGAAAAAAATGAAAATGATGGGTTGGTACTTCTCTAAGAGGCCTACCATATACTGCAATAAATTTAGACCGAATTACAATAGTGAAATTTATCAATATATAGGATTGATAGGAATTATAAGAGGATCTCATTTATTATATATCTCTCCAAAAATATTACCATTAATATTTATCTACATAACTGACAATCAAAAAGTTGACGTAAACATTTGTAATATATATCATATTTCCTTTCCTAAAGGCTCTCTAACAACTGGTATCAAAACTACAGAAAATTGATCCCGGACTTATGAGCCTCTTCAAAAGACGACACACAATGAATGTTAAATTCTCGATGAAAAATGAAAAGCGTTGGTGCTTCCCTAAAGGCTTTCTAACAACTAGTATCAAAAACTACGGAGAATTGATCCCGAATTGATGAGACTTTTCAAAAGACAACATGCGATGAATGTTTAATTCTCGATGAAAAATGAAAAAGGTTGGTGCTTTCCTAAAGGCTCTCGATGGTGATGTTGAATTCTCGATGAATTTAGCCGAGAATTAGTTTCAAGAGTGGTTAGTCAAGAATTGATGCTACGATGATTGAAGATAAGATATGTTTAATTCTTAATAAAAGTTGACTCTTGATGGAAAAATTAAGAGTGATTAACCAAGAATTAGTATTGCGGTGATTGAAGAGAAGTGTGTGTGTGTGAGAGAGAGAGAGAGAGAGCTCTTAATGTGTGATGAACTCACTTGTGAAGAGAAAATTGTTAGTCCACAAATAAATTGGAGTTCTGTGTGACGCCTCCAGAATTGGTCCAATCAACTCAACCCATTCTGAGTCGCCAAATACATGGTACAGAATTCAAATACAATCTTTCATATCAAACAGTCGTGCAAAATATGACCACACAACTGTGAGTGTCAATACAGACATGTAGAAAATATTAACATTCAAACTAAGTCCTCATTATATTTATTATCACACTATTTAAAAAAAATAGTGAGGACTTCTACAACTCTAACTCGGACCATCACTCCATTCCCGACTAGTACCCGCGAAATTCTTATTTCCTGAAGAGAACAATGGAAGAAAAGGGTGAGCTCAACTAGCCCAGTAAAGAATATTATGACTAAGATAATGAAGAATAAATTATCGTTAGTCTTCAACAAATCAGATAAAATATTATGGACAACAAGTTTTAGATCAACAACTGCAGTGGAAATAACAATTCATTATAAGAGTTAAGTAGAGAATGATGTCTACTATCTTCTATGATTTAAAGTCCATCATCAATATTTTATTCCTGTAACATCAATCAATATATATCTCGAATCAAATATTCATCTTTGCACTACGGGCTAAAGATATTCATTTGTATCACCAGTGGTCATGTTCATCTCAACACCTGTCCATCTTTGCACTACGGGCCAAAGATATTCATCAGGTAATCATCTTTGCACTACATGCCAAAGATATTCATCAAATAATCATTCAACTTTGCACTACAGACCAAAGATATTCATTTGTATCATCATTTAAGACTGAGGATGGTGAAAAATAATATAAAAACGAATCTAGTGAGATAAAGGACAAAAATTAGGAATTCATAATTTAGTTTATCAAGTTCAAGAATACTCCGTAACAATCAATTGTGGAGCAAAATTCAAGAATAAAGTTCAAAACTTGGATCCAATCAAAGATAAAAAAAATATTTTTTTTACCGTGAATAGTAACTTGTCATGAAAAGATAAAAATTTCATAACAAGTTCAGACCAATATTTCAGTGAAATAATATTTCGTACGAGTATGAATGAATATACGAAACTGTAATTGGATTTTCATCCGTCATGCGGTAATCCACGTAGACATATCATTTCCACAATTTATAGAAATGAATACGAAGGGTGATTCACCACGCATGCGGTAATCCGCGTAGACAGGTCAAAGATATTCATTTGTATCATCATTTAAGACTGAGGTTGGTGAAAAATAATATAAAAACAAATCCAGTGAGATAAATGACAAAAATTAAGAATTCGTAATTTAGTTTATCAAGTTCAAGAATACTCCGTAACAATCAATTGTGGAGCAAAATTCAAGAATAAAGTTCAAAACTTGGATCCAATCAAAGATAAAAAAATATATTTTTTTTATTGTGAATAGTAACTTGTCATGAAAAGATAAAAATTTCATAACAAGTTCAGACTAATATTTCAGTGAAATAATATTTCGTACGAGTATGAATGAATATACGAAACTGTAATTGGATTTTCACCCGTCATGCGGTAATCCACGTAGACAGATCATTTCCACAATTTAATAGAAATGAATACGAAGGGTGATTCACCACGCATGCGGTAATCCGCATAGACAGGTTATTCCCACAGATTATTAAGGAATTGAATGAATACAAAAGGTTTTCACCAGGCGTGCGGTAATATGCGTAGACAGGTTACTCCCACAGATCAATAAAGAATGAATACGATGGGTTATTCACCATGCATGCGGTAGTCCGCGTAGACAGGTTACTCCCATATATCAATAAAGAATAGAGTAACAACCCTTACGAGTATTGAAAGAAAATAGCATACTTTATGAATATAAAAAAAATAATACCCCTTACTTCAGTAGAAGATTGGATACTGGAATAGTGTAGTAGCAGAATACTCTTCTTCTTTCTCTCTCTATAATTTTTCTCACTATTATAACTTTGCTCTTCAAGAATGGTGAGAAATGAATTAAATTAGCTTGCTATTTATAGGCTAGAAAAAAGTTGGTTAATTACACTTTAGTACCTCCATCTTTGCCTAAATTTTTTATTTAGTCCCTCAAGTTTATAAATCTTGCACCTCTACCCCTGCAACTACCCACCAACTATTTATTATCCACCAATAAGTGGGTCCCACATGTTAACCACCCATTAATTACTAATTTATCGGATTAATTCTCCGTTTGGTCAATTTAATATCCGAAAATCAACTATTATCGAAATAAATGTCGATTTCTACTAACATTAATATTTTTAACACAATAAAAATATTTTTATCAACCATTCACCAATTATTATTTAAATTAATATTACAGAATCACAATAATGACAACCAGGTCGTTCCCAAAAAAGAGGGGGCCTTCCGATAAAGATTACTTCTTACTGGCGCGCAATTAACTAACCCCTTTTCTAGACAGAACTTTCTAGACATTGCCAATAATGCTATCTAATAATATCATTTAAATAATATAACTGACCATTATTGATTTAATAATATAAAATATTGTGCAGATGATACTGTGACAATAATTGAATCAATAATATGATATACTGTGCAACAACTACTGTAACAATTATTGAATACTGAGTGACTTCTTACGTAAGCATCAATAATCAAAGATATTGTGCAATACCGTGTGCTACTTTGCAACAACGCGTATTACTGTATTTTTATCACCGGATATTTTAACAGTTTAACTGTAAAAGTTTTGCCGTGAAAATGTTATTTTTGTCGCTTTCTATATCCGACAATTATTCTGTTGTGGGGTTCACCAATGACTGCGCCGTCGTACGGATATTTTTCGACAAAAGAGTATTCCCCGACACAACGAATATGTTATGACCACTTGCTTATTTTGTAAAATTTGCATATTCCAACCATAACTTACCACATTTATCAAATCAACACCTTACTATTTCAAAATAATTTATAGAGAAAATTAAATCTTTATTCATAAAAGTTGGGGTGTTACAACCTCCCCTTCTTATGAAATTTCGTCCTCGAAATTGACGTACATACCTGGTATGTCGAAAATGTGAGGATACCTCGCTTTCATTTTCGATTCTAACTCCCAGGTCATTTCCTCGATATCATGGTTCCTCCATAAAACTTTAACTTAAGGTATAATCTTCGAGCGTAGGACATGTTCCTTCTTATCCAAGATCTTGACAGGTACCTCCTTGTACGTTAAATCTTCGGCTATCTCGTCTGGTTCTAACTCAATAATGTGGTTTGGGTCTTTCACATATTTACGTAACATGGATATGTGAAAAACGTTATGAACACAAGACATGCTTGGAGGTAAAGCGAGTCTATAGGCCACATTTCCTACTCGGTCAAGGATCTCATATGGATCAATGAATCGTGGATTGAGCTTTCCTCTCTTCCCGAATCTCGTAACTCCTTTCCATGGAGCAACACGTAATAATACATGATCTCCAACATTAAATTCTACGTCTCTTCGATGAAGATCTGCATAACTTTTTTGTCGATCTTGTGCCGTTTGTATACGTTGTCGGATTATTTGAATCTTTTCCGTAGTTATACGTACTAACTCCGGTCCCAACAATGTTGCTTCACCCACCTCGTCCCAGCATACTGAAGAACGACACTTTCGTCCATACAACGCCTCGAATGGAGCCATGCCTATACTTGCCTGATAACTGTTATTGTAGGAGAATTCCACCAATGGTAAGTACTTGTCCCAACTCCCTTTGAAGTCTAGAACACAGAGTCTCAATAGATCTTCAAGAGTTTGAATAGTCCTTTCCGATTGCCCGTCAGTTTGAGGATGATATACGGAACTGAATCGTAGATCGGTGCCCATAACTTTTTGCAAACTGACCCAAAATCATGAAGTAAATCTTGAGTCACGATCCGAAATTATGGATACTAGCATGCCATGCATTCTCACAATCTCATTTATGTACATATGAGCAAGATGTTCCAGTGAATAAGTCTCTCGTATAGGTAAGAAATGAGCAGACTTGGTTAATCTATCGACAATAACCCAAATTGCATCTATGCCTTGAGAAACCTTGGGAAGACCCGTAACGAAATTCATGGTAATTTGTTCCCACTTCCATTTTGAAATCTCAAGTGGTTGCAATGGACCCTTTGGCACTTGATGCTCCGCCTTGACACGTTGACACGTTAAACACCTCGAGATAAACTCCGCGATCTCTCTCTTCATATTGCTCCACCAAAATGTATGTCGAAGATCACGATACATTTTGGTACTTCCAAGATGGATTGCAAATGGTGTGTTGTGTGCCTCCATCATGATTCTATACTTCAAATCAGAATCGTTATGAACACAAAGTCTGGAGTTGACTCGAAGTATTCCTTCTTCATCGATTCTTGCTTATGGAATAACACTTTCTTCTTCATCTTCATCAGCTCCGGGTCTGTAGCTTGAGCAGCTTTAACTTTATCAATCAAAGCTGGTTCTACGCGTAAACTTGACATCATCATGTGGGTCCCCGGAGTCTTGAACTCTATCTCCATCCTTTGTAAGTCACACAAAATGGGCCTTTGTGTTGACAGCATTGCACTCATTCCCGCATATGATCTTCTACTTAATGCGTCTGCTACCACGTTCACTTTTCCAGGATGGTATTAGATGGTATGGTCGTAATCTTTCAACAGCTCAAGCCAACGTCGTTGCCGTATGTTGAGTTCCTTCTGGGTAAAGAAATATTTGAGGCTCTTATGATCCGTATAGATCTCCACTTTCTCCCCATACAGGTAGTGTCTCCATATCTTCAACGCAAAAACGACTGCTGCCAACTCTAGATCATGAGTAGGATAATTCCTCTCATATTCTTTGAGTTGTCGTGAGGCATAGGCTATGATTTTCCCATGTTGCATGAGAACACATCCTAACCCTTTGCCCGAAGCATCGCTGTAAATGACAAATTCATCCGAACCAGATGGTATCGTCAGAACAGGTGCCAAAATGAGTCTCCTCTTGAGCTCTTGAAAGCTCTTCTCGCATTCCTCGTTCTATACGAATTTTGTATCTTTCCGAGTCAGCTGAGTTAATGGAGTAGCGATTCGAGAAAATTCTTCCACGAATCTCCGATAATAACCAGTTAAGACCAGAAAGCTACGTACTTCGGTCACTGACTTAGGTTGCTCCCAACTTTGTAGTGCTTCAATCTTCGCCGGGTCAACAAATACCCCATGTTTTGATACCACGTGGCCAAGGAATGCTACTTCCTCAAGCCAGAACTCATATTTCTTCAACTTGGCATAAAGCTTGTTATCACGAAGCCTTTAAAGTACCAGTTTCAAGTGGTGCTTATGATCTTCACAACTTTTAGAATAGATGAGGATGTCATCAATAAAGACAACCACGAACTGATCCAAATATTCCTTGAATATACGGTTCATCATATCCATGAAAGCAGCAGGAGCATTAGTCAACCCAAAAGACATGACTAAGAATTCATAATGCCCGTATCGAGTTCTGAAAGCAGTCTTTGGAATATCCTCAGTTTTAATCTTTAACTGATGATATCCAGAACGAAGATCGATCTTTGAAAAGAATTGTGCACCTTGCAACTGGTCGAACATGTCATCAATGCGAGGTAACGGATACCTATTCTTGATGGTGACATGGTTCAACTCTCGATAGTCAATACAAAGTCACATATTCCCGTCTTTCTTCTTTACGAATAAAACAGGAGCACCCCAAGGAGATGTACTAAAACGAATGAAACCAATGTCTAACAACTCCTGTAGTTGGACCTTTAACTCCCGTAATAACCTCTTTCGGGTTCCTTGCTTGTTGGGCAGTCACGACAAAAGCTCTCCCAGGAACTACCGACTTTGACTTGTCCGGAACAGCCTTAGGAATCACCACCCTCGCTGGACTTGGTTTCGCCACAGGACACACTCAAGCTATATGTCCTTCCTTTCTACAGTTATAACACACCTTAGATTGTTGTGTGCAGTTGGGACTGATGTGTCCATCTTTTCTGCATTTATAGCATACGACTGGCGGTCGTTCTCCTCCCCTAGAAACAGTTGGTGCTGCTGTGGACGTCTTCACGTTCTCATTGTTGTACCTTCTTTTCTTGAAATCTCCCCCCGACTCACTTCTTCTATTATCATGGCCACGATTACCACCGGAGTGGTTACCGCTTCTGTCATGATACTTTTCTCCCTGCTAGTTGTCATTGTTCCGATGACTTCTGCCACCGGTACGACCTTGGTTGTTGTCCCTTGCTTGAACGTAATCACTATCTCGTTCTAATAACTGGGCCCTGTTCACTACATCCGAATATAGAGAAAATTTGTGAGAAATGAGGTATTGACGAATCTCGGGTTTCAAACCTCTCAGAAACATCCGCGTCATACGTTCCTCATTCTCCACCAAATGAGGTGCAAACCGGACTAACTCCGCGAAGTTAGCCTCGTACTGAGACACAGTCATGTTATTCTGTTCCAGTCTGATAAACTCTACCTCTGTCATGTGACGAATACTTTCTGGAAAGTACTTGTCATTGAACAGTTTCTGGAACGCCCCCCAAGACATCTTGAGTGCGGCAGGCTGGGTACGCTTCACAAATTCCCACCAGTAATCTGCCTCTCCACGAAACATAAACGTGGTGAATGGAACCTTCTGTTCCTCCGTGCATCCCAAGACATCAAATATCTTGGTAATTTGCTTAATCCAATTTTCTGCCTTTATTGGATCTGGCTTTCCCTGAAACTCTGGTGGTCCCAACTCTTTAAACTGTTTGGCAGTGACAAGCCGCGAGTTATTATTTCCACCTGTATTATGAACACGAGTCTCCCTCGTCTGATTTTGCATGAACTGCAAAAAACTTCTGAACATCCCGTCATTTGTCATTTCTTCGGTAGGGTTGTTTACAAAAGAATTGTTGCCTTCCTGTTGCACGTTCTCTTGGTTGGTGATTAAAAGTGTCTCAACGGTCTCATTCACTCTATTGTTTAGATTTTCAGCTGCCATTCTCAAATACTGCCACAAAACAAGGGTTAATCAAATAAATTAACATATCACATATTAACCCTATATTCCAACCGACTAATTAAATAACAATTAAGCTTAGGCAGGACACACTAACTAATGTTTTACTCGTCTCTCCCCTCCTAGTTCTATTCTCAGATCTCCGCCAGAGATCATATCCCTAAGCTCTGATATCAACTGTGACGCCCTCAGAATTGGTCCAATCAACCCAACCCATTCTGAGTCGCTAAATACATGGTACAGAATTCAAACACAATCTTTTATATCAAACAGTCGTGCAAAATACGACCACACAACTTTGAGTGTCAATACAGACATGTAAAAAATATTAACATTCAAACTAAGTCCTCATTATATTTATTATCACACTATTTAAAAAAATAGTGAGGACTTCTACAGCTCTAACTCGGACCATCACTCCATTCCCCGACTAGTACCCGCGATATTCTCATTTCCTGAAGAAAACAATGGAAGAAAAGGGTGAGCTCAACTAGCCCAGTAAAGAATATTATGACTAAGATAATGAAGAATAAATTATCGTTAGTCTTCAACAAATCAGATAAAATATTATGGACAACAAGTTTTAGATCAACAACTGCAGTGGAAATAACAATTCATTAGAAGAGTTAAGTAGAGAATGATGTCTACTATCTTCTATGATTTAAAGTCCATCATCAATATTTTATTCCTGTAACATCAATCAATATATATCTCGAATCAAATATTCATCTTTGCACTACGGGCTAAAGATATTCATTTGTATCACCAGTGGTCATGTTCATCTCAACACCTGTCCATCTTTGCACTACGGGCCAAAGATATTCATCAAATAATCATTCATCTTTGCATTACAGGCCAAAGATATTCATTTGTATCATCATTTAAGACTGAGGATGGTGAAAAATAATATAAAAACGAATCTAGTGAGATAAAGGACAAAAATTAGAAATTCGTAATTTAGTTTATCAAGTTCAAGAATACTCCGTAACAATCAATTGTGGAGCAAAATTCAAGAATAAAGTTCAAAACTTGGATCCAATCAAAGATAAAAAAAATATATTTTTTTACCGTGAATAGTAACTTGTCATGAAAAGATAAAAATTTCATAACAAGTTCAGACCAATATTTCAGTGAAATAATATTTCGTACGAGTATGAATTAATATACGAAACTGTAATTGGATTTTCATCCTTCATGCGGTAATCCACGTAGACAGATCATTTCCACAATTTAATATAAATGAATACGAAGGGTGATTCACCACGCATGCGGTAATCCGCGTAGACATGTTATTCTCACAGATTATTAAGGAATTGAATGAATACAAAAGGTTTTCACCAGGCATGCGGTAATCCGCGTAGACAGGTTACTCCCACAGATCAATAAAGAATGAATACGAAGGGTTATTCACCATGCATGCGGTAGTCCGCGTAGACAGGTTACTCCCACATATCAATAAAGAAT
This sequence comes from Panax stipuleanatus, assembly GCA_020205555.1. Lineage (NCBI taxonomy): Eukaryota > Viridiplantae > Streptophyta > Magnoliopsida > Apiales > Araliaceae > Panax > Panax stipuleanatus. The sequence goes on along the minus strand of CM035126.1, from coordinate 15,167,681 downwards.
AGAGTAACAACCCTTACGAGTATTGAAAAAAATAGCATTCTTTATGAATATAAAAGAAATAATAACCCTTACCTCAGTAGAAGATTGGATACTGGAATAGTGTAGTAGCAGAATACTCTTCTTCTTTCTCTCTCTATAATTTTTTTCACTATTATAACTTTGCTCTTCAAGAATGGTGAGAAATGAATTAAATTAGCTTGCTATTTATAGGCTAGAAAAAAGTTAGTTAATTACACTTTAGTACCTCCATCTTTGCCTAAATTTTTTATTTAGTCCCTCAAGTTTATAAATCTTGCACCTCCACCCCTGCAACTACCCACCAACTATTTATTATCCACCAATAAGTGGGTCCCACATGTTAACCACCCATTAATTGCTAATTTATCCGATTAATTCTCCGTTTGGTCAATTTAATATCCGAAAATCAACTATTATCGAAATAAACGTCGATTTCTACTAACATTAATATTTGCAACACAATAAAAATATTTTTATCAACCATTCATCAATTATTATTTAAATTAATATTACAGAATCACAATAATGACAACTAGGTCGTTCCCAAGAAAGAGGGGGCCTTCCGATAAAGATTTATTCTTACTGGCGCGCAATTAAATAACCCCTTTTCTAGACAGAACTTTCTAGACATTGCCAATAATGCTATCTAATAATATCATTTAAATAATATAACTGACCATTATTGATTTAATAATATAAAATATTGTGCAGATGATACTGTGACAATAATTGAATCAATAATATGATATACTGTGCAACAACTACTGTAACAATTATTGAATACTGAGTGACTTCTTACGTAAGCATCAATAATCAAAGATATTGTGCAATACCGTGTGCTACTTTGCAACAACGCGTATTACTGTATTTTTATCACCGGATATTTTAACAGTTTAACGGTAAAAGTTTTGCCGTGAAAATGTTATTTCTGTCGCTTTCTATATCCGATAATTATTCCGTTGTGGGATTCACCAATGACTGCGCCGTCGTACGGATATTTTTTGACAAAAGAATATTCCCCGACACAACGAATATGTTATGACCACTTGCTTACTTTGTAAAATTTGCACATTCCACCCATAACTTACCACATTTATCAAATCAACACCTTACTATTTCAAAATAATATATAGAGGAAATTAAATCTTTATTCATAAAAGTTGGGGTTTTACATCCCGTATCGAAGAAATAATAAAAAAATTAATGACTAATATATTACATGAATGGACACTTAATGTCTTAAAAATTTTGAGTTAGATTAAATTCTAAACATATATGTTAGTGACTTGTGTATGAGTATGTGACGGATGGAATTCTCGGTTGTTTTCCAATAATAACTACAACACTTAAAGGAACTATTGACCAAGAAATTAAACCCATTGTAAAAGCTACTAGGAAAATGTATATTCCAATCTGTTATAAATCAAAAAGCAATTTTGATTAATATACACATGCTAAGCATTAAGAGGACCCTTGATTAATTATAAAGGATTGTAGTATGTCAAGGCTAGTACTTGTTACTATTTCCTTAAGACAATTATGTCAAACCAATAGCACACACAACGTGTGTGCAATAGTAGTCCTACAAATAGTACACAACAAACCAATGAATGCCAAGAACTCTCTCAAATGAACTCTGAATATGACTGAATTGATGAATTTTTTTTGGATGATCGAATGACTCACTTCGTTGGACATTTATAGGTGATTAATGTGACCCTTCATGACTGGACATGACCCTTTGGAACGACTGGACACATATAAAATGTATAAATGAAAAGGCATGGTTGTTCGTGCGCATGTGTGAAACGCTATTGAAACAACCAGCGTCGCTACTCTGGATAGCAGCACCGCGACTCTAGATAGCAGCGTTGCGGCGCTAGACTCACAGAAAGTCAGCGTTGTGGCGCCATACTTACCAGATTGTCAGCGATGTGACTCCGTGCCTAGGCGTTGTTCTCCTGTTCCAAAAACGACACAATTTCACCTACTAATAATAAATAAAATTAGGAACAAAGTAAACAAAAATCAAAAAAAAAATTGTCCAAAAAGATATATACAACGACCCAGGCCCTTGAGCTTGGCCCCAGGGGCGGCGGCGGCTGTCGTGCTTATGTTGTGAACCCAAACCAACTCTTGGCTATATCATCTCCACTCCACAAAAGTGGAGTAACCCTTAGAGCCCAAACTCAAGAGCAATCTAATTGTATATATACATATTGAATATTTAGTTCTCAATTGATATAGGACTCATGTTTCTCACAAACATTTATTATCATATTTAAGGGTGATCTTTGAGAGTAAATTTCTCATTTATTATTTTATCAATTTGAGTTTTCTAATACTTAATTTAATCTACTCATGCAGTAGAACACATTTATTTGTTGATTTATCTCAAATGTTAATGAAACTCACTTAAATTATAAGTTAAAAACTTATGTTTAAAAACTTTATTTAAGTTCAAATTCTAACCAAAGCAACGACAGATCACATCATCTAAAAATTCCAATGGCTTTTATTTGTATGATAAATTTGAGTGATGATAAATTTGCGTATGGCGTGTGGCTGCACAATAAGTCATGACCTTAGAGGAATATAGTGGGATGGATATATGACGTATTTATCCCGTTCAATTTGGTCCAATATCCTTTAAGGAAAGCTACATTACTAGTAGTACTAGTCTGCAGTCTGCACTGCCAAACAAAATTGGATTTCTCCACTAATGACCAAATCAAATACAAATAATATATATGACGACTTTAATTTCAATTTTTTTCTTGTCAGCAATGAGAATTATTAATTAATGGATCATATATTGATTAACCACGTAAACATGCATACCAGTATGAAACATGCAAAAATTGAGTGAAACATTTCTTCAAAACTTTAACGTCCATCCCTCATGTTTGTTGATTTGAATTGACATACGCAGGTAGAGGGAGAGGTCTTATGTATCAGCATTGGTGTCATAATTTTGTTGACTAAAATTTAATGAATTTAAATTAATTTTTAATTTAAAAATATCTCAGATTGACTTCAAAAAATTAAATTTAATCTTATATTTCAGAATGAAGGGAGTGTTTGGTTTCTATTATTATATTCATCTTTTATTCTCGATTTTCGGTTTTATTTTATTTAATTTCAGTTTCTTTTGAAACTATTATTTGTGAAATTAGACACGCAGCCGAATAATTTTTTATCTCTTCATTTTTATTTTTTGAAAGAATTTCACTGATTATATATAGCCAATAGCATGCAATAAAATTTTCTGTTAATTATGCTGCAAATATGTTGATAGAAGGTATCAGGAAAGTAATGCCCAGTTCAATTTTTCATCTTGGTAATCATCATATAGATCTATAATGCTAAATAAATTGATCGTGTTAAAAAGGTGGAAAAGAAATTGACTCAAAGAGCTTATAGGTTAATTAAAGGGTGGTCCTGATCCCGGCATAAAGAGTTTGTATACAAATTCTCTCTCTATAATTATATGGTTCTCCTAAGTCCTAATTGCTAAGTTACGTATAAAAACAAGTCTTGAGTCAATAATTTTTATGCTCTTTTTGTCCTTCAAAATGAAGGCGCAATAAAATAAGCAAATTATTCGGGCTCAATTCGTACTCGTTTGTCTAAAAGTTCGATTTGAGCTCGACTTGAAATATAACTAATTCAAATATGATCAAATTTTAAAGTACGATAAATTATTCGAACATTTTCAAATTATAATTTTCTATTGATACTCGAATCATATTCGTTCAAAAAGTTCAAACTGCTCGGGCTCGATTTAAGATCGTGCTAGTTAAACGAGTCTCAATCAAACCTTAGTTAATACGCGTTAAATTTTGTGAACTAAATTTGAACAAATAAATACTCGGCGGAACTCGATCCACTTACACCTTATTCAAAATGCAAAAAAGAAAAAGAAAAAAGAAAGGGGAATATTGACTCATTATGAAAGGCTTGCTTTATGCTTTTCCAAATCAATGAATGATGCATAAAATTCAAAATTTGCCCACTCCCCACTTGTCTAACTTATAATACAAACCAAAATAGCCCTCAAAATTCCGGTAATTCTGGTAATTCCCCGGCTCTTATGAAAAGATTGTACCAAAAGTCCATACCATCCTCAATCATTTGACATTCTAATTTCTCATTAGGCCCTCGAAATTCTGAAAACTCCATTTTTGAATCCTCAGCTGGTAATTCTTGTGTCCAAAAACTCTCGTCGATCTCCGGAAATGTACTCTCCGACGAGTCCATTTGTTCTTGTTTAACAGCCCCCGTGGTCATGGCCGGTAAGTCCGTGACCGATGAGAGTTCACTAGACGACCTTTGGGGCGAAATCGACACATACCCAGATCCACAAACCTCGGGTCGGGCAGAGAAATCTGGGTTTTTGTATCGTAATTGGGAGGGTCGATCATAATTTTTGAGTTTTTTCTTTAAATGAGTATGCCAAACATTTTTAATTTCATTGTCAGTTCTTCCCGGTAATTTCGCCGCCATCGCAGACCATCTGAAAATAAAACAAAATGATTCATATAAATATTAGCACTACGACTGTATTTTATTGCTGTAGTTTCATAGATGGACTATATATTAATCTAATAAGTATGATTGAGGACGGCGAATCTTTTGATCAACTATAATTAAATTATTCTTCAATAAAACAAAATTACACACACACATAAAGCAATTTATAATATATCATGTGAATATTGATCTCATATACTTATTGGAGTTTTTGAGTCCCCCCATGTATATGCAAAGAGAAAACTCCAAACAAAAATCCATGCAATGCAGACTATTACTATATTGTTATAGTTATAGAAAAGTGTGACACGTGACATATATATATATATATATATATATATATATATATGTGTGTGTGTGTGTGTATTTTATTCCTATGATCACTCCCAGAAATTATATTGCTTGATTCGTAAGTTTATGCCTATCATTGATACTAATCAATATATTACTTTAATTTGTTTTAATATTTCTAGAATAATTAATGATTTAATTAATAACGTACATATTTCGATATGAAAATAATAAATTAATTCAAATTTGATCAGAGTTCTGATTGATGCGCACCTATTACCAAGCATTTCATGTAGCTGAAAGATGGTATCCTCCTCTTCCTTGGTGAAATTTCCCCTCTTAATATCCGGTCGCAAATAGTTTGTCCATCGGAGTCTGCAACTCTTTCCGCATCTTAAAAGACCTAAAAACATGATAAGTAAAGAAAAAAAAGAAGACAACCATTAAATAGTGATTAGAAAATGGCACATCTTAAAATCATATGATCAAATTAAAACCCATCTCAATTCTCAGTTATGCAACAAAATTTATTTGTACAGTGGATCATTTTGAACATAAGTTTTATCTTTGTTAGAACATTATTATCATTCCCCCATAAAAAGCCATATGCGGGATAAACATGTGAGCATAAAAGTATGTACTTTATTTTATATCATTAATTATCATATCGACCAAGTGGATAGAGGGCTGCTAGCTAGAACTTAACATCAATATTCTACGAGGAAATGTTATATCAACTACTTCTTCAGTTTTAATGAGATATAATTTAATTTTTGAAGTCAAACGACGATATATTAAATTTTAAATTGACGTGGATTAATTTAATTTTAGTTGATACAATAATTATAATCGTATAGTATATAACAAAAAATTATTAATCACAAAATTTATTTCATTCTAAATTTTTATTAGTTATACCGATTTTAAAGTTTAATATGCTGTCGTTTGAACTCAAAATTATTCAAATTATATATTTAATTTTGAACCGGTGGAGTATCAGATACCACTAGAGATAGAACTCATGATTATTGATAATAAATTTACACGTATAAGTTTGATTTCATAAAGAAAATATGTGTATGAAAACAAAGGAATCAAATGATCATATAGTTTAACGACCAATCTTCATGGAAAATGATCACTTTTCTCCCATCCTCAATCTCTCGGAGAAATTGGATCATAAATGACCTAAACTATATCTCAATGGAAAAAATAAAAAAGGAATTAGAAAGAAAAAAGAATGGCTTTTCAAAATTACCAGCTTGTTTTGGAAGAGCCCGCCAATTTGCATGGCCATGTTGTTGGATATATGAGATGAGAACTTGATCTTCTTCAGTAGTCCATGGCCCTTTCTTCAGTCCCATCTTCTCACAACAAGGAGCTCTCACCATCTCAAAATTGTGTCACTCTCTCTCTAGATCTCTCTTTGTTTTCTTTTCTAACTCTCTCTCTCAGTATAGTTCTTTTTTATATATATCTCCTATTATTTGATATATATATATATATATATATATATATATATATATATAGAGAGAGAGAGAGAGAGAGAGAGAGAGAGAGAGAGAGAGAGATGTCTCAAAGCTCAAAGTGTGGTATAGGCCAGGGGTGGGTATTTATCCTAAAAACTTACACAGAGTACGTAAATAGGATAATTATATACACAATAATCCAACTACAGCATCTACATTCATAAAGTCTTAACTCGAATTTTCCAGGAAAGAGAATCTCTCTCTCCTCTCTCTTTCCATATATATTTATTTATTTCAAAATATATAAGACTAAAATAGTACTTTTAACTGATTGTTTATTAGTAAAACTGGGACAGTACTAGCTAGAGATATATATACTATTAATTAACTGTCTTTTATATAGTGTTCATTTGGTAAAACAAAAACAAAAAAGGATCGAGGGGGGCCCATTAGTCTTGCATGGATCTTTATATATTATTATGCATAATGATGATGAGAGCAAACAAATTGTAGTGCAATTTGTTCTTATATATTATATATGAATATCCTGTACTTATCATTGAAAAGATCGACTGCAAATAGTTTGAATTAAAATGAATAAACACATGTGAAAGTGGTAAAATTGGCTAAATTTATTAATTTACTGACTCATATTTTACTGCAGCAACCGTCAACCCACGAGTTTTGATACCGATCTCACAAGGCACCTACATTGCTCAAAAAATCCGCACTATTATTTTTAGTCCTTGTTTAATAAATAATCCATCTCATTAGCTATATAATTGCGTAAGAAACAAAATTACATTGAAAAACAAGATTTTGTGTTGGGGAGATGGGGATTCACAAAGTTGTTAATATACTTGATCCCTCGATCCAAAATATTGGATTAATATTAATTTGTTGAAGTCAAAATTTTAAAATTCAAAGTTATTATATATATTTAGAATGCACCTATAGACTAACACTTTTTTACCCCTTAACATCTTCTTGTTATATATCCAAACGATTTTTGCATTTTTGTAATCTACATACCCAAATAACTAATTTTTTCTTTGTTAAAAAATTCAACACAAATTAATTAATTCAACACAAAAAAAACTGTTGGACATATTTTGTTTTACTTCTACGTTACAACTCTAGTACCTCTTGTACTTGGTAGGGTGAAGGAGCTCGACTAGCAAACCCTATTTCATTCACCTTATGATCCATATGAAATACTTAGCACAAACATTTAAGAAATCCAAAAATTAAAGCCAAATAATATATAAGGGAACTAAACCTCCAACTATATAAAGTATTGACTAATTAACACCAACTTAATTTATCGAACCTATAGGCTATAGCACATCACAAGTGGCCCTAATAGTTTTAATAGTTCATTTTTTCAGTTAAAAATACTCTTTCAAATGATCATATTAATTAGGTACGTATATATCCATTAAAAGTTGATTATAGACCATATAATATAATTAACAAGTTATTTGGTGATCATTTTGCAACTTGAATGCTCTCTTGTTGATAAAAGTAAAATTTCATTTTAGCTAAATTATTATTTGGTTTATCGAAGCTAATTTTCTTAGCTCAAAAAGATTATTATTAGATATTGAAATTAACTTTTTCTTTTTCCAAAACCCAATCAAATTAAGGTAAAACACAAAATATCATTAATTTAGCTTATGAATAGGAGAAGCTGGAGGGGAAGAGAGGCATATGGTTCACATTTTTTTTTTATTTTCTTTATTAACATTTGCAGTGCAAGTTTAAAAGAGTGAAAATAGTACTGATGCATGCATATCCCCTTTTTTTGAACAAACTTACAAAAAAGGAGATTTTAATAATATAAAAAAAACATGTTCTAATGATTTATATGGGTCAATACTTTGGATTTCTTTTTAATGTATGGTCAAAGTCCAATTTTGAAATTTCACATTGGAGAATTATTGACCCTTCAGACAAAGCCAACTGTTAAGAATATTCCTGCACGGTGACGCCTACTTCTAGTAGCCACTTGGCTTCCTAGTAGTACGTACTAATCAACGATCTAAATACCGTAAGCCTTTGCCCTACTAGTACCATACAACGCATATGTTATCCACAAGGTTGAGAGATATTGGCCCAAAGACTTAAAAAATTGAATGAAAAATTAAAAAAATCAAAAATAAATAAATAAGACAAAAATAAATGAACGAAACAATAAATGAACAAAAATGAAAAACTTTGAGTTTTGGCTCCCTAGCTAGGGTTCGGTCATCCTAAGGTTCAGTCACTCCTAAGTGGTCCCACCTCAAGACAAATTCTAATAATAAATTTTTTGATTGAACTTGATTTGAACTACCGGAACGAAACAATGATAAAACAAAGAAAACGAGTGCAGAAAGAACAAGAAAGTCAAGGTGGGGTTCGGCCACCCTAGGGATTAATCTCTCGAGGGCACACCGCTTCATTTTTCTCGAAAGTCTTGTCGAATAAGTTTTGAGCGGTGCAAATGATGGAATAACGAACTTGAACCACAAAAAGAAGCAAGTAAACTTGTGAGGGTCTAGAAATAGTTTTCCTTAAATTTTTCCTGATAAGAGAAGTTTCTCATAGGGCCAAGAATCAGGAGAAAATGATGAAAATGGAGCAAGAAAAGCCAAGTCGAGCAAAGAGGACCGAAGTAGGCATGAACCAAGGTTTGGCCCCTCAGCCCTTCCCCCTAAGGTTTTCTAGAGCATGGCCTTCCCTGTTCAGTGCTAGCTCCTCCGAGATTTCTGACGACAAGATTAAATGACATGATGATCAGATGAAGGAAGAAGAGCGGAAATGCATGGATTGAGCAACAAAAACCTTGGAATACAAGACCTGAGAGAGATGTCCATAAGTCCTGAGGCAGAAGGCTTATGGAGGTAATTCATATTGAGAATTAATTGAGGGATTGGATTGGCGGCTAGAAAGACTAGACAATTTGGGCATTACTTGGATAACTAAAGGTATTTCTGAAATTTCTCCTAAGATCACATGTCAGGGACATGACCCAGACATGTGTCGGGTGATCACTTTTCAGGAAACTCAATAAAAACTCATTTCATTCCTGAAGAAGACACTTTTGGAACTTTTGATTCTCTTGAGACCTAAGATATCCGAGAAGACTTTTTTATCTTAAGAGTTCTGACACGTGATACTAAAGTAATTGCCTACCTTTTCTCCTCTTCTATTCAACTCATCAATCAATTCTGTACTTTTCGTGAATTTCTCTCTTCCTCAACTAATACAGAACTCAAACTCTAGCGACGGTACAATTCCCTTACCCACATGGGTCAAATTCTCCCATTATAGTTGGGGTGCTAGGCTAATTACTTTTTTGTGGGTTGGGGGGGGGGGGGGGGGGGGGGTTCAACTTTCAAGGATAGAGTGTTTTTGGGGTTTGAGGGTTGGGGTTGGGGTGGGTTTCTTTAAATGTATGGGATTATTAATGATACCAAAAAAGAAATCAATACGATCTAAATGTGAGCCTACAATAGACAACGTCCTACAATTAGAAGGCTATTTTTTTTTTTTTGGTAACTAAGAGACTTATAATCACCATTATTTCGAATCCCTATTGAGGTAACATAACGTTAGATTTCTCAAAAAAATTATCTCGAATAACATTTCAAATGATTTTACATTGCTACAATATTCGTTAGGGGAGATGGGGTTCTGTAAATGTATGGGATTATTAATGACACCAAAAAAAAAAAGCAACGATCTAGACGGGAGCCTACTATAGACAACGTCCTACAATATATTAGAAGGCTATTTTTTTTAGGTAACTAAAAGACTTGTAATCACCATTATTTCGAATCCGTATTGAGTAAGACTAATATTAGGTTTTTTTAAAAATTATCTTAAATAATATTTCAAATGATTTAACATTGCTACATTCGTTAAGTACATTATTTGTAATTAATTACATCATAAATATCATCATCATTTAATACCATATTATTTGGCATATAAAATTTGAGACTCTTAAGAATGCCAAATAAATAAAACAGCCATATGAATTGAGTTAAATACATTTTTAGTTATTAAAGTGGGGTCCCATGTACAAATACATCAATGATGCATGACTGAACTATTTTTTTTACAGTTGAACTAATATTTTTCACAAAATATTCACAATTAGTTTAGCCTATTAAATTTTTAACGGAAGACGATATGGCAAGAAGACCTGTCTATCTTTGAATAAATTAAACTAGCACGACACCCATGGGGCCTTATTTGTTTTTTTAATAGTAATTCTTTTTAGTAGAAAGCTTTTTTAATAATTGGATAATATATTATATTTGTACTTATATTATAATAGTAGTAGTAACAATTTAGTAGTATTATGTTAGATGATTTTTTCTATTTATACTTGAAATATAATTTTACTTGTATTTTAATAATAGTAACAAATATAAATTAGTTAAAATAATTTGTATGAATTTTTTTCTCAAACTATAATATTTAAGTAGCAATAAAAACTTTTTTAATAATGATAACAAATTAAAATTTGGCAAGTTTGTGAAAATAATATAGTTAGAATTTTTTTTCTTCCTCACTATATTATCCAAGTAGTAATGTAATTTTAATTAAAAATAACAAAATAGTATTATATAAGATGATCTTATTTTGATTCTTTCCCTATAAAATTATATTATACTAATTTTCTATCCTTATAAAATTATGCTACTAATTGTAATTTTTAATTTGGATAGATTGATAATAAAAGTTGACTTAATGTCCAACCAGAAAATAAGTGAATATATACCAATTACTAAGAAGAAGTGAGTGTTATTATAATTATCCAGAGGAGATGTAATTTATTTTACTCTGACTATTAATATAAAGTGAGTTTTTAATGATGTTAGTCCGCTTAGGCATGCCACATATGGATAAGTATCATCAATATAATAATTTTTTTTCTCATATGCAATTCACGTGCAATTCTTCCGTTTAAAATCAATAAGTTTAATGATTTTTGAAACTTTTGTTAAAAAATTAAGTTCATTTAGTCAAATAAAAAAAATTGAATTCATTAATGTAAATATAAAACGAACCTCAATTCAATGATGAAAAAAGAATTTAACCCTAAATGGATACTATACTTCACAAATATTGTCCTATGATTTTGATTTTTGGATGGTGGGAATTTTAGGGAGTATCAATATTAACAGCTAAACCTAGCCATAATATATATATATATATATATATATATATATATATATATATATATATATATACACACGATATAATCTTAAGTTCACCTAACTAAAAGCTCACCCAAACTCACCCTCCTTTAGCGACGGACCGGGCGACGGTTCGTCCGTCACTATATATACAACCGTCGTCTACATGATATCCGTCGCTATATGTTGTCCGTCGCTAAAAGTTAAGACGACGGTTGTATATATAGCGACGGATCAAACTGTCGCCCGGTCCGTCGTTAAAGGGGAGTGAGTTGGGTGAGATTTTAGTTGGGAGAGCTTAAGATCCGGACCGATATATATATATATATTGACAATTGTATATATATAATATTATATATATATTCTATTAACTTTTTGTGTCACTCCGCCATATATATTAGCAATGATATTTATATAGTTGATGCAGCATGATGCAATCGATAAGTGAAGTGGACTCATTCTCATTTTGCCAAACTTCTTTGTCCAACAAACTTTATATATATATATATATATATATATATATATATATATATATATATATATATATATATATTATGATCAAGCTGTGATTGACCAACCTAAGTCAATAAATACATTGAATTTTACTGTACTATATTTTAGAATTAGAATTCCAACAAAACATGATCAGTGCAAAACCCTACGACTTGGCCTTGCGAGTCTAAGTCAACATTTTTGAGCCAACCTTTACCATTGTCTAAACATATACTAATATATAGGGCGTTATTAATTGTTATCCTCTTATATGATCTTATGTTATTTTCGTGAGTGTAATTGATGATAAAACACTCAGATATAAAAAAATTGTTCATGACCTAATGAACTCGGCCGTCGTGCATGTCGAATTGAAGTCATAAAAAAATAACATTAAAACCAAGTAGAAATAAGATGAAAATTGTCCTGAAATTCCACTACTCGGGCGAAGACCAAATACTTGGTGATGTGTTAAAATTATGTACTATAAGTGTACAGTGTCAAATTAAAGAACTGGTAAGTACAAGTCGAACTTAGGACCGGTTCAAACTTTTTGGGGGTCTCAAGCTAAATCTTAAATTGCGGCCTTTTTTTAAATTTTTAGAGGGAAAGAGAGAGCGGTAGAGAGAGAGAGAGTAATACGTAGAGAGAGACTGAAGCCAGTGGTCAGTGAACCTTGGGGAAAAAAATTCAGCCTTAAAAAAAAGAAGAATAAATTTCAGTCTTCTGTTAGAGAAAAAAAAATATCTTGTATGATTGCACTTGTAGTTTTGGGCTTTTTTAATGGGCTCTAACATATATGAATTATTAAAATTTGGGGGTCTTCTCAATTTTGGGAGCTCAAGCCACTGCTTACATGGCTTAGCATATGAGCCGGCATTAGATTAATTTTAATGTATCCATAATATCTATTTTAAGCAAATTAGAAATAAAGATTGAAAATTGATTTAACTAGACAATCTAAGAATCCAAATCCATTAAACAATAAACGCAATAAGTAATTCAATCTCTTCGATTTTTATAACTTAATTATGATTTTGATCTCCATTCTCTTTAATTTAATAATTTTACAATTAACGTGAGTAATCATAGACTATATAAGAACAAAAACATGTAAAAATAGTTCCCCGTTTTAATATACTACAAATTTAGATACTACTTATACTAATTTATATAGCTGATTAGTGGACAACTTGAATTTACAACACAAACATAAATGAAAATTTCTTGTCCTGATGTATATCACTGTTATTCAGTTACTAGGGTCACTGTACGTACGATCATAAAGTTGCACAAATTTTTTTTTATGAGAATCTATCCGCAGATTCAAATTGAGGGCGCATAAGTTAAAAGTGACTTATTGCTGGTGACCAACACTCCTAATACACAAATATTGTTACATATGAGGTTTAGATTACAAATACAAAGACTGCAGTGCAGCTATCTCAAGCTCATATCAGGATCATCTTCATCATCCGGATCTAAATCACTCGACAGCCTAAATTTCTTTCCATCTCTTGGCCCTGTTCTTCCCTTTTTTGGTTTCCCCCTAGATAAGAAACGGGAGTGGTTAGTATAAAGTTAATTTTGGTCAATTGACCAATACAATGTCGATACCCAGGCTGAGAGGTGATCTCTCTCTGCATGTCAGTACTGTATTGGTCAATTGACCAACTTACCATGAAGTTAACTTCATGGTAACCGGATCCAGAAGAAACACTCCAAACGGCACAAATATTCACATACTAAAAAATGTATATTTAAAAACCTATGGCATACTTCCTGAAATATCAACGAGAATATAATCTTTGTATCAACAAAAAGATTTAGAATTTGGGTTTCAAGGGATGGGGCGTGTACTTACGGTCCATTGGTAGCTAAGGCTCCACCCTTGGGCCGACCTTGACCCATATCTGACTTTCCATCTACAGTGAAAGCAAGAAGGGAGAAGGGTTACCAATCAAGGTAAAGGGAAATAATAATCTTATCCATATTATGAGCTCACCTTCTCGTCCAATTCCTAGCTCTTCTGCCTACATAAACAAAACAAAGTGAAGTTCAACAATGTATAATCTGACTAACAAATTCCAAGTTCATGTGAAGTATTCAAGCAATTCTAAACATATTTTTAATTCCCAAAACAGGAGTAGAAAATTAGATTGCAGTACACCAAGAGGATGAGAGTAAGGTGTCAATTGAAGAAAAATTACCTAACAGTGTAAGAAATTTTAAATCCAGAAAAGCTGTTATCCACTAATAAGAAAGTGGTTATTTCAAGGAAAAAATATAACACAAGCACCATGTGAGACACTGATGAATCAAAATAGCATACTCGTAACCATAGTTCAAAAAAAAGACACATAATACTATCTTCAACACTCGACAGAAGAAGGCCATTGCATTACGAACTGAAGAATTTAATTTATAATTAAGTATTTGAAACAGAGTCAAAAAGGTGTCAGATCCATTATCTCAGCCAGTATTGTGTCCTTCCAATAGATGGGTTAGTTATCTTATACGCTTTGTTTGCTTGGAAATTGGAAACAGTGACGAAAATGAAAGGAAAAGTAAAGCAATATAAAACTCGCATGACACATAAAACAATAGAGCCCTTTATAAAATCAAAGTCTTAGTTCAAGGTTTTTAAATTCTGCAGTACATTGGTCATGTATTCTTCGATGTACGAGCGAAGAACATAAATATATGATTACTCGTAATAAAAGACGGTATAACACTATGCTGAAAATTAGATCTTATAAAATAAGCTCTGAGAAATAAATATTGCAATACGTACTGCAGGAGAGGTAACTGATGACAATGAAAAGAGCCTATCCTCAAGCTGAAACTTTTTGGATCTCTTTAGGCTGCGCCACAATGTTATAAGAACTTTGTCACTAAAAAGTTGAACCAATAAATTCTTCTTATAAAGAAATAGAGTGCGAGAAAAACTTATTATTGCAGTAAATATGTGAGAATCAGTAGTGCAGATACCAGGAGTTATGTGCAGAGCTGCTATTGATCTGATAGAAAGATGTCCATCAGAATCACTAATTATAGCAATCATCAAACCAACGGAAATGACACTATGTTAAAAAGTTGTTATCGATGATGGGAATTGTAGGGATTATTTACATAATTAAATTTCACGGCAGAAGTAAATGATCTCCTTAGGGACGCCCACACATAGTTTACTATGGGAGTACCTCGTGTGCATTGTTTGTAGGGTATTGCACCTGGTAGTTTATCCAATGCATACCTAAGGGTAGTGGCTGCAAGTTCTACCATCATAATTACCTTCCGTCTTTTTTTTTTCTTTTTTAGACAAGTCACGTATATGAAAAACTTTAATCAATATCATAAAGCCAAGTCCAAATGTCTTGAGCTTATTCCAGCAACGAATTCCCCTTTGCTTGATGTCCTGCAATTGTTCGCCACAACCCCCTTCTCCTCTTAACAAGACTGCTTTGACAGAAACTTTCTAGTAGTTTTGAAAGGTAACTGAATTTTTGAAGTATAGTTATTTTCTAAAGTGCCATGACATCAATCCACGTTTTTTTCTAGTATTTTCCATTGACTTCCGAATGTACATCAGAAGTGAAGATTCTGTCAGATACCTACTGAAAAAAAAATGGTATCTTCCTAGAGAAATGCTTACACTATGTTTATTCAGGCTGCGATAACCGATATCTTATGCATAGTGATTATTCCTCAGTTTCACAAGATGCTTCAAGCAAAGGGTACAATGTAAAAATCATTCAAAACCATGATATGGAAAGTTAATTAGAATTTTCGGATGCAAAATTTCGTAACTCAGGCATGTAGATTCCATTAGAATGAGAAACCTCTTTGTCATCACTTAACCAATAATGCAACTCATAGCACTGTTCTAGGATAGAAGCCATAACCGATTATTGACAAGGCAACATTGCTTATCTTACTCATTCAAACTGCAAAGTATCAAATTGATGGTTTAATATTAGGCACCATAAGCCCCATTAACATAACATTGTAAAGGTGAATATACAATATTAATATGGCGAATTACCTAATTATATATTATATTTTAGTAACTAGTATACGACAAGTGACATTCTAGTACGTAATGGTTGTAGGTTAAGGACATCAAAATTGATTGAGTGCAGAGCGACTTTTGCAAAGGTAGGACCAGAAACAAAAACATGTGATACTTGATCGCGGGTAAATAAAGATAGAAGGGCAGCTTTTGATATCTTGTATGACTATACAAAGTAAATCAAGAAGTGCATTATCCATGTAAATTGAGTGTAACGCGAATAAAATAGAATGCTTCTGAAGTTTGACTTATCAAGTCTTTGTAAGTTACGATCTAAATAATGGAGATTCATACAAGATAGTAAAGTCTAGCTAGAGTTTAAGATGCGAGATATTTGATACTAAAGAAACAACGTCTCCATAGAATGAGCAATTATTACATATAGAATATCGAGATAGATGAACGGAGTTGCAAGAAAATCTACAATCAGAAACGATATCCATTCAAAGGAATTTAAAAGTGGCATTGCTAGAAGATATAAGGAAAAGAGACCAACAGTAATCATCTGGTAATAGCAAACATCAATCAACATACTAGTCAATGTCATCTTGGATACAACCAAGGTTGGAAAAAGAATATGATCATCTTGGATCCAACCAAGGTTTAGAGTCTTGGACTCTATTAGATTTAACTGGAAAAGAAGGGTTCACGTAGATCTAGTCAAATCAATTTGTTTTGAGTTCCATCCAATGCAGCATACTGAGCACCAAATTTTTCTTAGATAAAGGATAACCCTCGAATGGCAGTCCACCAAGTTAGTCATACATGAGCAGACCTAGGATAATTACTGATGGAGGAAATACTTATGTGCTGAGGCTGAGGAAGGGGGTGGGGGGAAGTACATTTTTAGGTCATATTTAAAATTTATGCTAAATTATATAGTTTAGAAAGAAAAAAATTGCGCAACTTTGGAAGGGTCATCATCACGCTTAAAGTATATGTTAGTCAGCCCCTGGTTTGATGTAGACATGAGGTGGAGCTCGAAACTTACCACATCACATTCTTGTTATGCTAATACTGTTACACAATTAAGGAAAAACTAACTAGCTCCTTATGTTCTCTTCCCTCAACAAAATCATAGTGTCTAGCACAAAAATGTTACGGACAAATCTCCTAATTCTCATATTTCAGTCAATTTGTATACTATCATCCTTGCAAAGATAAACATTTCTGCTGAAATAACTCCAAAAGAAAAGTTTTATTTTGTTTTAAGACACTGAAATTTACAGAGCTTAAATGACCAAATCATGTAGTATAAGAAATAATAGAATGTAAAACAGAAAAAGAAACAATGCACGAGGAAAAAAACATAGGGCAACATCTCGAGCTGCATACTTTGTGGTGTTTTTCGTTGAAGAAAGAAAGCCTTCAAAACCTTTCCAAATATTCCCAAAATTGCTTGATTCTTGTAAGTAGCTCGTCTCTAACTCATAAACCTACAATATAACCCAACACACTTAACTCGCATCTTAACTTATAGTATAATTTCTGCATGAAACAACCAAATTTACAATAACTTAAAAGGGAAATGATAAAAGTTGGAGTAGAGCTCATCGGATAAAATTTGGAGTGCATTTATCATTTCACTAATTTAAACTTATATCTCAAAATTATCAAACTATATATACATAACTAAATATAAATATAACAGTATACTTGTTTCTCGATAGTACGAAGCTCTTCCTGAAGCTTCTGTCTCTTGCCGACGAGAGATGTAAGCATGGCCTTAGGGTTTGAACCTCTTTGCCCTGAAACCACAAAAAAAAAAAGACGAAAACTTTATTATTCAGAAGATTCAACGATTGCATGAGAATGATGGAATTGAGCAAAAAGGGGATAAATATTGGAGTTTTACCTTGAGAATCCATTGTACGCACCAAATTCAGACCAGAGAAAACTGTAATTTGAATTCAACAAGAATGAATCGCTGAAATTTAATCGGTTTTGGACTTTTGGGTGAAATAATATGAAATAGAAAGGAATGCTTGATGTATACTTCGGCTCAAGTGGTATTCTAGAGGTTCAAACCCCTCCCCAAATTAGGAGGAAAAAAAATGGCAAAAAGGGGTTTTAACGATTTCAACGCTAAATTTTAAAAATATGCACCAACCAATCCAACTAATTAAAATTTATAAACGAAATCATTCCGTAAATTTAATTGGGCCGCAATCTAATATTTTCGCACATGTCTCTAAAACACATAAAAAATTAGAAACATTGTTTATGTAGAAAAAGTAAAAAATTAAAACATTTGTTTGAAAAAATAGAAGAAATAAATCAAAATCATTAATGCTTTTGGTTTTCTTCTCCTTTGTATTGAGATTCTTCTCATCTGTAACTTTTCTCCTTCATTTTAGATCTTCTTCATTTCGGTTTTTTCCTTCTTCATCTGAGTTTTTACTGCCTTATTTTTTCCTCTCAGTTGGGGTTTTTTTTATATTGTTATTTGAGTTAAACATTTTTCTTCTAATTTCTTTTATTTTCCATCTTTTTTCATATATGCAGAAGAAATATATCTATATTAATGGGTATGTTCATAGATAGAGTATGAATATGCGATCAAGGCTTTATTAGAAGTCATAATTTTATCATAGATGAGGAAGTATATAATGGTGATTGGGAGCATTTTTTAGGGTTTTCAATTGTGGAAGATCTTGAACGTGATGTAGTGAACTAGTGATTAAGAAGAACGATTGATTCATAACTGTAAATGACCAATATCCCAACAAATGCCCTAAAGTTTTAGAGGGCAAATCAAGTTTCAATAGATCCCCAATATAGGTAAGTTTGCAAACCCCAAGTCTGGTTCTAAATTTACTCGTTGAAAATCCTTTAAAGCCAGAAGTAAGTCTCGTCGTGTCCAACTATGATCTCAAATCAATATTTTTGTGGATTAAACTTTTTTTATAATTCCACTCCGAAAATATGCAATCTAATTTGGCAGCCGTCTAATAAATTTAACAAAATGGTCTAATTTATATGTTTTAATTAATTCAGTTGATTAATTATATATTTTTAAATGTTAATGATGTAATGTTGAAAAGATTAAAACAACTATGGGATAAAACAAATTTTTGCCTATATGAAATCTAGGGCTAGAGCACCGACACAGATAAAATCTCAGCTTTTTTAAGAGGAGCCAGCAAGTTAGTTGGAAATTATTTCTTCGTTTAGAAATTATTTTCCGTATTTTTAGCATTTAAATATATATGAAAAACACTTATTTTTTGAAAAAACACCTCATTTATATTATAGTGATATGTTCAAAATAGTGTTGCGATATATCATATATTACAACAAATTCATGTGATATTAAATACTGACATATATAAATATAGAGTAGAAAATTATAAAAAAAGACCATATACTAAAATTATTACGCTAATCACAATTTATATAAATATTTGACATTCCTTATTATTAGAAATTCTTGTATTTTTGTATACATCGAATTTATTGATTCATTGATCTCTTAGAAATTAATCAACATATAAATTATTATTTCATTCAAAATAAGGATGACAATTTGTCTCATTTTCATGGTGATCTGTATACCCCTGCCTCAAATGGAGGCACTGATTTTGATTCTAATCGGGGATGAAAAATCAACGAATATTTTTTTATTGGGATGGAGAGTGGATGATATTTGCTTCCCCGTCCTAATTCCAGCCCTTGAATAGTTATGGATTAATTAATATTTATATTTATGCTATTATATATTATATAATTAAAATATATGTCCTTATATGTGTGTGTATATATATATATATTATGCTTTGATTTTTCTTAATTTTATTATGTATGCGCTAAAATATAATTAATTTTTTTGTATATATTATTATAAATAAAACTAATATTAATTTTTTTATTTAAAAATTTATAAAATATTAATCCCACGGTAATATAAATTCTTCGTGAAGGTTTAAATTATTCGGGAGATGAAGATGATTATTAATACCGAGAGGCTTTAGGCTCCGTGGCCCACACTAATAGCCCCAAGAAATAACTGGGCTAGACTTTTTGCTTTTCAGAAAGAGTGGATGGATAACTGAGTGAGTGGGGGTGGCAAATTAAAGTGGACATTCTTTTTCAGAAAAGAATGGACACAGCACAGCCCCGCGCCTCATTTTCATTTTTCCTTACAGCACGAATCTCTCTCTCTCTCTGTGGGGAAAAAAAAATGAGAGAGCAGAGAATATTAATTGAATTATTATCTTTGAAAACATTTAACTCCCATTTGTATTTATTCTCTTCGGTGGTCGTCTTTTATTCTACTTTCCTCTCCATAAAAAGTATTTTTCCCTCTCTTTATTTCTCTTTTTTTTCTTCATTATACAAAAAACTAAGAACACAATCTTTGCAACCAAATCCAGTGGCTATGTCGTTCAGAGGGGTAAGTTCTAGGTAGTTATGGTTCCATTTTATCTTTTGTATTGCTCTGTATAGATCCCACTTTACTTTTTGCATGTGCAGATTCTATGTAAGATGTATGCAAATTTATGCTTTTATATTGTATGTTATATGTAGAGTTTTTGATGTAGTGATCTGGGTTTTTTTTTAAAATTTGTTTCCCCGTATGCTATTTGTATTGTTCCATATGTCTAGAAATTCAGTTTAATTTAATTTTGGTGTGAATTCCATTACTTGTAGACAATTGACCAAAGTGTGCAATTTTAACTTTAATTTTGTTAAGTTAATTAATGTAATTCATGCGTCTAATGCATAATAGAATAACAGTTTGATTCTATGTTGGCTACTGTTTGTGAGGAATAAGAATCTTGATCTTCTTGTTGGTTTTGTGAAATTGTGAAGCAAGGCGGGTCTTAAGAATCTGATATAAGGTTTTCGAGTATAACACAAATGAATTTCAGTTGAAAATATTAGTGGGAAATTGCATAGAACCTAAAGATCATCGGGTTTGATGATTTGTTGATGGAAAGAAATGATTCTTTGTCTCATTACCATTGTAAAGTTGAGATTAAGAAGAAAGTAGGAGTAAAAGCGAAAGATAAAATTTTAATCTTAATGTAACTTTTTTGTTTCTGTTGCATTGATGCAGAATAATATTTGTAATGTTAACTATGAATTCAGATTTAAGGAGTAAAGAAAGGACGGTGGAAATCACATTTCTTTTGATTTTCTCTACATTTTATTTTTCATTACCAAATCCATGAGCGAAAGAGATTGTTGTAAGGGTTGGAAAGGTGGGGGTGCTATGACACAAATAAGGCCGGGATGACATTCTTTTAATATGCTTCATTTTGTAGTGGAATTTCTATGTGAGATTTGTGCTTGCCTAGATTTATTCTTTCCTTTTCTTGGTATAGTCTTTGAAAGGTTAATGGAAAGGCAAGGAATATTCGTAAAGGTTTTGTTTCTCAAGTATATTTCCTTTAATATAGCAAATTATTTTATGAGTTATAAAATATATTACCAGATTATTGGTATGCACATTGCCTTTGATCTTTCCCTCATTTTTTATAAGCATAATGGAAGGGTTAAAGTATTCTATCCATGTTCTTTTACTGTAAATGCAGTAAACATGGGACATTACAGGGCATTGTGCTTATAAACTTCTACCATTGATTTATAGAATATGAAAGTTGAGTGTGTTAGACCATCTTTCAAAACACTACAGAGCTATGATCAGCATGTGGCCTTATCTTGAGCCAACATTCATTTTCTTGTACTTGTAGACAAATGCATCATCTGGCATGGGTGTTGCTGATCAAAGTAAAAGCACATATCTGGAACTGCAGAGGAAGAAGGTTCACCGTTATGTAATTTTTAAGATTGATGAGAAGAAGAAAGAGGTGGTGGTCGAAAAGACTGGAGGTCCAGCTGAGAGCTACGATGACTTCACTGCATCTCTACCCGAGAATGATTGCCGATATGCAGTCTATGACTATGATTTTGTGACTTCTGAGAATTGCCAAAAGAGCAAGATCTTCTTTATTGCATGGTCAGTTTTCTGATTTCTGTGATTCAAATCTTGTGTTTTTTGCATTTGAAACCATCACTGATAAACCATTTATTGTCAGATATCTTTTTCTGCTGAAACTTGAAGATTAGTTTTATATAATGATTTTTTTTATTTTTTATTTTTGGTTCTGTACATGATGTGGAGGGATCACTAGGACCTTATCATCAAATGTTCTCACATTATTATCTATTTTGTTGAATTGTGTAATTATACTCTTGCATCATCACCAAATTGTTTCCTTGCCGCTTGATTAGCTTACTATTTTTTTTATTGTTCTCTAAACAAGGCAATTGACTTTCCATTGGATTACGAATTGAAGATATTAATTCTGGAATTCGTCAATATTTTGTTTCAACTAGGGGCTTTTGTTTTATGGTTCACTTATTGTTTCATAGTGGAAACTTTAAAGTGACACATTTTCTACACCACTAATAAGTGGGAGGAAGGGATTGATGTTACACTTTTCTGAAGCTCTGTAACAGGTTTTGTGAGGACTGATTGATGTTACGTTACTATTGATATCTCCATCTATCCATGTAACTATATATATATATGCTTGTACCATATTTTAAGTTACTTAATGTGGCTGCAGTGAGGAACTACATGGACATATAGAACAACATATAAGTTATCATGCTTGCATATCCATCATTTGAGTCTCCAACAATTATTCCAATAATTACATATCCGATTTGACCTATATATGTTTGTGCGTCTGCACTCGCGCACACACACACACACACACACACATATACATAATATATATATATATATAAATATATATATATATGTATAAATATATATATATATATATATATGTAAAGCTATGCTAATGGAACAGGAAAAATTCTCAAACGATATGGACCCCCAAGAGATGAGAGGTCATTGAGTCTTGACTCCCCTGCATCTTGTTCATTTTCTTTCTTGATGCTCGTGTCAGGGGTGGTTAATAATTAAGAAACAAAAACAGCCGGCAGATATATATATCCAGCAAGTACTGTGAACTATGTACCCTACTCCCTGAGACACTTCGACATGGTATTTGGAGTGCAGTATATAATCTGTAAATTCTGCTTCTTTTTCTAAGCTCATTGTGTTTTTGTCATCTGAAAATATTTATGGTCCGCTGGATTGAATGTTAGGAAGGCCAGGGACCTGTGGATCTTATATTTTCTATTTGTTAAAAGTTAATATCTTCCTTCCGTAGTAACACTGACATTGGCATCAGTATCGGCGTCATATTTGGTATTCTTTGTTATATGCAGCTGTTTGATTACTCTTTAATTATGTGATGTCACCATATTTTGTCAGGTCTCCTTCCGTGTCCCGCATTCGTGCCAAAATGTTGTACGCCACATCCAAGGACAGGTTTAGAAGGGAGCTGCAGGGCATCCATTATGAGATTCAAGCCACTGACCCAACTGAGATGGAGCTTGAAGTGCTCCAGGAGCGTGCTAACTAAACCCTTTTCTTGTTAAAAGGTGTTTATGGTTTTAGTAATCTATGTGCTCTAATCGCAACCTAAACGAATGGTTCTTGATTCAGCTTGTTACTTTTTATGTGCAGTACCTGTTTCTGACACCAAATATGATATATAAATACAAAGCTTAATCTAAATAATTTAGCACCTGGGAAGGCTGATCAGGAGCACTTGTCTCCTTATTGTCATGATGCTTCTCAGATGGTGAAAGGAATGCTGTATGGATAATGATAATTTGACTTCTAATTATGTATTCTATAAAGGGCATCGCATGTATTGATTCATTGGTTCTTCTGTTTGGAATTTTGGATTCTTAATATACACCTGAGGCAGCTGCTTGTTGCAACAATTATTAGCTAGAATGTTACGTTTGGATTGCAGGAATCAAGATGGGAATAGAATGTCTTGTTCCGTTAGAGTGGAATGAGTCATTCTTATTCCTGCCAAATTTGTAAAGTTTATTCCTTAGGCGAGGGTATGGAGAGACTCGTTCCGGTCAAGAATGAAATGGAATGAATAATTTAATTCTCTATTTCATTTTTTTCTCTTTTTCATTTTTTCAGTTAATTCTATTCCTCCAATCTAAACGTAGGAAATGAACAGTCTACTTATACCTATGGAATATTTCTGATATCCACACAAATTTTAGGTCTCCTTGTTGCGAAGGATGTATTTTTCATCGTTTGTTGACTGTTTATGTTTTCTATTTGGCGAACATTATTTTTATGTGTTTTTGATATTTTTATATAATTTTTTTTTACATGAAGGTGAGACCCACTGTATATTCATGAGAGAAGATCATGTTTTTGTTTTTGTTATATATGTTCCTTCTTTCATTTGTTCGAAAACACTGTTATGACGTTAAAATGTCATTACTTTTTTCTTGTTTTTTGGTTGATTAAAAATTATTGTGTCACAACTACTACATTTAAAGAAAATGATAAAGATAAATTGAGAAATAAAATTATTTTTTTAAAAAAATAATCGTTTTATAAATGGATTCTTAATGTAAAATATTGAGAGTAAGATCGTGAAAGTTGGTCGTGAACAAAAAAAATGATTACAATAAAATGGGAACAAAAAATGTTTGACAATAAAATGGGGGGCAAAGGTTAAAAAATGCCCTTGACGTTTACTTCGATGTCTATCGAACATCTTATATTTTCTTTCCCAAAAATACACTTGACGTTACAAAATTTAGGTCAACTATGCCCCTGCTCCGTTAGGACATGCTATAAGACCCCAATTTTTTAATAATAAAATTGAATTTCCTCTATATATTATTTTGAAATAGTAAGGGGTTGATTTGATAAATGTAGTAAGTTATGGGTAATATGCGCAAAGTTTACAAAATAAGCAATTGGTTATAAAATATTCATTGTTGTCGGAGAATATTCGTTTGGTCGTGGAATATTCTTGTTGTCGGAGAATATTCGTACGACGGCGCAGCTATTTGTGGGCCTCATAACGAAAAAATATCGGATGAAGAAAACGACAAGAATAAGTTTTCTAAAAATAACAGCATAACGGTTATCGTTAAACTGTTGAAATACTCGGTGGTTAAAATAAAGTAATACGCGTTGTTGCAAAGTAACACACGATATTGCACAATATTTTATATTATTGTTAATTCAATAATTGTCACTGCACAGTATTTATATTATCAAATTAATAATTTATATTATTTGAGCAATATTCTTAGACAGCATTATTGGCAATGTCTAGGAAGTTTTGTATAGGAAAGGAGTTAGTTAATCTAATTGTGCTCCAGTAAGGAGAAATTCTTATCGGAAAGCCCCTCTTTTCTGAAAGCGATCTGGTTGTCATTATTGTGATTCTGTAATATTATTTGTGAATAATAATTAATTATTGATAAAAATGATAAGAAAATATTTATTCAATTGGATATAAATGGAGGAATTTTTAGCAAAAGAGATAATTATTGAAAATTGATATTTTATCTTTTTTGATAAAATAATTAATTCAAATATATTATTATAATATTATATTATAAGTGTATAATGTGATAATATAATAATATAATTTAAATAGTAATATTTTTATAATAAATTCATGATATATAAATAAAATGAGGAGGAAGAGAGCAAATTGGATCTGAATTATTTTTATTACAAAAAATATTAAAAACATGTAAAACAATATTTAGTGGGCCCCACTTGTTCTTTTTGTCTATTGATTTGCTGAAATTGATTTTTCCAAAGTTGGCGTGCGGACGAATGTCGTCCAAATATATTTAGTCAGAGGTTGTGTGCTAAGTATTTTCTATAAATAAGGTGCTTAGTTAAGAAATAAAAATCACACCAGAATCAGAAAATTCTCTCTATATAGTATCAAGCGTATTTCTTCTGAGTATTTAGATACTTTAAGTGTTGATAACAGTGCAAGTTTTCGTCAGCATAATATCCGATAATTCAGACCGATCGAGTATTCTTTTAAGGTAAAGGATATTATTCTTCTCGTAAGGGATATTACTTTCCTTGTAAATGATGTTATTTCTTCCAATATCATTACACCGAAATATTGGTATGAATTTTATTATGAAATTTTTACCTTTTTATGCCGGGGTTACTATTCACGTATACGACACTATTCACTGAATACGGTACTATTCACTAGAAAAATTAAATTTTTTTTTCTTCGTCCAAGTTGTTTGTTATGATTCCTATCTTTGATTGAATCCAAGTTTTGATTTTCATTCTTGAATTTGCTCCACAATTGATTATTATGGAGTATTCTTGAACTTGGATAAACTAATTTACGAATCCCTAATCTTTGTCCTTTATCTCACTGAATTCGTTCTTTAAAATATTTTTCATCATCCTCATTTTTAAATGGTGATACTTGATGAATATCTTTGGCTTGTAGTGCAAAGATGAATGATTACTTGATGAATATCTTTGGCTTGTAGTGCAAAGATGAATGATTACCTGATAAATATCTTTGGCATGTAGTACAAAGATGGACAGGTGTTGAGATGAACATGACCACTGGTGATATAAATGAATATCTTTAGCCCGTAGTGCAAAGATGAATATTTGATTTGAAAATTATTGATTGATGTTACAGGGATAAAATATTGATGATGAATTTTTAAATCATAGAAGATAGTAGACATCATTTTCTATTTAACTCTTCTGATGAATTGTTATTTTCGCTGCAGTTCTTGATCTAAAACTTGTTGTCAATAATATTTTATCTGATTTGTTGAATACTAACGATAATTTATTCATCATTATCTTAGTCATAATATTCTTTATTGGGCTAGTTGAGCTCACTCTTTTATTCATTGTTCTCTTCAGGAAATGAGAATGTCGTAGGGACTAGTCGGGAGACAGAGTGATGGTCCGAGTAAGAGCAGTAGTAGTCATCACTATTTTTATAAAATAATGTGATAATAATTATAATGAGGACTTAGTTTGAGCGTTTATATTTTCTACATGTCTGTATTGACGCTCACAGTTGTGTTGTCGTATTTTGAACGGCCGTTTGATATAAATGATTGTACTTAGATTCTATACCATGTATTTGACGACTCATAATGGGTTGAATATTGAACCTATTTTAGGGGCGTCACACATGCCACCTAAACAGATGTGGCAGGACATTTGGACTAAATTTAGTGACGAGGCTGACACCTAGATAATTTTTTGTTACCCAAAAAATTTAGATCCATTTTCTCTCTTCAAAGCCATTCTTCTCAAATCCATTTTCTCTATTTAAAGTTTTGCCATGTCCGATTGGGTTTGCTCTGATAGAATAGAAAAATATCATCATAGCCTTTCATAGTAATTAATACCCTCCGTTCCAAAATCAAGACTATTGACAGATCAACAACAACAAGAAGTCACCCAGTTAAATTGGGTATATCTGTAAGACCTCAACTTTTATGAATAAAGATTTAATTTTTTTATATATTGTTTTGAAACAGTAAGGTGTTGAATTAATATAATGTTATAGTTATGGGAGATATGTGTAAATTTTTCAAAGTTAGCAAGTAGTAATAAAATATTCATTGTGTCGAAAAATATTCGTTTGGTCGTGGAATATTCTTGTTGTCGGGGAATATTCGTACGACGGCGCAGCCATTTGTGGGCTCCATAACGAAAAACTTGTCGGATGAAAAAAACGACAAGAATACATTTTTTAAAAATAACGGCGAAACTTTTACCGTTAAAACTGTTGAAATACCCGGTGATAAAAGAACAGTAATACGCGTTGTTGCACAGTAGTACACGGTATTGCACAGTAGCACACGGTATTGCACAGTATTTCAAATTATTGGTTCTTACGTAAGAAGTCACTTACTCAATAACTGCTACAGTAATTAATGTTCAATATTTTATATTATTGATTCAATAATTGTCATAGTAACCACTGCACAGTATTTTTCATTATCAAATCAATAATTTATATTATTTGAATAATATTATTAGATAGCATTATTGGCAATGTCTAAGAAAGTTCTATCTAGAAAAAGGGTTTGGTCACCTAATTGCTGCTCCGGTAGGGAGAAATCCTTATCAGAAAGCCCCCTCTTTCCTGAGAACGTCCTGGTTATCAATATTGTAGTTCTGTAATATTATTTGTGACTAATTAATTATTGATATATATGATAAAAAATATTTATTCAATGTGGATATAAATGAAGGGATTAGTGTTGATGGTTGTTTTTATCAATATATGTATTTTGTCGGAATGGAGATGTGGAAAAAAATTATCCGTATGTAAATTTGGATCATTTTTCGTTTGAAATTTGAAAAAACTTTCTTCTACAAAGTTATAGAAAATTAAATTTCATATGAAATGGACATAAGATTCGTATTTTTTTGATAAAAGGGCTATTTATTATGAATTATTGAAGTTTCAAAAATAAATATTTTTTAAAACATATGGTGGGCCCCACTCTTATCTTTTGTTTGTTAAATACTGAAATTTCAATTCAAGTGTGGTGTGCATTGCAAATTTCAAAGGGTGAAGCCACCGGTGACAGGTTTGTCAATCCTGGTGTACTGGCACTTTCCTATAAATAGGGTGCTTAGGTTAGAATTGAAAAGCACACCAGAATCAAAAGTTTCTTTCTCTATAATATCGAGCGTATTTTTGTGAGTATTTCGATACTTTGAATGTTGCTATACAATACAAGTTTCCTTCATCATTATATCCGATATTTTAGTTAGAAATACTGTTCTTTTGAGGTAAGAGATGCTATTTTTTTAAAAATAATGTTATTTCTTTCAATATCATGACACCGAGATATTGGTATAAATTTTATTGTGAAATTTTTACCTTTTCATATTGGGATTACTATTCACGTATACGGCACCATTCACGTACGGTACTATTCACGAATATAGTACTATTCACAAAAAAATTTAAAAAAAATTCTTTGTCCAAGTTGGCTATTATGGTTCCTATCTTTGATTGGATCCAAGTTTTGATCTTCTTTCTTGAATTTTGCTCCACAATTGATTATGGAGTATTCTTGAACTTGGATAAATTAAATTACGAATCTCTAATTTTTGTCCTTTATCTCACTGGATTCGTTCTTTAAAATATTTTTTATCATCTTCAGTCTTAAATGGTGATATAAAAGAATATCTTTGGCCTGTAGTGCAAAGATGGATGCTTGTTTGATGAATATCTTTGGCCTATAGTGCAAAGATGAATGATTACCTGATGAATATCTTTGGCCTGTAGTGCAAAGATGAATGATTACCTGATGAATATCTTTGGGGCCGTAGTGAAAAGATGGACAGGTGTTGAGATGAACATGACCAACTGGTGATACAAATGAATATCTTTGTCCTGTAGTGCAAAGATGAATATTTGACTCAAGATATATATTGATTGATGTTACAAGGATAAAATATTAATTATGGACTTTTAAATCATAGAAGATAGTAGACATTATTTCTACTTAACTCTTCTGATGCATTGTTAATTCCGCTGCAGTTGTTGATCCAAACTTGTTGTCCATAATATTTTATCTGATTTGTTGAAGACTAACGATAAATTATTCTGCATTATCTTATTCATAATATTCTTTACTGGGCTAGTTGAGCTCACCCTTTTCGTCTATTATCCTCTTCAGAAAATGAGGATGTTACAGGGATTAGTCGGGAAACAGAGTGATGGGTAGAGTTAAAGCAGTAGTAGTTTTTACTATTTTTGTATAATAGTGTGAAAATAATTATAACTATTGAGGACTGAATTTGAGTGTTTATATTTCGTATTATATACAATTTGTATTGACACTCACAGCTTGTATGGTCGTCCTGCTCACGACCTTTTGATATAAAAGTTTGTATTTTGATTCTGTACCATGTATTTGACGACTCAGAATGGGTTGGGTTGATTGGACCTATTCTGGGGGCGTCACAATATCTATCTATCCATGTCTATAGAAGAACCATCAATTTTTTTTCTCTCTATATATTTATTTATATGATATGTGCACCCTCAAATTTGATCAACATTAGAGAGAGAAAGATCGACATAAGGCAATTGTTGGTGAGATAATTAGTGGTCATGGGTGTTGTTCATTGTTTGAGATGAAGAAAGATATGAAGAAGAATAGAAGAAAGGTGTAAGTCTATGAATTTGAGAAGAATGAGTTTAGAGAGAGAAAATGAATGTAAACTTGGGTGTATACATAAATATATTCAATTAAAAAGAGCACCAAAAAAAGAAAAAAGGAAAAAAACAGTAATATCGTTTTATGGTGGGAAATTGTGAACGAAAAAGCAAATGCACGGCTTCCATATATCTTCTCGGAGAGATATCCCCTGCTCCATGTTACTCTACTCCGAACCTTACTTTTCCTCATCTTCTCTCTTTCCCTCCATCTCAACAATCCCAAATCCAATTCAATTTCAGTTCCAAATCCCATCACCAATAACTATAACATCTTCCCGATTCTCCTACTCCAAAAATCATAGATTTACTCTGAATTCTTCTACTGAAAATGATTCCATCACTTCTATCGATTACAATGGTGACGGTTACGGTGAGACTGACCCAGATAATGATTCCATCTATGGAGTAGAAGGAGAGGGAGAATTAGGCGTCACTGAAATTGAGATATTAAAGATTGGAAAGAACCGGCGAAGGATCCGATCCAAAATTGATGTGGATGCCACCCTCCAAACCGTTTGGGACATCTTGACGGATTTCGAGAATTTGACCGATTTCTTCCCCAACCTTGCCGTCATACTGAATTTGTGTTGGGTTCTATGGATATGAGAAGAATGAGTTTAGAGAGAGAAAATGAATCTGAGCAAAAAATACACACGTGTAAACAGAATTTGTCTAGGTGGCATGTCCTAACGGAGCAAGGGCATAGTTGACCTAAATTTTGTAACGTCAAGTGTATTTTTTTTTAAAAATAGTATAAAGTGCTCGGTAGATATCGAAATAAACGTCAGGGGCATTTTTAAACCTTTGCCCATAAAACGGGGACATGGAGAGTTTGGCCGTGAGTGTTTACCTGTTTTTACTTTTTACCACGGATTAACTGCACTCACAAAGAGCCATTTAGATAGACGATTATTGGTTCACTTGTATCAAAAAATCAATATAAGAAAGAAGCTCATGTGATAGTGAAAATGAGCTGGGGGATGGTCTTATATCAATCCTCCTTTCTTTTCTTTTTTCCTTTTTTATTATTTATTTATTTATCCTTTATGTAACGTTCGAAATTTAAAATATATTTTTTAGTTCATTTTAAAATTAAAGATATATTTTAATTTTAATTTATAAAATAACATAAAAATTTTCTTAGTAGATTAAAATAATATCATGTTATTATGACTATATTTCTAATCAATATTACATATAAATTTTAAAAAAAATAACTAATTTTCATAACGGCATCGTTTTAAAAATGTATTTATGATTTTGAAGCAGTATTACTCCTTTCATTCCAAAAAAAGTCATATTTAACTTTTGGAATAATGCAATTATGTTTAATTTATTCTTACTTTATTAAGCATTTAATTTAACAATTATAATATAGTAATTAAATTTTGTTGTCAAACTTGAGAATATTCAAAGAAGGATATAGGACAAGGGTGTTTACTTGCCCAAGCGGGTTTGGAATTTTTTGTCTTTTTGTTAACAAAGGAATATATATATATACGGTTCGGTCCGTCGCTATAGAACAGATAAACGGTTTATATGTTATAGCGACGGTTCGATGCGTCGCTAAAAGTTAAGACGACGATTTTCTGACAACGCGACGGACCGAACCGCCGTCCGGTCCGTCACTAAAAGTGGTGAACAAATTATGTAGGATCAAGAGGTATTCCCTTGATACTTTTTGGTATATATATATACATATATACGGTAAATTTCTTAGGCTCACCCTCTTTGGAGCTCGCCCAGCGCACCTATAAAAAACCATTTCGTTTTTTCTCTCTCCTCGAGTTTCAGCCAAAAAACAAACCCTATCTCTCTCTCTCGAGACAGCCTCTGCCTCTCTCTCGAGACAGCCTCTGCCTCTCTCGACAGCTCTCCCGATCTGCCTCTCGCTCTCTCGCGACTCACGATCTGCTTCTTCCCTCTGCCTTTGCTGCTCGCCCACCCGCTTCTTCTTTCGTCGCGAAGGCTTGCCCTAAAACGCGCCCCAAATTCGTCAAAAGATAACAAAATTAGGACTTTGGCTTTTCTTGTGTTTTGTTTTTCAAAAATTGGTTTTTTAGGGCTCAATTTTCGTAGTGGGTGTCAATTTCAATCATTTATCTGTACAATTTTCGTATATATAGAGGGAAATGGGTTTGGTTTAGTTCTGTTCTCTTCTGGGTTCTAGTTGTTTCAAAAAATTACGACTTTTTTCTTCTGAAACAATTGATATCAAAATACCATGAAGGATTCAATAACGAATATGAGGAAAATTGGCAATTCCCACTCGGGAAGGATCTTTAGTGATAGAAGGTGGATTATTCCATTTTTTGCAAGTTTAGTTGTGACGCCCCCCAGAATAGGTCCAATCAACCCAACCCATTCTGAGTCGCCAAATACATGGTACAGAATTTAAATACAATCTTTTATATCACACGGTCGTGCAAAATACGACCATACAACTGTGAGTGTCAATACAAATATGTAAAAAATATTAATATTCAAACCAAGTCCTCATTACAATTATTATCATACTATTTATCAGAAATAGTGAGGACTACTACTGCTCTAACTCGGACCATCACTCTGTCCCCCGACTAGTCCCTGCGACATTCTCATTTCCTGAAGAGGATAATAGATGAAAAGGGTGAGCTCAACTAGCCCAGTAAAGAATATTACGACTAAGATAATGGAAAATAAATTATCGTTAGTCTTCAATAATTCAGATAAAATATTATGGACAACAAGTTTTAGATCAATATTCGCAGCGGAAATAACAATTCATTAGAAGAGTTAAGTAGAGAATGAAGTCTACTATCTTCTATGATTTAAAAGTCCATCATTAATATTTTATCCCTGTAACATCAATCAATATACATCTCGAATCTAATATTCATCTTTGCACTACAGGCCAAAGATATCCATTTGTATCATCAGTGGTCATGTTCATCTCAACACCTGTCATCTTTGCACTACGGCCAAAGATATTCATCAGGTAATCATTCATCTTTGCTCTACCACATAGGACTGAGGATGATGAAAAATCATATAAATAACGAATCCAGTGAAATAAAGGATAAGATTAAGGATTCGTATTTTAGTTTATTCAAGTTCAAGAATATTTCATAATAATACTTTGTGGAGCAAAATTCAAGAATGAAGCTCAAAACTTAGATCCAATCAAAGATAAGAACTTTAACAAGCAACTTGGACATATAGAAGAAAATTTAATTTTTTTCGTGAATAGTGCCGTATACGTGAATAGTAACTTCGACGAAAAAAGTAAGAATTTTATAATAAAATTCCATGTCAATATTTTGGTATAATGATATTGAAAAGATTAGCATCATTTACGAAAGAAAATAACATCCCTTACCTCAAAAGAATAGTACTTTCTGACTGGAATATCGGATATAATACCGAAGAAAACTTGCACTGAATAGTAACACTCAAAGTATCTAAATACTCACAAAAATACGCTCAATATTATAGAGAGAAAAAACTTCTGATTCTGGTGTGATTTTCAATTCTAACCTAAGCACCCTATTTATAAGAAAAGCTTAGGATGCCAAAGTAGACTAAATTAATAAAATAATATTTTTTTTTCAAAATTCTTCCGCCGCCTGGCTGCTAGGATTTTTCAACAAAAAACAAAAGTGGGGCCCACCATTTTATTTAAAAAATATTTATTTTTTAAAACTTCAATAATTCATAATAAATAGCCCTTTTGTCAGAAAAATACAAATGATATGTCCTTTTCATAGAAAATTTAATTCTCTACAACTTTGTAGAATGAAGTTTTTCCAAATTTCAAACATAAATTATCCGAAATCTATAAACGGATGATTTTTCACACCAAAATATTGATAAAAATACATCAGCACTAATTCCTTCTTTTATATCCACAAAATAAATATTTCTTATCATATAAATCAATAATTAATTATTCACAAATAATATTGCAGAACTACAGTATTGACAACCAGGTCGTTCTTAGGAAAGAGGGGGCCTTCCGATAAGGACTTCTCCTTACTGGCGCGCAATTAAATAACCCTCCTAGACAGAACTTCCTTAGGCATTGTCAATAATGCTATCTAATAATATTATTCAAATAATATGAATTATTGAGTTGATAATGTGAAATCCTGTACAGTGATAATTATTGAATCAATAATACAAAATATCGACTGTAGCAATTATTGAATCAATCATATAAAATAGCAACGTAGCAATTATTGAGTCAATAAAATATCAATGTAACACTTATTGAGTCAATAATATAAAATATCAACGTAGCAATTATTGAGTCAATAATATAAAATATTGAACAGTAATTACTATAACAATAATTGAGTAAGTGTCTTCTCACGTAAGAATCAATAATTCAAAATACTGTGCAATACCATGTGCTACTGTGCCACACCGCGTATCACTGTATTTAACCACCGGGTATTTCAACAGTACTAACGGTAACAACTACGCCGTTATTTTATAAAAAGGTTATTTCTGTCGCTTTCTATATCCGACAGTTATTTCGTTGTGGGGCCCACAAATAGCTGCGTCGTCGTACGAATATTCTCCGACAACAAGAATATTCCACGACCAAACGAATATTCTCCGACAACAATGAATATTTTATAACCACTTGCTCATTTTGAAATATTTGCACATTTTACTCATAACTTTTCACATTTATCAAATGAACACCTTACTATTTCGAAATAAGATATAAAGAAAATTAAATCTTTATTCATAAAAGTTGGGGTCTTACATAGTTGTTTGGATTACTCTTTTTATAGCTGCTGTTTTTGGGATGTATTTATTTTGTTTGGTAGGGATCCACTTCAATTTGACATTATTTCATTTGTAAGGTCCGACTCAAGTGGGTATTTTGTAGAATCTGATTTGAAGAGATCATTTGATATTTCATTTGGTTTAGTTGTTTGTTTGAAAGGTTGTGAATTTTAGGATCTTCTGGCATGAATATTTGAGACTATTGCTTCGGATTATGTGGACTTAAATCTGTAGATGTAGGGAGGTAGCTGCCCTGGCCCTAAAACTGGATGGAAGGGGCTTTGCAAGTGCAGTTAATTATGTCAACAATTGAAGCACAGCTCTTACCATGCATAGGTTATCTTTTACAAAGCCAGACTCTGCCATCCTTTTCTAGGAAAGGGAACATGTTTACTACCTTTGCAGGCATTTATCTAATGTGTTAAATAATGAAAATAACATCAATATAGAACATGTGTTCCATCTATTCTTTTGGTTGTTGCAATATGTTGTTATATAGATATAGACTAGACTTTAGCCACTTTATTGTGTTTTTCTGTTTTGCATTTGCAGCCATGAACGCAATATGTGATTGTGAAAGGCGAGCTCAACTTAAAACGTCATGGACCGATTCAAACCTAGGAAGAAGGGGCTTTATAAGTATGTTAGGGTTCAAATTTTGTTATACATATATTCCATTTTATTTACTTGCACATATCTCTGAAAAATAATTTGTTTACAGAGGAATGATTGTCAGTTTTTTACTTGGTATGATCCTCCAATGTGTGACAGATCAAGACAAATAATCCCCGGATTACTTCGAAAGATTAACGGAATGGAGCAAGAGATGGAGAACATGCGTGCAATAGGCAACATGCGAAGAAACAAATTTATTATTGCAATTGTTTGTTCTTGGTTATTGATTTTATTCTTATTGTAAATAGAGTAAATATTGTCACTTGGGTTGATTAAACTTCAAGTATAGTTTATTGTAACCTTATCCAAGAATTTGTTTTGTAAGCATCTGTAAGGATTTATTATACTTATTATAAAGTGGACTTGTTGGTTGTCCAATTTCCTTGTTATATACATGTGCCCACACTGTTTTAGTGGCAAATGCTCTTTTTAATTAGTCACAATATTGGGTGTACTGCTTGTAGTACCAGAGCAAGCAACATGTCAATTTAGTCACAATATTGGGTGTACTATGTTCCAGTGCTCTTTTCTTATGAATGTTGTTCATCAAAATTAAACATTCAAGCAGCAGCGTGTCAATTTAGCGAATAAGTTAAGACACATTCAAGCAGCAACATGTCAATTTAGATGTGAAACCTATCTACAAATGTTACAAGTACAAACTAAGACTGCTGTATGAATATTGCCAATAAATTAAAAACTTGAAATAATAATTGCACATTTGCGTGCTGGAAACCGTAGGCTTAATTATATATATATTACTACCCTTACCTAAATCTTTTATTCCACTTCAGTACGCCGACCTTCATTATGCATCTTTACAAATCTATAAAAATTAAAAGCTAATGCTGAATCCAGCAAGCAATCACCACAGACCACCACTTGTAGTACAATGATTATGACATTCAGTTTAATAATATATAACCTAATTCAAAGAAACTCTTGGCATTTTGTCAATACACCAAACTAATGCAAAATGGGGTCTTGCATTAGTCTAACTTATATAAACCCACTCTCCAACATATAAGTTGCCAATTCCTAGCTAATAATAGAAATGCAAAATTATTGACATACAAAACTCAGCACTAGAAACAAAAAGATTGTATTGAAAACAATCAGCTCCCATGTTACATTAAACAAAAACTGTCACACAAAGGAAAACAAAAGGAAATAAATGGTATGGAATAGCTTGAGTTCCATCTGTCATTTGAACATCCTCAAATGCAGAGGCAGTTATATTTTGAGCATATTCTGGCTCAGTAGATACTGGCTACATAGGCTCTGTGGGTAGGGATTAGCAGATCATCCTTATTTTCAGATCTTAAAAGGTTTTCCAATATTTCAGCAACATTAGGCATTGGAAAATACTCAAGTAATCTGGAGATGGCAACTTTTGAAATACTTGAACAAGAAGACTAAGCACCTAAACAAAATTAGCAGAATATTAGGTACATATAATGGAGTCATCTATGCAGAATATCTAACAAGACATTACTCGAACATCTATTTGCAGCAATAAAGCAAGTACATTACCATTACCTCAGACTTGAATTTAGCAACAAAAAATAAAGAACTTGATCTCACAAAATGTAAAATGAAATAAATGTGCTCACAAATGAGTATTGTCAATACCTCAGAATTTAGATTTCTCTGTTGTTATAGCAATCTAAGTTGCACCTGGGTTTGAATCACTTTCATCATACCCAAGAATATCTACACTCAAAAAGTTGCTAAAGCCATTATTTTCTCAATAGAAAACATACCCAAGAATAGATAATTGTACCTTCAAAATAAATCTAATGCTTTAAATCTAAAAAAGACTGTCAACAAACATACCCAAGAATAAATCTAATGCTTTTCTGGGTATCAGTCAGTCAGTTCGTTTGAAGCTTTATTATTGGGTTGTGGGGTCAAATTTAATGCAGTAAAAATTGGTTTGTTGGACGAGATGAATTCAAGATCCTAATGAAGTGGTGTAATTTTGACAGAGAATGGGACTTCTAATTGTTTGTTTTGAGCAAAAAAATGGAAAATTACCCTACAACAGTTAACTCTCAACTTAAAATAGCAGCTCCTTCCCACATACATAACCACCCAAAGTAAAAACACAAACAGAGATCCCAACAGACATATCACATGACTCTAGCAATTAAACAATTATTACCCTTTAAAAGTTCATCCAACTGATATTAGCAAAGAAATTATGCGAAAATTGAAAATCATGAGAAAATTGAAAAAAATCATGTGAAAATTAAAAAGAATTCAAAAGCCCTAAATTGAAAACACACCCAAGAAAATATTAGCCCTAAAAAACCAATTTTTGAAAAACAAAACACAAAGAAAAGCCAAAGCACTAAATTATGGTACCTTTTTACAGATTTGGGGCGAGTTTTAGGGCAACCCGACGCGGTTCAATTTGGGGCGAGTTTTGGGAAGCGAGCAGAAGAGGCAGAGGGAAGAAGCGATAAGCGGGAGAGGGAAGAGGGAAGAAGCGAGCAGGAGAAACAGACGGATGAGCGGCGACAGAGAGAGAGGTTGATTTGTCGAGCGAGAGAGAAACTCATTTTTTTGTCTGAGATGAGAGGAGAGAGAAAAAACGAAATGTCTTTTTTATAGGTGCGCTGGGTGAGCTCCAAAGAGGGTGAGCCTAAAAAATTCACCGTATATATATATACACACACACAGAACCGATCAGGAGCATTACTCCTTAAATGACACTCCTCCTGAAATGACATACCTATATAAAGCTCTCCTATTTTGGCAACAATTCAAGATCCCGAGTTTTCTTGCTCCAATTCAAAATTCCTGTTTTTCTCTCTCTCCAAAACAAAACAACTCCTCAGACCCAAAATCGTGGTTTTCTCTCTCCAAACAAATCAGCATCTACCATTTTAGACCCAACAATCACTCATTTCAAACCCAAATCGTGGTCTTCTCTCTCTCTCTCTCTCCAAACAAATTGCGGTCTTCTCTCTTTCTCCAAACAATCACTTCATTGATATATTTGATTCAACAATATATCAAATTACATCATATTGATATATTTGATCCAATATTGATATATTCAAGCCAATTGATCTGATACATTTTATTATCGTTCTGATACATTTTCAATTAATCTGATACATTTTATTACTGTTCTGATACATTTTCAATTAATCTGATACATTTTATTACCGTTCTGATACATTTTCAATTGATTTGATACATTTTATTACCGTAATAAAATATATCAGAACAGTAATAAAATGTATCAGATCAATTGAAAATGTATCAGATCAATTAAAAATGTATTAGAGCAATTGGCTTGAATATATCAATATTGGATCAAATATATCAATATGATGTAATTTGTATATTGTTGAATCAAATATATCAATGGAGGATCAAATATATTTTTATAAAGTAATTTGAAGAAGGAAGTCTGAGGAGAGAGAAGACAATAAATTGAAAAACACGGAGATTTTTAAGTGATAGTACTACTTAAGGAACAATGCTACTTAAGTAGTAGTGCTTCTGTCCACATATATATATATATATATATATATATGCAAAATTAAAAAACTGTATCCACATGTAAAAAACATTAATTGCACCCATAATTAGTTATTATTAATTTTTATGTCCACTCTTAATAAAAGTTATGCGTCTGTCATTGTATATAGTGTCATGCTATTATTGCTATATTATCATAAAAAAACTATATTTAAAAAATATAATATATATATTGATAAGTGCGTGGGTTGATAAATCAAAGCAGAAGACATTCTACCATATTGTATATATATTACTCGTGACTCTGACGTTACGTACGACAGGGGAGAAAATAGAGGAGGCAGAGAGCGATTTCGGGAGGAAGAAGAACGGAGGAGGATCTGTAAGAGAGAGCACATTTTTTTTCCTTTGACGTTAAAGAGGATATAATGGACGGTGAGATTTATCCCAAACTTTGAACGGTCCTGATCGTTTATTAAAGTGAACGAAAAATTCAAAATTAATTGTGTTTTGTTAATTATATATATATATATATATCAGAAGACATTCTAGCATATTAGATACTTCAGACTCCACTTGAACAAAATAAAAGATATTGTCCACATTACTGACTAATGATAGATAATTATATTTGTTATAGGTACTAAATACAATTCCATAAAATGAAACCATAGTTAAAATCATGGCATTCAAATCGGACTGGTCATCGAACCGAAAAAGTTATTATGGGTACACTGGTCCAATCAGTGGTCGAATCGTTATTGACGTCATTAATATATAAAATATATATTATTAGTAATTAATAAAATTTTATAAATCTCATTTTTATGAACTAAAACATAATCAAGTTGAATTACAATATTATTAAAAGTGGTTAATTTTAATAATATTTTTTTTATAAAAAAAATAAATAAATAAATCTGATCAATAATCTGTTTTAACAGTTGAACCACCGATTCGAGGGTAGTTGATTGAGTCAACTGATTTTTGACCAAAATTGACTAAGTGGTACAAATCAAATTGAAATGAGACCGATTCCGATTTTTAATAATGGAATTTTTAAAACCATGGTTAAAAGAAATTCTTGTTACACTTGTGATGGACAAAAACTACTCTATATATAAAGGAAAAAAAACTTACTTTAAATAGGATAAGTGGATTATTATTTGCATGTAGTATAGAATCCAAGTTTGAAGAGAAAGTTGTCATAAAAGAAATATCTAAAGTGATTAAATAAAATCTAGATGTATGGACTGTGTGCGTGTGTCCCACGCTACCATACTTGTTTGGATTATACAATGAATATGGATAATAATATAATCATATAACGAGCAATGTTATTATCACATAATTTAGGTTATATAAAATTTATATATACACATGTATATTTGTGAGATTTGCATGTTATATAAGAATTATAATATGTATCTGTATATGTAAATATTATACATATTATGTAACTCAAAATTATGTGATAGTAGCATTATTTTAATATAACAATTAACCCGCAACAGTTGAGAGTTATTAGAATTTTCTTTATAATGACAGGACATTATCTTGAACTGTTTTATGTATAAATAATTTTAAAATAATAATATCCTATTATCTTATCATTGATGACATTGTTTTGTACTGTTCTATAATCTAGATGACTCTTGTTCACAGTTGTTAGTCATGATTTAATTAATGATACACATGTACGGATGTTGATTTTTTTTTAAAATCATATTTGATCTTCATGTATAATGTGTAATTTATGTCATACAATTATAATAGATTTAACTTTGCAAAACTACATGAAAAAGTGACATGCAAGTTCTTTTATATTTTCATGTTTCTCCCATTTATGCTATTGAATTTTCAAAAAGACATTTATTTAATATTACTTTTAGAGTAATTTAAAGTCCAGTTTATCCGTAATCGTACTTTAAAATTTAAATTCTCTTCTCTCTATAAATCAACAAGAATCGATGGAACAAAATTTACATAATTTTAACCCTACATACAAGGGAGCTCAAATCCAGAAATTTAGAGCATAAAATTTATTTCCTTATTTATATTGATAAATGAGTATTATTTCCTTATTTATGCTCGTACGTACAGTCACACTAGTGTCCAAGCACAGTTGGGTTAGACACTAGAAGAGAAGAGAAG
The DNA here is from genome assembly GCA_020205555.1 of Panax stipuleanatus. Taxonomy (NCBI): domain Eukaryota; kingdom Viridiplantae; phylum Streptophyta; class Magnoliopsida; order Apiales; family Araliaceae; genus Panax; species Panax stipuleanatus. The sequence continues at coordinate 15,126,394 of CM035126.1, read as the reverse complement.
AGAAGAGAGAAAAGAATGAAATGGGCGTTTTGACAGCTTCCCAATGAGGGGCTCACGCCAGATCAGGGTATTATTCAACCCTTCTCTTCAGTCACTGTATCACTTTATCTATAATGTATTGATATTCATGGAGAAATAGAGATTACTTTATTTTGTTTCTTTCTGTTCAACTTGTTTGTTGGTGGTCCCGGGGAAAAAAAATATTGTTTAGTAACTGTGAAAAAAATCGCGGTAGTTTGTCTGGGATTTGTAACCACTTGGACACATGATGTTTTCATCTTATGCTTATAAAATCCTTACTGTTTGCCACAAATCTAACAGTTCTTGAAGAATTAAGGTTACAAAAAAGGTGTTTTTTTTATCCTGATTGGGTTGCCCTCTTTATGTGGTAATTTTCACTTTGCCTTTTGGTTTTTGGTTAAGGTTTGCCTTTTGTTTGGTGGGTTTGAAGATATTTTAGTGTTTTCCGGAGCTTGGTTGATGGTTAATGGTTGGGTTTAAGATCTGATTTGGTTTATGAACAGAAGAATTGGGGTTGGCCAGTAGCTTTGCTTTGACTTTATGTGGGGGTGATTTTGAGCTTGTGTAAGTGGTAGCTGAAATTGAATTGCTTCTTTACTATTCAGTGGGTTCATCTTTAAATTTGCTTATATGGGTTTTCTTGGATTTGGAACATGGTAGAGATTTGACTGATCTTGGATCAAAGGGAAGTTTGGGTTGAAAAGAAGGCATAAGTCTTTGATTTGAACTGAAGGATCTGAATTCTTCAAGATGGATGCCAATTGTAAGACCATTGTTTGGTTCAGGAGGGATCTCAGGATTGATGACAATCCTGCCTTGGCTGCCGCTGCAAGGGATGGCTCTATTCTCCCTGTGTTTATATGGTGTCCCAAAGAAGAAGGGCTGTTTTACCCGGGACGAGTTTCAAGGTGGTGGTTGAAGCAGTCTCTCATACATTTGGAGAGATCTTTGACTTCACTTGGTGCTTCACTTGTTCTAATCAAAGCTCAGACTACTCTTGCTGCTCTTTTGGAATGCATAAATGCTGTTGGGGCAACCAAACTAGTATATAACCATCTTTATGGTATGCTTTTGCTTCTTCTTGTCCTGTTTCGTTTTCCTTTTCAATCGTCTTTCTAGTGGCAAAATGATTTTTCGCTTCTCAAGTACTACTAATTTTCTAAATATTATTGAATGTTTGATGGCTTGATGCATGCATGATCCTTGTTTGGTATTCTGTCATATTATATAGTTAGTGTCCGCTGGATCCTTGGAGGATGATTTCACTAGTACTTCCCCACCCCCCTCCCCCCTCCCCCCACCCCCCACCCCCCACCCCCTTCTAAACTATGTTAAAATAAATAAACCAGGGGAAATATTTAGAAAGTAAATATTTGATAAAAATTTCTCATGGGACTCGCAGCTTTTATAATTAGATCAGGAAGTTCAACACCCAATCCTTGAGATTGGTTGGTTGGTCAGTGTATGAAATGTTAATGTGCTCTCAGATAGTTAAATATGAACCTGACTATACTTGTGCTTAATAGAAAACTCGATTGAACATTGTCTTCCACTAAATGGAAGATAACTTTAATATTTCTGATTTTGAAAAGAATATGAAAGAGAAATGACTAGAACTGGGAGAAATGGCATCCTTTGTGAAGTTGCCATCTCCTCCCTTTCAAACCAGTCTCTAGGGTAGGAGAAATCATATTATTTCTGTCTCTTGTGTTTGATTTATAATGTACTTCCTGTCTTTATGTTTATATTTAATTATTTATATACAGATCCTGTTTCACTTGTTCGCGATCACAATATCAAACAAAAGCTTGGGGAGCTTGACATTTCAGTGCAAAGCTATAATGGAGATTTATTGTATGAACCATGGGACATATATGATGATGAAGGTCATGCCTTTACAACCTTTGAAGCATACTGGACGAGGTGCTTGCAAATGCAATATGAACCTGTTTCACATCTTCCTCCATGGCTATTAGTTCCAGCTTCAGGTACCCTTTTTAGCTGTCTTCTTCAATTATAGTACAGCCAACTGTTTATTGCAGTCTTACTTTAACTGTAATTGGGCATTAGATCATCTGATGAATTTCTCAGTATGAAACTAGTAAGGAAAGTCCAATCCTGGCTGGACCATTCTGAGCGGCAAAATTATGGCTTTGAATGATTTTATTGACATAAACATCAGAGGAAAAGTCAAAGAGGAAAACAGAAAAGAAATGAAATAAACATGAAAACTAATCGTGGTTTTAAATTTGCAAATGACAGGATTAGTTAAAAATTGCTCGATTGAGGAACTAGGTCTTGAAGATGAACTGGAAAAACCTAGTAATGCCTTATTAGGAAGAGGATGGTCTCCAGGTTGGAGCAATGCCGATAAGGTTCTAACTGCATTTGTGGAGCAGCATCTGATTGACTACTCGAAGGATAGGGTTGCAGGGAACTCGACATCGCTCTTGTCCCCATATCTTCATTTCGGGGAATCAAGTGTGAGGAGAGTATTCCACTGTGTGCGTATGAAGCAGATAGTGTGGGCAAAAGAAGGAAACTCTGTTGGAGAAGATAGTAGCACACTGTTTCTTAGGGCTATTGGGTTTAGAGAATATTCGCGATACATTTGTTTTAACTTCCCATTTACTCATGAAAGATCATTGTTGAGCAACCTGAAGTTTTTCCCCTGGCATGCGGATGAGGCCTATTTTAAGGCTTGGAGACAAGGTCGGACTGGTTATCCATTGGTTGATGCAGGAATGAGAGAGCTTTGGGCAACTGGGTGGATGCACAATAGGATTAGAGTGATTGTTTCTAGTTTCTTTGTGAAAGTTCTGCTTCTTCCGTGGCAATGGGGGATGAAGTACTTTTGGGATACACTTCTGGATGCAGATTTGGAAAGTGATATCCTTGGTTGGCAGTACATATCAGGTAGCCTGCCAGATGGACACGAGCTTGAGCGTCTAGATAATCCACAGGTATGTCGTGGTTCCATGTTTTATAAACTTTTTGCAGTATCTATTGTAAAATAATTTACATAGTACCGTATTGCTGAAAGAAATGAAATTTTTATATCCTTAAAACCTGAATATTTTCAAATTGGAAAGTATCAAAATATACCAGACCAAGTTTTGCAATTATGTAGCTTAGTACTAAGAAATGAAAGTTTTCAATTTGTTATTGATCAATATTCAAGGCCAATATAACCCAAGAAAAACAGCGATTACACATGTTTTGATTTGTGAAGTTGTAGCTGTTGTGTTTTCTTCCATACTAAATTTATGTTTAGAACGAAATAATTGTAAACCGACCTGTTTTGACATTTTATAGTATATATATTTAATTACGTGTATGGTTTGAATATGATAACATCACCTCAAACTCATCATGTATGTGGATGTGAGGCTCATGCCCTTAAGAAACACAAGGAGATCTAACCACATGCTAACAAAATTGATCTTTGTAACTTACTGTTTGGTGAAACTTTCTACAAGTACTTTCCTGTTGATTTCTTTTTCTCCTTTTTTCTTTCAGTGACAAACTTTTAGTAAATAAGCTTTACTGAAAATAGCAAAAAGAGAATTTGAATAAAAAAAGTTGCTTCATGATGGCTTTGTTATACCTTACTAATTGACTGATCATCATATGGCACTTTCAGTTGATACCTCTGATTTTGTATCCCCCAATTATGATTCAGGTTCAGGGATTTAACTTTGACCCAGAGGGTGAATATGTGATGCAATGGCTGCCTGAGCTAGCAAGAATGCCCACCGAGTGGATCCATCATCCTTGGGATGCACCTCTTACTGTGCTCAAAGCTGCAGGGGTGGAATTGGGAGTTAACTATCCAAAACCTATTATTGACATTGATTTGGCAAGGGATCACTTGACTGAAGCAATAATAATCATGCGGGGAAGAGAAGCAGCTGCAAGAGCAGAGAAATCGGATGGGACAGATGAAGTTGTTTGTGATAACTCTGAATATATTGATAATTCAGCCATTCCAAAGGTTATTCTAAAGGAGAAGGCTCCTTGCCCTGCTACTTCATCTCATGACCAGCAGGTGCCCTCAATTCAAAATTTCAAGAGTGGCTTGTCTAATCAGAAGAGATTAATGTCCGTCAAAGAGGAAGGACAATTTCAAAAGAAGTTGCATAATGACAACAGTGAAGGTGAGACATCAAAAGTGAACGACGACTTGTGCTCTACGGCTGTATCCTCTTCCGCGAAAAAGCAGAACACTAGCAGCATGAGTTCTTTTTCTGTTCCCCAGTCCTGTTTTGCATCTTCTGACCTGAAGCAGCCATGCCACGTAGAGATAGATATAGAGAAAAGTTCAACCACGGAGGGTAAGTGATGTGCCATTAGAGCTCATAATTTCTCCAACTATAATTATCTAAAACTTGCTCAGTAGGTTTTCTGTTATAGAATCTTCAGCTTCTATTGGTCGTTTAATGTGCACTAACAATTATTATGAATTGAGCAAGTGCTAATGACTTGTATTTGCTCCTTTAAAATTTTCCTGTTCCTTATATGATCTCCTTTAGCTGTGCACCTCTATATCAGATTTCTGGGACAATGATCTCCTTCTCTTTTTCTTTATTTCTTCTTTTTTTTCTCTTTTTTTTTTTTTTTTGGTGATGTGCAGGATATACGGGAGCATGATGGTGTATTGTCAATGAACTCCCTTGCTGTCGTGTATTTACAAAGAGAAAAGGATCATCCGGTAAATAAATGCTGTATAGTTGTGCTACCATGCTTTTCTAACTTAGATATGTGTTCTTGTAAATCTGTACTCTTTGCTTAGAACTTGTAATTTGTTGTTTGTTGTTTCTCGTCTCCCTTGACAAATGACAGACTTCTAATATGTCGATTAGGGTAAAAGGCATCTTCGTGTTTTATATGGGATGTTTCTGTTTCTGTTTCAGTGAATGTATTTCTTTCATGAAATGAGGGATTCAGATTTTGAAGTCATTATTTTACCTGTTCATGACTAGAAAATACTCCATGGATAAGTTTTATTTGGATTAGCAGTGTCCCATCCATTTGTGATGGGTATTTAGATGTTTGTTGTTAGAATGTTTATTCATCTATTTTCACTCGAAGCATGATCATAAGAATATTAATTTCCAATTTGACTTTTACTTGTTCTTTATGTATATTATGATTTGTTTAATGCACAATTTACAACAATTCAATAAACCAACCATTTTCTATGTTGGAGAACCTAGTGATCAATTTGCTAATCACAACAAAATTAAGTCCCTTTGTCAAAGTAGAGAATGAGAAGAAGCTACTATATATATATATATATATGTATATATGGAAATATCTGTTTTGACTTCTGATTTCTCAAAAAGTTCAAAAACACAGCTTATATTACTATCCAAAGTGCTTATTTCATCTTAAAAAGTAAGCTCAAGAACCTATAGGGACTCGACTCAAGTACCGAGGTAGCATAAATATGAGTCCTTCTATGCAGATAGCTGGATCGGACATTTTCAATTTTTTTTTTGTTTTTCTTGCGTCTCCCAAACTGTTCTTGTATATGTATATAAATTATACTTAAAACACTTTTTTTGTGAGAATTTCAGTTGGAATAAATACTATACATTTTTTGGGAGTTGCAAGATTTTTTTTTTGAAAATGTCCAATAATAATGTCCAATTCGACTGTCCGCCTAGACTTATTGCATAAATATATACAACCTAATTAAACTGGAACGGAGGCCTTGTTTCCATTCCCATATCTCCCACATTTTCATGTGACTTTCCATTCGATTAGGGCACAAAGAATGTAAACAGCATACCAAGCAAGCTGATAACACCAAGAACTATCAGTGAATTCTTCATCCCAATACCGGGTGGATACCCTTTATCGGTCTTTGTCCTGTCCTGGCTCTGAGCTGCATATAAAAACCCGGCCTTCCCGGCTGCAGCAGATATACCATGACACGTTGAACGTAGCCTTGCTGGGAAAATCTCAGCCGGGACAACAAATGTGGTGGCATTTGGACCAAAATTCGAAAAGAAAATGGTTAGCGAGTACATTACTACAAAACCGATTCTGTTCTCCTTATGAGTCCAGTGATCATATGGAATAGCCAAAGTAAACAGGAATACAGTCATGAAGAAGAATCCCATTATTTGAATTGCAAATCTTCCCATTTTATCAATAAACGCCACGGTAAATAAGTGTGTGAGCTCTTGCAATTTTGTGACCTTGTATTGCATTCATACTTTTGGCCGGAGGAAGCCATCCGATGGTACTGAAAATGTCCTTTTGGAAAAGGTTCTGGCGGTAAAATCCAACAAGAACCATATGCTAGGAGTTCCGAATAAATGTAAGCCATGGCGACGAAGAAACTGCTTTTACAAACCAAATTCATTCTTTGGCTCATGAGCTATCTTGTCAATTGCTTGTTGCTTCTATATCCACTTGCAGGACTTTGGACACATCTGTGGTGGCTTGTTTGGCATTTTTGGCCACCAAGGCAGTGTACCTTGCAGTTTCTGGCATTTTCATGCGCCGGTAGTAAGTCAAGGCAGCAGGAATAGCACCAAACATGAGAATTATGCGCCAAAGTAATCAGCTTGTAGGACAACAGAGCCCAAAGCATTATCTTCATATGCTGTTGCAGGATACTTGGCCTTAAACGCCGCGGAAACAATGATTGTAAACACCCCACCAGCCATAATTCCAAATCCCTGCATAGCAAAGACCGCTGCTATGAAGGCTCCACGCGTCTTTTTGTTGGCGTATTTTGACATAATGGTGGCTGAGAGAGGGTAGTCGCCGCCTATCCCAATACCTAGCCAGAAGCGAAAGAAGCAGAGTGTGGCCATGACAGATTTTGGGTTTTTGCCAAAGGATAGGCCAGAGGCTATTGAGCAAATGACCATGAGCGCAAGTGTCATGCCATAGACTCGTTCTTTCTCTCTCTATTTGTTTCAGAAGAAACTTTTCTCTCTCTGTGTTTGCTGTTGTTCATTTTCCTTATGCATGGCTGCCTTTTTATAGCAGGGGGATCGGATGGAGTATGTGTTTGTTAGTGGAAAAGAAGAGGGGCGGGCAGCACAAATTGGGTGAAGAAAAAAAAGAGGGGCGGGCGGCACCAACACAGAGAACATAATTGTTAGCTACTAAAATCCCAAATTTTATTCTTGTTTAAAATTTATCGGAAGTCAAAATCATTATAGGTAACAAAATACAAATATATTGGAGGAATATGCAATGTTTTTAAACGTGCTAGGAAGTAAGAAACATTGGAAATTGAAATAATATAACTGTTGTAATTTCAAGAAAATAGATTCATTATGATTTTAGTGATTCTTTAATGTGGGATAGAAAACTTATGGGTATTATAATATCTACGCATATACGTACATGATTCAATTATGCAAATATGAACATGAAAAAAATCCATTGTTACATTAGGCCCTCCAAGCAAACAATAGGTCTAGACTCTAGAGATCTAACATCCTATGAGAAAATGATAGGTCTAGACTCTAGAGATCTAACATCCTATGAGAAAATGAACAGCTTGAAGATCATTTTAAAAACTTGGTCTGTTTATAGGGTATCATGATCAACTCTAATGTTAGAAATGAGTCAAATGACATATAAACAGCTTGAAGATCATTTCTTGAAAACTAGGTCTGTTTATAGGATATCATGAGCGACCTAGTGTTCCTAATGAAACTGCTAATAATGGGCATTATCAAAATGTACATTAGCCCAAAAAAAACATAGTTAACACACAACAAAATTAACTTCCAACATATCCAAATGTGAAATTCAGAAAATCTTACACAAATTGCAAAATCAATTAAGCATGAAGTCAGAAATAGAGTACCAAAAGGTAGTAGACATTATTTAGATTCAAATTCAATTCATGAAATTTGAACTTTAACACAGAAATAATAGTCCACCTCAATTCTTACATGTCCCATAGCTGGAGCTCCGCCTGGAATGCTTGTTCAGAACAGGTACTGCTCATGGTAGGACGCCGGGGGAAGCTGCTTGAGCCACTCCTGAGCGATGTGGACCTCGCACTCAGCCGAGCAGGCGTCGATATCTTCGAGCCGGTGAGAAGCCGGGTCAATGAGGCCATTGTTGGTTAGGGCTTTGAGTAGGGTGGCATCGGGAGATTTTGGAGGAAAGTCTGTGTAGAGCCATTCTTGTCTGAGTTAGGGTTGGATCCAAATGCACAAAACGATACTACTTACTTAAGTATACAGCAACTCAAATAAATGGCTACGGTGGTGTATCCTCGATATTATTATTATTATTATTATTATTATTATTATTATTATTATTACACTAATAATATAATGGGAATATATATACACTACAACTCTTCCTCAACAATTGTTGGTCATGATCCAAAAATGTATAATTATTAAGTAAAAGATGTATTTCAGCAAAGAAATATATTCATAACATAGGTTAAAATAAATAATACTCATCTCCTCCTCCTTTGGTTTCCTCCAATACATCACCAATAAATTAAATTGACCCTCAAAAACCAAACAAAAATCATGGATCAACTAAGTCCATTCGGGGACTTTCTTAAGAATAAGAAAGTGGAAACTCATGTAAATACCATGGAAAAAAACAAAAAAAGCATGTCCAAAAGTAAACCAATCATATGTTTTTTGTGCTCTATTTAGCAGTACAAAATTAATAGTCGGCTTCATTTTATATATGCAGAACGCATGCATATTTAAATAACAATTGATGTGGAAAAGAAACAATATATATATATATATATATATATATATATATATATTAATTGCATAGAAATGTAAAAAAAATGAATGACAACAACCAAAACCAATGGTTAAAAAATGGCTGATTGACACTTCTGTCCCTCCAAGTTGTCATCCACTTTCAAAGTCGTTCCTAAAGTACCATTTTCGTCAGTTAGGTCCTTAAAGTTGCATTTTATTGGCGTTTTTGTTCCTTCAACCCATTTTAACCTAAATCCGACCCATTTTGACCAAGTTTAACCCAACCCGACCCAATTTGACCCAACCCAAATTTTTAATATTTTAAAATATAATAGTATTTTTAAAATAAGTTTAAAATAATAATTATATTTAACATTTAAAAAAAATAATATTTAATTATTTAAAATAAATTATTATTATTAAAATAATAATTATTTTAATATTTAAAAATAAAATAATTATTTTAAAAATAGTTATTTTTAATATTTAAAAATAAAATATTAGTTATTTTATAAAAAAAATAATAATTATATTTAATATTCTAAAATAATTTTTTTTAAATAATTTTTTTTTAAAATATTTTAAAAGTAAAAAATATTTTTGTAAATATTATTTTTAAAAATAATATTTACTTTTAAAATATTAAAAATAATAATTATTTTAGAATATTAAATATAATATTTATTTTAGAATATTAAAAATAATATTTAATTTAGAATATTAAAAATAAGAGTTATCTTAGTTTTTTTATAATTTTTTTTTGAATAATTATTATATTATATTTATATTTATTTTAATTTTTAAATATTTACTTTTAATATTCTAAAATAATTATTATTTTTAATATTCTAAAATAAATATTTTTAATAATTATTGTTTTTGAAGGAAACATAATATTTAATATTCTAAAATAATTATTAAAAAAATTAAAAAATTTATAATTTAATAATTATTAAAAAAAATTAAAATAATCTTAATAATTATTATTTCTAAAATTATTATTTTAAAAATTAAAATAATCTTAATAATTATTATTATTAAATAATAATTATTTTAATTTTTTTATAAGTATTTCAGAATATTAAATATTATTTTTCCTTCAAAAATAATAATTATTAAAAATATTTATTTTAGAATATTAAAAATAATAATTATTTTATAATATTAAAAGTAAATATTAAAAAATTAAAATAAATATAAATATAAATATAATAATTATTCAAAAAAATTTTAAAAAAATTAAAATAATTATTATTTTTAATATTCTAAAATAAATATTATTTTTAATATTTTTAAAGTAAATATTATTTTTAAAAATAATATTTACAATTTTTTTTACTTTTAAAATATTAAAAATAAAAATTATTTATAAAATATTTATTTTAGAATATTAAATATAATTATTATTTTTATTTTTTAAAAAAACTAATATTTTATTTTTAAATATTAAAATAACTATTTTAAAAATAATTATTTTATTTAAAAATAATAAAATAATTATTATTTTAATAATAATAATTTATTTTAAATAATTAAATATTATTTTTTAAAAATGTTAAATATAATTATTATTTTAAACTTATTTTAAAAATATTATTATATTTTAAAATATTAAAAATTTGGGTTTGGTCAAACTGGGTCGGGTTGGGTTAAATTTGATCAAAATGGGTCGGATGTAGGTTAAAATGGGTTGAAAGAACAGAAACGCCAATAAAATGCCACTTTAAGGACCTAACTGACGAAAATGGTACTTTAGGGACGATTTTGAAAGTGAGTGGCAACTTGAAGGGACAGAAGTGCCAATCAACCGTTAAAAAATTATGACAACCAAAATCATGGAAGGATGGTGTATCAATTCAAAGAAGGCATGTTTATCGATCAACCCTGTACTGTAACGTATACATGAACAAAACACTTAACTCTCGTGTTACTATTAAAACATTGGATGCCCTCAATTTTTCGACCTTTATAATTTTTGAAATAAAAATCTATATATATATATAATAAATAAGTCAAAATCGTCGTTCAACCTTATTTTTTAGGAATAGTCGTTCAACTCTACTTTTTAGGAGTAACCATTAAACCCTAAAATTTAACAATAAATTCTAACTATAAATGATTATCTACTTACCACTATCTCCTAATTATTTTATATATTTTTAATTTAGTTAGTGTTATTTAAAATTCATATTATTGATAATAATAATATTTTATTGTATAATAAAGTTTAATTATTAAATTATATAAGTATATTATTTGAGTTTAATTAAGATTTTATTATTACATAAATAGATGAACATAGGAATATAAAAACAAAAAGTCATTTTAAAGAAGAATACTATCATTTATGTTATATAACTAGAATAATTATTATTGTAGATATTTAAATTTATTTAATTTTTCATCAATAATTAGTTACTATACATTATTAGTTAAATAGGATATTTTCAAAGGTCATATTTTCTTTATTTAAAAATCATTGTATGCAACATTAATTTATTATTAGTAGAAATAATATATTAGTAAAATACAATATAAAAGTGTAAACAATACAATAATTTTATATTTAATTAACATAAAGTCATAAAAATAATAATATTTCAGATTAAATATTAAACATCATGCAGCATGTATACATAACTGTAATACCCGAATATTTTAATAAATAAATAACATTTTTAAAGTTTCTGTTTAAATATTTTTAATTGGGTCAAAGTAGTTATTTAATTTATGTGGGCTAATAAATATTAATAAGTGATGGGTAAATGTACTTAGTAGAATTGGGCCTTAAATTTATTGGGTCTAATTTATAATTGTGAAATATTAAAATCCTATTACAATTAGGAGAAACAATAAAATATATAAATAATAAACAAAACCTAATTACTTTATTATATCTATACAAACAAGAGAAGAAAGGAGGCGGCTGAAGGAGAGAAATCATTGCAGTGGTTGCTCGGAAAGGGAAAACAATTTTGACAATCAAGGTTTGGCAAAAACGTGAGCAACTATTATATTACAATGGTAATACATGTGCATAATAAGTATAAAGGAATCATTGCCTGCAATTGTCGCCAGCTTTTCTGCTAATTGATATATTATATATATATATATATATATATATATATATATATATATATATATATATATATATATATATATATATATATATATAAAACGGAGGTATAATATATATATATATATATAAGAAAAGTAGGATCACATGATTAATAACTAATTGAACATTCTGCTAATAATGGTTGTAAAATTTAATTAATAACTAATTGGACAGTATTATGTTGTTAATGAGTAAAATTGTAATAAAGTTTCATTTTATTTTATTAGATCAGACGGAGGGAATTTAAGGAATTTTATTTTGGAATATACTTTGGGTATTACATTACTTATTCCAGGTACGGATTCCGTACTCCTTCAGCGATTCTCTTATTAAATTTAGTTTGTTCGTTTTGTTTCTCGTTTCGAATTCGGTTATTGTTTCCCATAATTGTTCATTCTCAAATTCTTGTGATATAGTTTCGTCTTGGTATTGATACTTAGAACTCATGTTTGTACTCTTGAATTGGGTTAACCTATTTAGTGTTTATTTTAATCTTTTAGAGATGTACATGTTAACGTATCTTTGGAGTTTCGTATTTATATTTATTTCGTTGTTACATGTACATACTAGAACCCCTTGTGTTAATATTGTGTCGCATGTGTTGTGACATGGTATTTATTAGAATATACCGTAGGGTATACCTGAGCTATAACCACCTGTGGGGGTACCACAGGCATGTCGTCTTGGCACGAGAGGCATGACACCTTCCGTGGCGGTGTGATTAGTCCACGGCGTCTCCGTTTTGTGCTCCGGTGGGAGTTGGTCATTTGGTGTTTTGTTGTGGGAGGCGTATGGGTCGACCCTAGTTTTCTGTTCTGTTCTGTTCTGCGGATTGGTGATGTTTGTGCCAAACACGCCTTCCGATTTTGCATACATTTGGATTCGCGGTCCAATGTGTGCGACTTGCCTGTGTGGCATTATTTGACCTTGCCTGTGTGGCAAGGTATATTTCTGTTTTATTTTGAGCTCGGTATGAAATAACACCCAGCCATCTGATTCAGCCTATTATTTTATTGTGTTAGTTTTGTTTGTTTCAGTTCAGTTCAGTTCATTTATTGAGTTAGTTATTTCGTTTCATTATTCTTGTATTCTATATCCATACTGGGCGTTTGGCTCATGCTGTGTTTTTCTTCTGGCAGGTAATCAGGGGGATCAAGGGCAAGTGTGATGAGAGCTCCATTCGATCCAATGATTTAGATATTCTGTTTAGGCTTGATAGATCGATTTTATTTTGAGTTGTAATAAATACATTAGATTTGAGTTTGAGTCTGTTGGTATTTATTTTGGTTTGACCTTTTGATATTTATTGGTGAAATATTATTCTTTCGTGGCATAGAGGTTTCGTTCGATTTTGTTGTGGTTTGAGTAACCTCCCTTTTCTATTTCGGGAAGGGGGTGTTACAATAACCAACTGACATGCCACCACGCAATAAACATGTAGACTAATTATAGATAAGCTACATGTTTATTGCATAAGCTTATCTTTAAAATGAGAAGGAATAAATGGTTATTGCGTGGAGTCTATCATCAATTAAAACATGAAGTCTATCATCAATAAAATTAAAAATATAATTCATACATGGTTATTCCTTTTCATTTTAAAGATAAGCTTATGCAAGAACCAAATTAAACATATTAAGTTATAAGGGGAACTACCCCAAACATGAATGTGACAACTGACACGCCTCCAACAATAATAATTATCATTACGTCTAGATGCAACTTAAAAATATATTGTGCAACCGTTGTTATACCAAAATTAATTAGCCATTTATTTATTTGGAGGGAATACAATACATTTTCAAAACAACAAATTCCAGTAGATTAATTATTATGTATATGGCTTTAAATCTCTCCATGCCCATGCTACAAGAGCTCTTATTTATTCTCTTTATTAGTTTACTCAATAGTAAAATCTAAGCATACTCCCTAAGTGTTGTTGTGACCTAGATGAACTAAACACAGTAGACTCCTTCCTGTTAGACTTCAAGTTTCTAGCCTCCTCCCTTGAAATCTGGTAGGAGTTCATCAGCACCTCCTCAGGCATACCTCGAATGGCCGAGATCCTTCCCGCTATTTGACTTGTTATCGCATTATCGTTCGTTTTAAATGCCACCCACTCTAGACCTTCATTACCTGCCTTCTTTATTAGGACAAAGTTTTGTGGCACGATTATTAGCTGACCTTGTTGTATTTGATCATTGAATACTGAGTTTCCACGGTTGCCAACAACTTGAATTCTTCCGTTTCCTCTAGTGATGTAAATTATGCTATGTGCGTTCACATTCCAGAGTGGTGTCCAAGATTGCGTTCTGAAGAGTATTTTATATTAAGGTATAAGTACATATTTAAAAATATAACAGTCATGTCGTCTGAATAAACAAAACTATATCACGTGTTTATCAGTTTATGAAAATATATAATATTTGACTTTACAATATCTCGTGAGTGGAAAATCGTACATTTTAAGGTATAATAATCAATACAAAAATGCCCCAAATGATATAGTTTTGCACTACTAATATTATACCACGAGATATTAATTTGTTATATTTTAAATTTAGGTACTATATATATATCTGCAAGTGATAAATTGATCAGCAAACAGTTTTGCGTGTTAGGTGTCAGAATATATATATATATATATATTTGTTCAAGATTCTTACCTTATAGAGAACTCCCCTCTCAGCGCTAAGCTGGAGTAAGTTGAGGACGGCGAATTTGTTACTATTGAGGGTGCTAATGCGTCCGCCACTTGGGTTGTACACGTCGGCACGCTGTGGGCTTGCAATATTTGATTGTTTTGCCTTTTAATTTTAACAAATGATTGTTTTGCCTTTTAATTTTTTTTTTTTGTTTCTTTTCTTTTCTGGATTGGGAAAAGAAAGAAGAGAATAAAAAGTATCCAAAATAATTATGGGTCAAAATACAAATAAGTAAAATTGTAAAGAGTTCATGTCCAATTATTATGTTCGTATAAATATTTTGTTAATTAAATATCACCTTTACTCACAAATTTTTCTACTCCATCCGTTCCTTAATATAAATCGTTTTAAAAAAATATTTTTGTTCCTTAATATAAGTCGTTTGAGAATTTCAAGTAAGTATTAATTGCTTAATTTTTAATATTACCTCAAGTATTAAATATAATTTTAGTTCTCTCACTATTATCTGTTCAATAAATAACACTCCCTTTTTTTAATACAAGAACAATATAAACAATTGATATTATATTTAATATTTTACAATTATTTTTTTATTGTACACAACTTTAAAACGAGTTATATTAAAAAACGATGGGAGTATTTCCTTTTACTTTCTAAAATTTAGAAAATTCCATCATAATTACATTCTATGTATTACGTGTTCAATATTAGAAATTTTGAATCAATATTTGATCTCTCTCTTTCTCTTTATATATATATATATCCAAATTTCCTTTAATAAAGATTATATAATATATCAGGAGGGGAGGTCTTAGAATAATTCCAAACAAAATTTAGACATTAAAATAACAGGAGGGGAGGAGGGGTGCTATTAGATAGCATATTTTTGGAATATTATTTTATCCTACGAGTAAATGATTCCAAGTCAAATTTTGATGTGAAATAAAAGATAAGACTTACCTAATTCTTTTTTGATCAAACAATCCAAAAAATTGAAATATATTAATATATTAAAATGATTGAAATAGTAATTCTTTCAAACAAAATAACAGATAATAAGAAAAAAATTATCAATCGTAACAACAAGGTTGGACACTATATAAACTTCTGTAAATAATACAATTATATCTCAAAAACAATAATAGAATATGCAAATCTGGATCCTTTTTCAGCATGACCAACTGAAGAACGTACAGGTCGTTAGCCACATTCAAATCTGAACAATATATCTTCAACAATTATATATACACCGTAAAAAGTCTCACGAATAAAAAAAATCAAATGAAGAAAACACAATCTCCCAAACAAGGAAAGCAAAATATCTCAAGAGATGATAATGAACTCTCCCAGCAAGCAAATCAAACTCTACAAGAAGATAGAATAATTTATTAGATCAAAACAAATGAGATCTATGGAAGAGTATCTCCAAAGAGAACCCTCCCTAGATCTGAGACGAAAGCTAAGGCTGTTGTCATAGACCTGGCAAACGGGCCGGGCTGGCCCAAACAGTCCAAGTTCTAATGGGTTGAAAAAGTAAAGCCTTAAGCTCGTTTTTTGACGGACGGACCAACCCGACCCTCGGGCCTAAACTTATTTCTGACTATATTTTAACATATTTCTGCGCTTGGCCCAAACGGGTTGGGTCATCACCGGGACGGGCCAAAACGGCCCAAGTTTTGATGAGCTGAAAAAATGAAGCCCAAAATCCGCTTTTTGATGGACGGGTCGTACCCACCCGCAGGACCTGAGCCGATTTTGTCAGATCTAGTTGTTGACTAAAGAAAAAAGAGTGGAGAGAAAATAGATTGGATAAAGGACATAAATATAAAAGTAGTTACTAAAAAATTAGACAAGAGAATAGATTTCTGCAGTAGCATTTGCAAACAAAATTAACCTAAATTGCAAAGAAACGTAAACGATAAATTTTATGTTAAATTCCCCGATTGTAGTTGTCAAAAAGAATAAAATTGTTTATTTACTGTCGTAATGGACTTGACTATTATATATAATTAAGACCACAAGAATCAAATGTCAAAAGTTGCATGCATGCATGTACGTACCAAACTTTCACATAAATGTAAATAGGGAGATGATGAACCCATACATATATGCATACAAACTGTGTCTTGAAACATTAGAAACAATGATAACATAAAACTTATCTCAAATGATGCAAGGCTACCTCGAACAGCTTAAAATTTCCCAATCATGTCTTGACCTGCTCCAACATCATCGTTCCATGTTTTGTTTTGTTTTTTTCTATAAAAAAATCCAGCAAGCAATTCTCTTGTCCAAGTAGGAAAAAAAAGTGTTATTACAACCCTCTACTTTCCTATCACAAGGAAGGAGGAGGTCTGTGCTATATTTTCTATTTTGCTGAAGAGTGCTTCCAATGATTTGACCCTCGAGTCCTTTGCCATGTACCTCCTTCTCTATGTAATGTACCACAGATTCAAGACAACATCTTCCACACAGGTCTCCAAATAAATGAACACATTCATCATATCTTCGCTCCGCTCTCCTCCCCGAGGAATGACTGGAAATAAGTGCAAGTACTACCACTGAAAAGCCATCAAGATTATACAAGTTATCTTCTTAAACAAAACATTGATATCAATTATCATTAACCACCGGCCCATTGCCCAGCAAAGCCTGATGACACTGGGCAAGCAACACATGGGTTAAACATGCCTTCTGTTAGAATGCTGAAGTATGTCATGTAGAGAGAAAAGAGAGTTGTGCTCCCGTAAGAAGTTGGAATTTAAGACCGCATGATATGGATTACATTCTAAAATATATAAGTGAGTTGATGCCTACGGTATAAAACAACTGCATGTATTTGTACACTAGGGTAGGAATAATTAACGTTGCACCTGACTCCAAGACAAATGGTTTAATGCATGCAACCGAGTTCGTGTTGTTGGAAATCTAGCAGTATAGTATTAACAAGATGAACAGAACAATAAAATTGAAATAATTTATCTGGTAAGCTAATGAAACCGAGGCATAGCAAAGTTATTGTTCAAAAAAGTGATTCTGATTTATTAACAAGATGAAACCTGCTTTAGATCTTGCTACTACTTGTCTAATTCGTTGTTTGAAATTTTTATCCGTATGAAAGTGCTGAGAAGATTTGGGATGCCTTAAAATCTAAATATGTTGTTGAAAACTCTAGACTTAAGAAATATGTTGCTGAAAAATTTCTAGATTTTAAGATGCAAGATGGAAAATCTGTAATAGAGCAAATTCATAAATATCAAACTATTGCGGGAGAAGTTATTGGGGGAAAGAATGAAAATATGTGAGACTTTTCAAGCTGCTGCACTTGTTGAAAAATTACCGCCATCATGAAAAGATTATAAGATGAACCTTAAACATGAAACTACAGATTTTACTATGCAGGAACTAGTGGCACACATACATATTGAAGAACAAAACAGAGCAAAAGAGAGAGGAGACATAATTGCCAATCATACTGTCAAGGCTAATCTCGTAGAACAAAGGCCACATTGGAAGACCCAAAATTATTCAAATTAACATCAGTACAAAAACTACAAAGAGAAAAATCAAAAATCAACTGAAAGAAAAGATAATAGGTTCAAGAATCCCAACCAAATTCAGAAACCTTTTACTAAAGATTCTTGCTTCGTATGCGACAAGCCAAACCATATTGCTATGAAATGTCACTTTCGCAAGGGGCAAGATAATAATAATAATAACTCTAAGCCTAAGCCCCTAGCGAACTTGGTTAAATCCGATGACATTATTGTTGCTGTTGTTTCGGAAGTAAACCTAGTTGACAATTTAACAGAATGAGTAGTAGATATCGGTGCCACTAGACACATTTGCGCAAATAAAGACGTATTCTTACTACGAAAATGTGACTAATGGAGAAAATGTTTTTATCGGAGATTCTTGTGCCACCAAGGTTGCAGAAAAAGGGAAAGTTTTACTTAAATTAACTTCGGGAAAAACAACTACATTGCAAGATGTGCTTCATGTGCTTGATATTCATAAAAATAGTGTCTGGATCTTTGTTAGACAAAGCTGGCATTAAACTTGTGTTTGAGTCTGATTAACTTGTACTTGCTCGTAATGGGGACTTTGTGGGGAAAGGCTTTTGTAATGAAGGCTTATTTGTACTTGATGCTTCTGCTAAATTAAATAGTAAGAATACTTCTTTTGCTTATATTGTTGAATCTTTGGATATGTGGACCTGCTAGAATAGGACATGTGAATGTGACATCTATTAAAAAATTGAAACAACTTGAGCTTATACCGAATCTTGGAAATACCGAGTTTAATAAATGTGAAATTTGTGGAAACAAAACATGCTAAGAAACCTTTTAAAATTGTTGAAAAACAAACTGAACTTCTTGAATTAATTTACAGTGATCTAGCTGATTTTAAAAATCCTACAAGTAGAGGTGGTAAGAAATATTACATTTCTTTTGTGGATGATAAGTCTAGATATACTCAAATCTATCTCCTTTCCTCTAAAGATGAAACGGAAGAAATGTTTATTAAATATAAAGCAGAAGTTGAAAATTAGTTAGAAAGAAAAATTAAAAGACTTAGATCCGATGAATATGATTCACGAAGTCTTACAAAATTTTGTGAACTAAATGGAATTATACATGAAACTGTTTCTCCTTATTCTCCACAGTCCAATGGAGTCGCGGAAAGAAAAAATAGAACACTTAAAGATATGATGAATGTTATGTTAATTAGCTCTGGTTTACCATCTAATATGTGGGGAGGAACTTGTCTTTCTGCAAATCATATTTTAAATAAAGTTCCACATAAAAGGATAGACACTACACCATATCATTTATGGAAGAATTATGCACCTAACTTGGGGTATCTTAAAGTGTGGAAGTGTCTAACTAAAGTAGTTATATTAGAATTTAAAAGGAATAAAATTGGATCTAAAACAATAGATTGTATTTTTATTGGATATGCTTCTAATAGTGTTGCATATAGATTTTTGGTAATTAAAGATGAGACTAATAATTCTAAAAATAATTCTATTTTGGAAACTAAGGATGCAGAATTTTTTAAAAATATACTTCGTTGAATATAAGAGATGTGGGCAATCCATTTTCAAATGAACATCTTAAAAGGAAAGATAAAGAACCTGTACCTGCATTTACTAGAAGTAAAAAACAACGTTGTGAGAAAAATATTGGCCCAGATTTTATAACTGCTTTATAACAGAAGATGACCCTAAAACTTATGAAGAAGCGATGAAATCAATTGATGCAATCTTTTGGAAAGATGCTATTAATAGTGAACTAGAATCCATTATGTCTAACCATACATGGAAACTAGTTAATTTGCCTAGAGGATATAAATCTATTGGATGTAAATGGGTGTTTAAAAAGAAGTTAAAAGCTGATTGGTCTATTAATAAATTTAAGGCAAGACTTGTGACTAAAGGGTTTACTCAAAAGGAAGGGTTTGAATATTTTGACACTTACTCAACAGTGACTAAAATGGAACTATAAGAATTTTAATTGATTTGACATCTATTCATAAATTAATAATCCACTAAATGGACGTTAAAACAACCTTTTTGAATGGAGAATTAAATAAAGAAATATATGTGTCAACCAGAAGGGTTTGTAGTTCCAGCCTTCCAGGAGAACAAAAAATGTGTAGACTTGTAAAATTCTTGTATGGTTTGAAACAAACACCAAAACAATGGAATGACAAATTTAATAAAACTTTCTTGTCTAATGATTTTGTGACAAATGAACCTGATAGTTGTGTCTATAGTAGATTCAATGGAAATTATGGTGTGATTATTTGTTTATATGTGGATGAGTTGTTAATATTTGGTATTGATGAGAAAGTTGTGAAAACTACTAAAGATTTTTTATCTTCTAAATTTGACATAAAAGATTTAGGAGACGCGAATTTGATTCTTGGCATGAAAATAAATAAGCATGTAAATGGTTTGATTTTATCACAGTCTCATTATGTGGAAAATATTCTTAAGAAATTTAATTTCTTTAACGAAGAGCAATTAGAAACACCTTATGACTATAGTGTGCATTTAAAGAAATATAAAAGGAATGGTATTGCACAAATTAAATATACCAGAATCATTGGTAGTGTAATGTATTTAATGAACTATACTCGGTCTGATATTGCATATGCCATTAGTAGACTTAGCAGATATACACATAATCCTTCACAAGATCATTGGAATGCATTGTCATGACTAATGAGATATTTAAAACGAACAGTTAATGTATGTGTACATTTTATTGGTCATCCTAATGTTCTAGAAGAATATTGTGATGCTAATTGGGTATCTGATAATGATGAGACAAACTCCACTAGTGGTTATGTGTTTACTTTAGGTAGAGGAGTTGTCTCTTGTAAATCTGCTAAACAAACTTGTACTGCTAGATCTATTATGGAATCTAAATTTATTGCATTAGAATTGGCAGGTACAGAAGCAGAGTGGCTAAGAAATTTATTGGCAGACATACCGTTGTGGTCTAAACCAATTCCTTATATTTCTCTACATTGTGATTCTCAAGCAGCTATTGGTCGGGAATGAACCATATTTATAATGGGAAACAGAGATATTCGCTTGAGACATAATATTGTACGAGAATTGATCAGCAACGATGTTATTTCCATGGAATTTGTGAGGTCTGAAAAGAACCTAGCGGATCTGCTCACAAAGGGATTGACGAAAAAAGTTGTCCAAGAAGCATCCAGAGGGATGAGACTATTGCCAACATCTTGAGTAAGTAATACGTGATGGAAACCCAATTCATGATTGGAGATCCCATGAATTGGATTCAATGGGTAACAAGTCACAAAATTACTTAATTATAGCACTGTAATTATTTATCTTTCTCCCTGTGTGTATGTGGTACTTACTGACAAATTGTTATAGGATGAATCATTTAGATTCTTAATGAAACTCATAGCCCTAAAAGGTGGTGTATTTCAATTTACACTTGATGGGTTCACCTATGTAAAGGTGGAGGTGTAGGCTGCTTCTTATGAGAACCTTTGGTAAACTCTCTAGAGCCTTTATAAAAATTTGGGATATGGCGCATGGCCTAAAACGCGCCCAACCACAAACTTGTTTGGATTCGGGATTTTTGGGTATGTGTGCAAGTTCAACTATTTGTATCATAGATATTGGGTTCAAGAATATAGTTCACCTATAATCTACAATCATGAGTTGTTCCATTAAGTGTCGATTCAAACCCACAAGGTATCGATGTTATGTATCTAAAATCCATTGCCCTTCTTACTTTTAATTTTTTACTTTGATAATTTTGAATCATGTGGGGGATTATTGGTTGTGCTTCAAAATTCTAAGTTTAGCAAAGTATCACATTAGTCACTATTGAAACCTTTCATTGGTATATTAGTAAACTCTAGTATTGGGCTTAGTAACATGGTTAAGGAATGAAAAAGGGATGGGCTCACGCACATGAGGTTGGCCAAGGAATTGGGTTAGACCAAACTTGGATCTTGGACTTCCTGCCAGAAAACCTTTAATGCGTGTGCGCATTACGCCTGCGCAGTGAGGGTGCAAATCCGAGTCCACTAGGCCTCGCGGGTGCACCCAGGTAGCTCACTGTTTTGCTAAAATTCCTAACTCAGTTTTGGCCTTATTTTTAGGGTACAATCACATTTTCTATTTTGTTTAAGCCGCAAACTAAGCACAACGTTTAGAACTGTTTATTATTTTGTTCTTCATTAAGTCGCAACAAACGCCAGCAACGTTCATTTTCTCAACGTTCTGTTTTCTCCAACGTTCACCACTAACACCCATTTCTTCTCCTATAAAACCACCGAATAATACACATCAACATAAACTTCTTTTCTTCAAACTACTCTACTGTTGTTATTCTGTGAGTCTGGCAATCCACAGAGACAAGTCCTAAGCCTCTTTCTGTGAGTACACACAATTAGAGGTTTCACCGTTGAATCCTGGAGAGCCCATCTGTACCTGAGGTTACGACCTGTGGGGGCGGAATCACTTTTTAGGACAGTAACTTTGCTACGCCTCGGTTTCATTCGCTTACCAGATAAGTTGTTCCAATTTTATTGTTTTGTTCATCTTGTTAATACTGCTAGATTTCCAACACATGTAACATAGAGCAGAAACATGACTACTTTGAAACTAAGCAAATTCTGAAACTGTGTCACATTCTAAGATATTCTGCAAGTGTTCTTGATAAATATTAAATGTGCTTTTCAAGCTAATGCTTAAGTTTGCTATACTCGTCTAAAATTTTCCATTCTATTTGCATCACAGGTCCATATTGCACATAGGTTTTTATCTAGATTCAGAAGTTGGCAAGCCCTACTTTAATGAATAATCATACTAGATGCATAGATGTTATTCCTGCATTAGCTATTTCAAGCCTCTCCTTGCGTTCAAAAAGGTCTAGGTTTAACTTTTCCTGTAAAAAAACTCTAATTTCGTATCTCTTCTTCCTGAGATTTTAGATGAAGCATAAAAAGAACAAAGACATTCCAGTTTAACATCCAGTTAACCTTTTCAGAAACAGTTACTTTGGACAATAGAATACCTTGTTTTTTGTGAAAGGGCTTCCTTGCTTAGCTGTAGTTGTGCTCCCGAACCCAAACTTTGGCTTCTTTTCTGCAGGCTTTAATATTTGGAAGGAGCACATCAATGTCTCATCCACACTCATCATGGCACCAGCATTATCGAATTCTCCACAATAATTAGGGGCTGAAAATATGGTTACAAGTTGTCTATCAGCAAAAAACTCATATCCATCTTCCACAACCTGCAAATAATGAATTAACTTGTGAGGCATTAACATTCTGAAAAAAAAAATTATACTAATAAAAACAGAGGACATTTTGACCTGGTGAGCACGACAAATCAGGTCAAGATCCAGTTTCTGAAGAAACTCAGTCACCTTATCGGCGCCAAAGGTATATGAAACTCCCCTATCATTCATTCCCCACCCTTTAACATCTTTACTAGGATCTGACCACAGTAGATCACAAAGTAGACCTGTTTCCAGAACATCAGTTGGGCGTTTTAAATTCCTGATTTGATCCAAATCATTCAAGTCAGGAGAAAGACCCCCATGCATGCATAATATCTTTTCATCGATGAGAGCTGCCACAGGTAGGCAGTTAAAACAATCTGTAAATACTTTCCAGAGCCTCACATTGAACCTTCGCTTACACTCATCATAGAATCCATATATGCGGTTAACAGAAGCACATTCATGGTTGCCCCTTAAAAGGAAAAAATTCTCCGGATGCTTTATCTTAAATGCAAGGAGAAGGCATATTGTTTCCAGACTTTGCTTCCCACGATCTACGTAATCCCCCAAAAATAAGTAATTGGATTTAGGAGGTAAGCCTCCATATTCGAAAAGCCTCAGTAGATCAGAATACTGACCATGAATATCTCCTGAATTGAAAAGAAAAATATATTAAAATGATTTCAGAATAATTTTATACTTTTGAGAAGGGGGAAGAGGGGGGGATGTATGGGGGAGGGGAGGGGGAGAGAGAGAATGACTACACAGCTTATGGAAGCAGTTGAGCAACAAAGTTTAAATCTCAAACAAGCAAAAGAAAATACAAAACAAGCTGGTTGTTCATTGGGAAATTACGAAAATATATCTTGTTCAATTTAAAATGGATGTCACTGACATATATTTCCAATAGTTCAATAATAAATCACCGCAGAGCTTGTCTGAAAGAATAAATGAATAAAATAAACGCAGCCTGCGTTTTAAAAAGTACTTTCAGTTCAAAACGCCAAAAAGTTGTGGTTTGAACAATTCAACAGAGAAAAATACAATTAAAAGTGAAAGGAAGAAACTTAAGTTCCCATACATTAGATATTTTGTAGTGGTGACACTAAGAGGTGCTAGCAAAAGTAAATTGGAGCAATCATGTATATTTGATTGGAGACTAGAAATTTCATCACCTTAATAACTTTGATGCTGTAATCTAAGGAAAAATATAATAAGATCTACACAGAGATTCAAACCACAACAATTTTATGATATTGAAAAAAGTAGGCAAAATGGGGGTGTCAGGCTGATTCAGATAGGTGTAATAATAAATCCATTCCTGGCATGATCAAATAATATTTGTGCATTTTGACATTTTCCACTTCATGAACTAAAAAAGTTATTGACTGTGCACAGATTTATACCATACACGAGATCCCGGACACATGATGGATTGCTGCAACACAAAATCTGACCTGCCCCACCCCCAAATAGATGGGTTTGGGATCAACTCAAATAGTGTACTATAGGGAGCATTGGGAGGGAAAATAGTAAAAATTCGGACCGAATCCGAATCAAATCATTCACTAGCAAGTACCAATTATCCCATTTAAACTCTTAAACTTACCAATAGCCATTTGATACTACTTTTTAATTTATGTCAAGGTTATACCATAAAAATTATACGTCCATCTTCATCAATTAAACAGTAACATAAACTAGCATACATCAAAATGCAACCTCTTGAATATAGATTAAATACATCTTCCAGGACAAAAGCAAAAAGAAATCAGCTCAATTCCAACCCAAATAAACTACGTTCCCTACTCAAAACATTCTAATACTGAGTTATATGTTACAAGTACTACATCACACCACAGTGTTTTTGGATACCTTCCTTACCATCACTATACTCCATAAGACTCTATCATATGTATGGTGTCTTCTTAAAGTCCAAAAACCATTGTACAAAGGTCTTTCTTCTTTCCAACAAACATTTTTATGGACTGGCAAAGTAAAAATCCAACCATTTAGACCATAAAAATGGGGCTTTAAACATATTTGATTAATGTTCAGGTATATTGATAAATTATATTCAAAGAATGGCATACAATTTTTAATGTAACATGAAACCAAAAACTTATTTCCTGGAAGAAAAGTGTGGCTTTGCTCAGTTCACAAATCAAAAACTGTCACCGGGGAAAAACCTAATGCTGATATAATGTACTTTGTAACAAAGAAGTTACACTAAAGATAAGAGTACAAGACTTTTATTATCAGCCTATGGTATAAACAAACCCACTTTTACATCAAGTGAGATCCCTATCGATTAATGTACTACTAACCCAAATTGTCACTGGGGAAAAACCTTATGCTGGTATTATCTACGTTGTAAAAAACAAGTTACACTAAAGATAAGGGTACAAGACTTTTATTATCAGCCTATGGTATAGACGAACCCACTTTTACATCAGAGAGATCCCTATAGATTTATCATTCATGTAATAACTCAAAAAACCACATCCAAAAGTTTAAGTCAAATAAGATCAAGCAGGAACGCCTAAATATTGATCCTTCGCCTTGGCAAACTCAGATAAATTGAAGTTTATTGGAGGTATCTTATTCTCTTGGAGCAGACTTCAATATATAATCCACAAACAGGTAATCTAACAAACAGGTAAAAAGTTCATAGAATTTATTTATAAGATGGACATCAACTTGAAGCATCAGGTAATGTTTGTACCCTATTGATCTAGTGGCACACCCCCGCTTTTCAGAGAAGTACAAGATCGAGAATTACTATCCACGAGCAATTAGACCTTTTACACGATGTATGTTACTATAATAATGCAAGGTGCGGTGGAGTGTAAAAAGAGGTGAAGGTTCTCCAGAAATAGTTAGTTCAGAATGGTCGAGGTCCTTTTACAACAAGCTTGGGGACAATAGAGCTTCTTTGTTGTATAGGTAAGAACCAGTGGTACACTTTAAAGTGGTCACTTTTAATGGACACCCACACTAGAAAACTTTTGACCCGTTATTCGTTAACAATCAGAGTAGTAACTCACTACCGATTACCAAGGATGTGAAAAAAAGTGAAAACAAGAAATCATTTTGTAAATCAATTTTCTAGTTTATGGAGTTATAGAGGTTATGCCGAGGGCAGTCAACGATTTGATATTCTATTGGAGTGAGTGCACACAAAGCTTTAGGAAGAAACCTTTTGGGGGCAGACCCTATGTAGAGTATACTGTATTTTTTGAAGACAATAGGAGCTTGTTCTTTAGCGATGCAAAACGCTAGATTTTTCCAGAGAACTACACATTTTTTTAACAGTACCTGCTTTTTCACACACCGCAGATAATGTATCCAGCAATTCCATCCTTTGATACCATAATAATATGCATTAATTACTTATCCCACCCAAACATAATTCAATAAAAAAAGTAGATGAACATGACCAACAAAACCTACCAAGAAATAGATGAACATGACGTAATTCAAACTTCTTCTATTTACCAGGCATTATGAAAATAATTCAGAACATACCCATTCCTACATAGATCATGTAAAAAACAGGCTGTCTACAGGAAAAGTAGCAGGTGCAAATTCAACCGCACAACATTACAATGTCATAACCCACATGAAAAAAAAGAAGTTTAAATTTAAACACAATTATTTCTTAAAATGCAATTGCAACCCATAAATGGAAATAATACAGGCACACAGAGCAAGTCAAACTATGTAATTTGTCCAATACCAAAGATCAACTCTATGAGGAGATAAATATTTTAACTTCTCTATGAAGAGATACGGATTCTAACTTCAGCCAACAACTTATTATATTGTTTTAAATTTAAGTAATAATAGAATTCCTTTCAGGCAATAGATTAAACCGATATCCATCCCATGATTTTCCACGTGTCAATTTCATTTACTCGTGTTGAATTCTTATCATATCAACTACAATTAGTAATAGTACCCCTACCATACAGTTCCCGAAAACAAGGAGTAGCAATACATGGGCAAAATAAAGTTTCAACCCAGTTCAAGTCACCAACAATCAAACAAAACCCCACTTCAAATTTCACAACCGCACTACACTAACAGGTTAAAGAAAACCCACTACAATAACAGACTAAATAAAACCCATAAAAATAATCAAACCAACCAAATTAACCATAATAAAAAACAATTCAAACAAACCCATTTCATATAAACAGTAAGCATAAGAAATTTCAGGACTATATACCACAGATCTTAATGGGTGCCTCAAGCTCCAGGAGATTGGGCTGTTGCAAGAACACATCCTTGGACTGAAGACAAAGCTGTCTGATCTCGGACTCGGATAGCTGCACTTGCTTCCCTGGTCTGCCTCTAACTTCAAGCAATCGCTTGATTATATCGTCAAGAGCCAAAGGTTCCATTTCAAACTAATTGGGATTCTACCCAGTAACCAAAATTGAAGAAAAAACAGAGAATCAATTAAAGGGGGGGTTGAATTCGATTATATAATTGCCTTTGTTCTTGGGTTATTAGCATACTAATAGCTATGAAAAAAAAGGTTCGATTTCAGAAAGAAAAAGTTGAACTCAAGAGTAGTACGTAGTATATAACTTTGTTGGTGTTTTGGAATTGGCTTTTTGTGAAACATTTGTGCCTATCTCTGTCTATAGGCAGCTTATTAAATGACAAAGAAGAGAGAGAAAAAGAAATGGAGGAGAGAGAGGGGATTCTTTCCGGGGGAGAGAGAGAGCAGCTACGCACGTACATATGGAGAGACGCGGAGAAGTCAAATGGAAACGGACTTGGGTCTTACGGTGGGCGTAGTACGCACCCTCAAAACTCAAACCCAAGCCCAAAAATTAAAGGACAAATTCTATAACCCATTAAAAAAAGGAAGTTTTTTTTGGACATTTATGACGGAAATTAACACAAAATTAAAATACCAATTAGAAATCCATTGAAGCTATTATATTTTGAAAATATTTATAATAAGTTTCCTAATTTAAGAGGGGGGAAAAGTTTCCTAATTTGAAAACCAACTTGATTTTTGTGTATAGAAAGTGATTTATTTTAAATGTTTGCTATATTACTTCACGATTAAACATATTTAGGATCATCTGTTCGTTTGTAAGAGAACATACATTTAAATTATTTAACACTTTCACTATTATTAGTTATTGATATCACAATTTTTTTTAACATAAACCGTCAATTTCTCTTATGGCTGTCCATAGACATAGTTATCTGAATAGTGTCATAATAAATATTTGTTATCAATCACTTCTTATATATGAATTATCATGCTTAATTCACTAGTGAAATTGACGATTCACTAAAATTTATTTAACTTTAATCAACATGCACATCAAAATGACAACTCATCCAAACAACACATAAATACATATCCCAACAATAACATACACGTATAGAATGATAACAAATATAAATTGAATTACGATAGTTAACAGTAATACACATAAGTTAAACTAAAAATTGTAATCAACAATGACTTACAATATAAAATAAGCTTAACTATAATTGAGATCTAAGTAAGAATATAATTTACAATATAATATTATCATCACTATGAGGAGGATCATCGGGTGGAGATAGACGTTGTTACCCCGATATTTAAAAATTATCGCCTATCATCCTCCGCTCGTTATCGTCACCCCACTCGAAATCACCACCTTATTGATACCATAAAAATATAATCTATTAGTAAACATAAATAAGAATTAAAGAAATAGCTAGATGATAATTAAGTAACATGCATAATATAAAACTTAAAAAAATAAAATACTAGAGAAATAGTTGGGGGTTGTCTCAATAGCAACCCCAAAACCCACCAATAGTAGGGTAACCACCATCCATACCACATCGTTGTTTATTGCGACGAACTGCTCCGACGGAATACTCGTACTCTCGACAGTTGCCCTTGTTGCAATGTTCTGAGCAAACTGAAACAGGCGAGCATTGGTAGGCAATGCGTACTAACTGAATATCGAATCCGTACTGAACGTTTCCAATACTGGCGTCATAACCCTCTAGAATAACTTGTTGTCCAAGCTAGCGTCCATATGAGATGGTCCAATATGTGTTCTCGGATGCTGACGCTGGCTAGAGCATACAAAAATAGAAAACAACTTTAAAAAGTATTATACGAAGCGATATAAATTACAAAATAACAAGAAACATAATAGAATAAATACATTCAGGGAACGTATATGCCGGTATCCGATCCTAGGCTGACTCAACACTAGATACTTGCTAGCTGGTAGTGCTGTTGTGAAAATTTTGAGATGAGATCCAAAGAGTCATCTCATCATCCCGAGATAACCTAATTTCAGGCTGAAAAACGGTGAAATCTAACAGTTCAGGATCTCTCCAAGCAGCCCACAACTCAGCTATACGATTGTCTTGAAGCTCTTGAAATCGGTCATGTAATTTATTATCTACATCTTAGTTATTTAAATAATTTAATTAACTACCTAATATTTAAAATTATTTTGTACAGAAAATTACATTGGTCAGTGGTCACATACAAATTCAACTTAACTTTGATTGAAAGCTAAATTAGTGGATAATCGACTTCAATTTAGAGAATTAAGTTATTTTTGATGGAAATTTTGTTATAATTATATGTCATTCTGTCGAAATTAAGTTTGGCGCTGGTGGGAACTATGGCGCCAAAGGGCGTCAACATTTCCGATGGAATTTCGTTGGAATTAAGTTATTTCTGAGGAAATTATGTCTAATAAAATATTTTGTCGAAAATAACTTAATTTCAAAGAAATTCATCTCGTCAAAATTAAACTATTTTCTTGTAGTGTAAGAATAATTTATCTCATCAACTGCAGAAATTGATTGTACCATTTGAAATGCGAGGACATCATGATGCTTATAATTAGGACGAAAAGTTACATAATTAGATTAAAGCAAGCACACAATATACATCCTTTTCAATTAGTTATTCCTTCATAAGATTAGCCATACATTTTTAAAAAGCAACAGACTTTTAAAAAATTATTTTCCCATACTTATTGCTCTACTTGATTCTCAATTGCTCCTTCCACTAATAATCTGAGAAAGTTTGTGGTTGAGCTAGAGAGCTTAGACACTTTGGTTAGACAATAGTAAACAAGACAACTACAAAATAAAAAGAGAATCAGATCCCATTTTCTCATTTAATGGGAAAGTTCTACAGATATTTAGTAGCGGTGGCATGGCAGTATGGCATTGATAACACAATCAACTAAGAATCAATAATTAATTATAAAAATCATTAATTAAGAAATCTTATCTTAATCCACTCACAATAATTTTGTACTTTTATCAAGTAATTTTAATTGGTCACGAGTCAATATTGAGTTCATCATTTAAGATTTTTTTTTTTAATATAATTTATAAACTCTTCGTATCCTGTGAAATATATATATATATGAAATAATTTGAAAATTATTTGTGCATGCATCTACTGCTTTCAAGTTTATCTATACATATTTTAGAAATATTTTATTGTAAGACATATGCGCTACAAATATTTACAAAAAAAAATTAAAAATAATTTGTGCCTAAATGTATCTAATCTTTTCAAATTTCTCTATATGATGTATCCAATTTATAATAAATTAAATTTATGAAAAGTTCTTAATTGTATTTGTTTATCGATACTGTTTCTCTATATTACATAAAAATTGAAATATGTTATTTTTAGAATTATGTGTCTTGCACGGGTTATTAACTATTAAAAGTAATAACATCTTAGGAATTTAATATTATTTTATATTTTAAAAATAGAAATTTATCTCTAATTTTGAAAATAGTATATAAAAAAGTACATCCCTAATATTAGAATGGAGGGATATATTGCAATTGGGCAAATGTGCAAAATAACCTTTGTGATTTTGCCCGAAGTCCCACTTAGACTCGAAACCTTTTTAAAAAAAATACATTTGACGTTATAAAAATCAGCTCACCAAAGTCACTTCCATTGACAGACATGCTAAATAGACAAACGAAAGTTACACTTGGACAAATATTGGTGATTAGGCAGCCCGATTCAAATTCCAAAAAGGGAAAAAACCCTAACCAACTGATAGATCGAAGAGAAAAGAATCGAAGAGAAGAAATTGTCGAAGCCAAGTCTAATCCGTTCCTTGCTCTATGACTCATGTGATTCCTCCCCTTCTTCCATTTCTGCTCCACTCATATCCTAAAACCCCACCCCCAATTTCTTCAACCACGACACTAGATTTTTTTCGAAAACCTAAAACTGAGTATATCGATAGGTACCGTACGGATGCCCTTAATTAAGGCCTAAAGATTTAGCAATTTTATTAAAATTATGTTACGTTTGGATTGAAGGAATAAAGGTGGAAATTGAATGATTTATTCCTATGGAATGAAAAAAAGTGTGTTTGGTTGCGATTGAAATGGATTGAACCATTATTTTTTTTTTGCTATTTTCGACTAAAATTTAATATTCTTGCCCAAGATTTCATGCCCAAAACTTTATGAGTAATTTTTTTTATCATTGAGTCATGACAGTCTTAGGGGAAGGAGAGTATGCAATAACTAATTCCAACTAGAATGGAATGAATCATTCCAATATCCATTCCATTCCTTCAATCCAAACGCAACATTTAAGAAAGAGTTGCATCCTAATCCATGTACAATGAGTACATTCTTTGAGCTAATGGGTCCTTCTTGAATTGTAAATACATCAACTGAAGGGTGATTTGGGGTGGTTTGTAACTTGATAATTCTACCCTTGGAGTAGTGGTGGCGCAGATTAGTGGGTAGCAGGGACGAAGCCACATGGTGATTGGAGGGGGCCACGGTCCTCCCAAGGTTTAAATTTTTTATAAAACTCACTCCAAAGGTTTGAAAATTTTGTAACTCATTTGTACATTTGATTTGTTTTGAAAATTTTGTAAGGCCATGGTCCCCCTGACGAAGTTTTGATATGTTCTAAAAGACTTTTTTGCTATGTTTTATTGTCTTTGTCAAAGTAAATTCTATTACTATATTATTTTTGTTTTAGTAAAAATATATTTTGTAATGGTGAAATTTTACTTTTTAGTAATGAGTATATTTTATGTTGTTAAATTTTTTTTTGGCTCACCTCAAGAACAAATTCTGTCTTCGTCCCTGGTGAGAAGTGAGGGGAACCAGGCCTTGGAGTCTTGAGGACTGAGAGAGGAGAGAGAAATGAAGAAAAGGGTTAGGAGAGAGACTAAAAGAGTAAAGTAAAACCAAAATTTAAATGGGTTTGGAGCTGTTGTTGATGAGGGTGAGGGGGAAGCTGAACTGGGTTCGTGGGATTTTGAGCATGTATGGGTTTTAGATGTTGGTGAGTCTGGTTAATTCTTCAGTTATGATTGTCATTAATTGATGAAGAAAATCACATAGAGTGAGTTCACGATTCAAGAATTATTCGTAGATTTATGAAATTTGCAGAAAAAGAGAGATGGGAAAGTTCAAGATTGAAGCTTTATTGGGGAATTTGTGAGATTTTGCAGGCAAAATATAAGAGAGGGGTAGCGATTTATGAGTTTTTTTGTATGTTCATATTCAGAATTGTTTTATTTTGAATTTTAGTATTTTTTTTGTTTTGATTAAATGACATTGTTTTATTTAGAGTATGTTTTATATTTAAACCTTTAATTAATTTATGTATTAATTAATTTTAGTAAATTTGCCATGTGTCAGCCATGTGATAGAGATTCTAACTTTGTTTGTCTATTTGACATGTCTGTCAACGAGAAGGGCTTTCGTGAGCTTATTCTTATAACGTGAAGGATATATACTTTTGGGGAAAAAAAATTCCGAGTCCAAATGGGATTTCGGGCATATTAAACCACATGAGCAATTTTGCACCTTTGTCATATTGTAATTTTGAGGGTTTGATTGGACATTTCATCATTCAGCTGAACCTTTAATCACTAATCCGTTGTATTATGGTGCAATTAAGAGCAGCTGCCACCAAATTCTCCTCTTAACTTAGATTATATTTGTTTGCAAAAATTATAGTTGAGATATGACTAGAGGCGGATGTAGTATAAGGGCAGGGTAGGCAGCAGCTGCCTATGCTCACTTTTTTATCTTTTTTTATGGGTAAACTTAAGGGATATAATTTATAAATTAGTAAACTCAAGGGGACATATTAATAAAAAAGTTAAACTTGGTAGGTAAAAACAAAACATTCCATTCCAATGCCAGAGGCCCAGAGCTCACTACCTCAGAGCATACTTCAATTAAAATAACTCTTCCTCAGTTCCTCTACTTCACAAATCACGCCTTCACTGCTTGACCAAGCACCGCGAGTCCGCGACTTTTCCACCGCGAGTCCTGCAACCTCGTCTGCCTCTTCTCCTCCTCTCATTCTATTGCAGGATCTGTACCCTTCGCCCCTTGCGCTATTGAGATTTAGAAGGTAACAAAATTAGGGCTTCTTTTATTTGATAATTTAAATTTTGTAGTTATTTGAATTTGTTGTTGGTTGGGGTTCTATGTTAAGTAATTTGGTTTATTTACATTTGTTAGCCATAAGCCACTGATTCCTATCATGTATGTTATCAGATTTTTATGCTTCTTTCTTGAATCAAACTACTTTTTTTTTTTCGGGTGTTGTAGGCTTGTAGCTAATATTTTATAGTTTGAAGATTGATCCCAATTTTCCTTTTGCTTGTGTTGACTTCTCAAATGTGAATTATGATTTTCTTTAGAATTATTATTTGGAAAAAAATTGGTTGTTGGGATTGGGTATTTAAGAAATTTTTTAAGTTCAGGTTCTAGAGAAAATTGAAATCAAACCTCAATTGGTATTATCCCTGGTCAAATTGGAATAAGAAACCATGTACTGTGATTTCTTCTAGGACAATTTTTGAATTTGTTGTGTTTGTGAATTGTGAGTTGATTTTGACTGTTGTGACTTGATTTTGATTGAATATAGAAAGCAAAATTTGGTTTGAGGCTTTGTGCATACGGTTGAAGTTGTATTGTATGGTAGAATTATTCAAATTGAAGTATGACAAGTAATTGAAGTAAGTTTCTAAATTCTATATAAATGTTTTTTATTTTGAAAATTTTCCTATATTATTTTGGGTTATAATTTATGAATATTATTTGTTGTATATTATAGATTTCTATATATGTTGCGTAAAATAATTGTTTGTCTGGGTTTGTTGTGTACTTGTAATTTGTAAACATTAGTATGAATAGTAATATTATGATTAGTTCAATTTTTTTTATTTAACTTCAACAAAAAAATTTCTTAAAATCTGCCCCTGTTGAGCAAAATTCCTGGATACGCCCCTGGATATGACTATTAATTTTAAGAGTTTTGTTTGTTTTCAAATTTGTACTTTAGACTATTAGTCCAAAGTTATAACATAACTTAATATGAAAGATTATTTAATACCATATTCAACTCGGTATTATAATCTTTACCATTTGAGACTAAATTTTTTTAAATAAAATTAACCTCAATCTTTTTCTAAAATGATCATAATATCTATACTATCTATTTATCGGCCTGAACATACGATCTCCTTCTTTTGTCCTCTCCTCATCTCGCCTAACTCTTCTGGCTCAACGACAACAATAACCCTCGAAGGATGATTTAGTTTTCATTCTTTTGTTCAAATTAATTTTTTTAATAAGAATCATTTATCTCTTTTTCTTCTAATATCTACAAGTCATGCGTGTTCTAGGTTAGGCTATATATCATTAATATTAGTAAGAAATTCAACTTCATGAGCTGTAACCTTTCTTAGCAATGATATACAAATACAATAATAGGACAAAAGGAAAAGTGGTAATCAGCAAAGGTAGCGAGTAACCCGACTGATGTCAACTTTTTTTTAAGTTCGTCAATTGAGATGAAGAAGCAATATGTGACAATGAAATTGGTCAAATAAATTTAAGTCATTTTGACACACTATTTAATTTAAGTTCTAAATTTTACCTCAAAACAATTCATAGATTTATTTACTGTCAAAAAATATTTTTTTTTCTAGTAATTAATGATTGACCATATTTTATACTTAATTTGGAGTTTGAATGAAGATGTATAGTTCTAGACTTTAAATTTTGGTGGCCAAGTAAAATAGTTAATCCTAATCTTTTTTCTAATTTTAGTTTTGGTGATTTCTAAAGAATTTTTAATATTTCACATATCATGTATTTTGCACTATTTATTTGTTAATTTATGTGTTAATTTATGATAATTTGATTCTCAAATATGTCACATAGAAAGAACATGGTGAAACACTGTTGAACTCATTAACTTATTTCAACAGTATTTAAAAGTTTATAATTAATTGTTCATCATTTTTTGATGTGTAAAAAAGTTTAAATTATAGTTTAAAATATGTTATTATTGATAAGGATATAATAGTCCAAATAGTATTTTTTATCCAATTATTTAATTAATCATGAAAAAAATAAACATAACATGAGATTATTTTAAGTTATCATATGAATAATCTCGTAAAAAACAAATATGTGATTAAGATTATTTAATTATAAGATCCCGAAATTATAATTTTTATAAACAAACATGAAGTAAGAGAAAATGATCCCATGCATTTCCACAAGAACAAGGAATAACAAAGGTAGGGTAGAGGCTCAAAAAACTAGCAACTGAATCAGCTGGGAGCATTGATGCTAAATATTTGCCATGCAGCAGCACATATTAAAGCAATCTATATGATTTTGTTCCCTTGGGATAACATAAGAATGAAAGATGCTTTTTTTTTTGAAACGTTCTTATCATGGAGGAATATTAATTAGTACAAGTAAATTACATAATCAATAATTTTTTTAAATAAAATCTCACCTCTACCAGTGATGAGCTAGAATACAAATCTCACAAATAAAAACAATGATTAAATAAATGGAAAAGAATTAAAAGTCCCACGATAAAAATAATTATTGTATTTGAATGCACGTAAAATAAAGAAATTAAAAAAATGGAAATTTCATCTTATATTTTGAAACATATATAACTGATAGAGTTTGTTTTTGAAGTTTCAATTCATTTTGATCTTTTTATCCGTTTCTCTAGATCCATGTCTCGATTATTCAAAACCGTCCACAGTTTTAATAATCTCTTTTATTCTTTTCTGGTCCGTCCCTTCGGTTAATATCAACATTCAAATCAAAAAATTATTTCTCAGAAATCCTTAATTTTCATTCTTCATCACTTGAAAGAATATTTTAACCTATAATTCTACTTGTTGCCATATAATATAAGAGTTGGTTGTATTTTTTTCTTTTAAAAATTTATGTGGTCTACATAGCTTTTTATAAACAAAAACAGTAGAATAGTTAAAAAAAATAAAAATTAAACAAAATAATTTTAGAGTGCATGGCGCCAGATTTTTAACTTGCTTAAAATGAAAAGGATGGAACTCAAGTTTTTTAAGTATAATGATAATTGTGAGGGAGAGAGAATGGGGAGGATTTCTAAAGAATCGGATGAGTTGTTTTATGGGGAGGGAGAGAGAGAAAGAGAATAATAAATGAGAGCAATGAGTTTGAGAAGGAGATAGATTAAGTGAGATACAAAAAGAATCATGAAAGCCAATAATTTTTCATAGAGACATACCCACAACAACTTCTCTCCTCAAATCTGGTACTTTTCTCTCTCTCTCTCTCTCTCTCTCTATATATATATATATATATATATATGTGTGTGTGTGTGTATATTTAGAGAGAAGTTCCAATATTTAGAGAACAGTTCCAGATTTGCCTGCTGTATGTTGGCCTTCTGGAATGTTGCATCATATTGCAGAGTGCTAGATCAGATCTAAAAGTTAATATGCGGAGTTGCTTTGCTATGGTGCTAGTTTGAAAGATAAGGAAATAAAGAATGATTTTGAAGATATAAAATGCAACCCAAATGTAAAATGAACCCAAACTTTAAGCCCATTTAGAAGCCTATCTCAAATTTAAAAGAAAAAGAGGCTAAATGTGTAGTGCGCTGGAATTTTTTAAAAAAATTGTACAAATTATGTATTTATTGGTACGTGATCCGTGTTGGGATATAAAGTCCTACGTCGGGTAACTATGACTTGAAGACTCAATATATAATTTGAGAGATTTACTTATTCATTATCAATTGATTTTGAATTGAATGCTTCAATATGGTATCAGATAAAAGACTCCATTCAGATATATAAGTATAAATTCTACCATATATATCGATAGTTTATTTAATTGGAATCAAATTGAAACAAATGAAGCCATGATTAAAACCACTTTATGAGTAGTTTTTTTTATCATTGAGCTATGAGAGGTTTGGTTCGTCTGCAAAGTTTTATTACCTGGTTGCCTTTAGCTAAAAGAAAAATGAATGTATAAGCAAAATGAACCCTAAGCTAGCATCTGAAAAAGAAAAAAATTATATGTTTTTTAAAGTAATTTTTTTTGATAATAAATTTATTTTTTAAATATAAAAATTGAAAAGATCATTGAATATGTGTGTGTACATTTAATTACAACCTATTAAAAAATAAACATTTTCTTAAAATTCGTTGTTTTAGAAACCTATCTCAAATTTTATAAACATGGGAGTACGTTTTTATTGTCAAGTACTTCTTGTTTGATTTGAAAATTTCAGATAGTACCCTGCTATTTGTCGAAGACCCTAACCTATTTAATTTGTCCTTTTTAAGCAGGTTGTGGGTGGTATATATGTAGATTCGGCTCCTCTGCAGTTTCTAGAATACTTCAAAATTTGGAATTCCTAAAATCTGAGCCATTCATCCTCACTCAGCAAACCGTTGCAATTAAATTCTAAAAAATCTCGGACAAAAATTTACTGAAACTACTCAATTTTATGCTAAACAAAATGAATTAAAAATTGGAATTTCTTAATATGTGCCCTAAGGGCACATGCTAAGCACACAGTTCAAGGAAATATTCTCTTGAATTGTGTGTATATTCCCTTGAACTTGATGCATATGCAAAAACAGGGGCGGATGTGTATGGAGGGCAGCATAGGCACCTGCCTATGCTGACTTCTTTTTTTATATAGGTATATTGGCAGGGTAGAAGTATAACAAGTACAAAGCCAAGGGGGCAGATTAATGAAAGATTTAAACTTAGAGGGACCAAAACAAAATTTATAAATCAATTCTAAATTACTAAAGTCTAACTATGCAATGCACTTTCTCACTTTTCCTTCTTTTTCGCCTCTTCTCTTTTCATTCTACAACAACTTATCCTTTTGCTTTTCATACTCATCCTACCTCAGTGCCTCACTTCTTCTGGTTGTTTCTCCTCCGCCTCCACCCACTTCCTTATTGTCTTTTCTACTACATCTCCATTAGTGCGCCACACCTCTTGGCAAGGAAAACAAACTTAAAAGGTAATTAAATTAGGGATTTTTTTTGTTTCATAATTTAAAATTAGTAGTTTGCTAAATTAGGGATTTTTTTGTTTTATAATTTAAAATTAGTAGTTTGTTTGAATTTGTTGTTGTTTGAGGACTTGGGGTTAAACCCAATTCAATTTATTTGATGCATTTGTTATATTTTGAACTTAATAGGTTACTAATTAGAGTTGTTTTTTTGTTTGATAGTTTAAAGTTTATATTTATTTAAATTTGTTGTGGGTTGGGGTTAAAAATTGAATTCATGGTCTGCTATCCAGGACACATTCTATTTAATCAAGGGACAGTCCTTTTCTTTGCGTTGATTATATTTTCAGTAAAATTTATTTAATGGGTCTTAATATCTTGTATCTCTTTTTATATTTTTTTTGGGTGGCGGAATGATTGTTTTTTTACATATAGTGAACTGAAAATGAAATAATTTAGGGATAATTGGATGTATGCTTTCAGGTTTCTTATTTGTTGTTACTTGATTCTGTTTAAATATAGAAAAGAAATTTGGTTTGAGGGTTTGTGCATATGGTTGAAATTGTAAGTGTTTGGGGAATCATTCAAGTTGAACTATGAAAGTAATCGAAGTAAGTTTTTAAATTCTATCTAAATGTTTATTTATTTTGAAATTTCTTTTTATTTTAGATAATGATTTATGAATATTTATTTAGTGTATATTATAGAATTCTATGTACGTTGCATAAAATAATTTGTCTCAAAGGGGTTGTTGACTTGTTATATATATATATATATATATATATATATATATATATATATAATGTTATTACTTGTTATATTAATAATATTGTAACCAAATACATGTTTTACATATGCAACCAGCCGGAAAACACAAAATTATCTAAAAAAATTGGCTCGGGGCCCCCGAACCCCCGCCAAATCCGCTCTAAGAACAAAATCCGCCCTTGCTAGGCTTGACTCCTGAATCCGCCCCTATGCAAAAATCAAGAAAATATGCACACAATTCAAGAGAATATTTTATTAAACTGTGTGCTTAGCATGTACCCTTAGGGCACATGTTAAGAAGACCCATACAAATTTATTCCGAATCTCAAATGATGAAGTACTTTCTTCTCCAAATAGGCAGGTTGGACTGTTGAGAAGAGAGGGGCACAAGTCCTTCAATTCACACCGGTCTTGGAATTATTGGCTTTGACAAATTAAATGAATTATATCCCTAACATAATTTGATTTTTGTTGGATTACGGGTATCCAAATGGGACGCCCATGGAAGGTTCGACCCATTTGATTAGACGATTAATGTCTGATGTGAATCAGGTCTACACGGAATTAATGATGGCTGAACATGTCTCTATAGATGGACTAGGATTCTCTCCATTTCACCTTCCATTTCATGGTCCATATTTAAATATAAGAGAATGTGACATCATGCTGACAGGAGAAAGAGCGCACATTTTAAATCTGGACCATAAAATGGAGAGTAAAATGGAGGGTGAAATGGAGAGGATCCTAATTCTCTATAGATAACGTGATTTCGTTTTAGGAGTTAAGTTTTAACATTACGTTATTTTATAAACTTTTAGTTAGAAGATTTGGCCTAGAATTTAATCTCGACAAATACTTCAGCATGAATGACCTAGATGTTAAGAATTCCAAATTTTGGAGTACTCAAGGAATTTCAAAGAAGCCCGACTAAAACTTCTTAACTAGGGTCCTGGCCAGTCCCGGAAATTAAGATTAGAGTCTTGTTAAGAATTGTAACAAATTTCAATTAATTGCGAAAAGTATCAATACATGAAATTAAATAAAATTATAGGGATAGTTCACCATATTACATATCTCTTTAAAAATTTGACCACTTAAATTTAATTTAATTCATATGCATGGCTGAGGGTCGATATATTAATTAATCGCAACATATATCATTCTCTTTTAAGGTTATTACTTCTTGGTTGTATTCAAATCTCATTTTACTTCCTTCTTATTGCTTACAACGGGGATGTCTTATCGTTCTCTTTAGTTGGTAAAAAGCATAAATATTTTTCAAATATTAGTGAGGATCAAAGACCTTATTAGTCTAAAAGCTATGGGTTGATGGCAAGCGCGCTTAAGAAATTCTCACATAGAATTCTCCTAATTCCTAAAGTCCAACATTTCAACTCGATATCCTGAACAATCCTCGTCAACTTCATGATTCGACCAATACAACAAAAAAAATTAAAACCTTTGTTGAAAAATTTGTACAAACCCTAATTGTAAAAGCAAAATAATCAAGGATATTGAATATTTTCTCTAGCCCTTAGTGACCCCAAACCCCCTATAAAAACCCATGCATTCTACTCACAATACGCACCATCATAGCTACCTCAAATACATCAAGTAAAATGTCTCTCAAATTATACTTGCAGCTATTCTTTTTCCTTGGATTACTGGGGGTTCTCACCACTCCCTCCCTTGCTGATCATCATTATAAACCACCGCGTGGTGGTGATCACCATCCTCCACCAGTAGTGGAGAAGCCTCAGTTTTACAAGCCGCCAACACGAGTTTTTAAACATCCTAAAACGGAGAAACCACCACCCAAAGAGCACAAACCAGGGTATACACCTCCTATAGTAGTGAAGCCACCACCAGTACATACAACCCCGCATCTGCCACCAATCATTGTGGGGCCACCGCCTATCCACAAGCCTTCACCGCCATATGGCCACTACCCGGGACACCCTTCGGCAGAGAATACCGTAAACTTGCACAACTAAACCCGTACGTACCCCATAAGCTCCCATTAGCCATGGCAACTGAATTACGTACTAGCTTGTAGAAATAATAAAGAGTTGCTGCTTAATGAATTTGTGCTGCATTTTCATTATCAGTAACATCTCTACAGAGAATGCTCGTGGGATTGTTTGCTGTATTTTCTATTTGCATGTTTTATGTTATGAGGTTGTACTACTAGTTCTTGTATAATAAACTAATGACTGCTATATTATATATTAGCAGGACTATCTATCTCTGTTTAATATTTTGAGTATTTCCCCCACCCCCCACCCCCCACCCCCCACCCCGGTACCCCCCTATCTATCTCTGTTTAATATTGACTATTTATCCCCACCCCGCTTCCCTTTTTTCCCTTCTTTTAAAATATTGATTAGACGTAGATATAGTAGTCCTATACTTGTAGTGTTTGTAGCGATAATTTTCTATGCATTTGGAAGTTTGAACATTTATTGAACCCTAGATAATGCGTTAATATGTTAAATAAATTGTTTCTATATATTAACTGTACGTATTCAAAATTTTCAAACGTACAAAATTATTTTAAACTGATAAACATATGAGCACTTAGACGAGGGAAAACCATAAATGAGTTTTAAAATATATAAAAATTTAATTTTTTTTATCTAATTCATTTGTTATTGAGTTTTTTAATGAATAGAAAAACAAAATAATTGACGGAAAATTTAATCACTTTTCTTATCAAATTTTTCCGTCTGAAAAAATAAATGGATTTGGACCAAAAACTAAATAACATGTTATCATATTTTATAATTCCTATTATACCCTCTATATTATAAACATAATAAAACTAATGTAAGGGTAACTTAATAATTTAACTGTGAAACTTATATTATTTTTTTATAAACTCAGTAATAACATGAAAAAAATCTACAAATTTTCTTTTCTTTTATTGTGAAAAAGGGATATACCTTAGAGGGTACCTAACTAGTATAACCCATATGGTTAATACCTCTATTTTTAGTATTTTTTAGATAAATCCAACCGTATGGATTTAAAGAACATATAAAAATATTTGAACATATGAATTTTTATATCATTTGGTGATGTTTATGATCGATTTTATGGTAATAAAAATTCAATTAGTCTTAGTCGTCAACAAATTATATATTTATTTTATAATGTTATAATAATGGTGCTACACAACCTCAAATTAAATAAAAATATATGTTTACTTGTAATTTTGCATGATTTTCTCATCCGTAAGATTAAATTTTAGTAAAGTACTTGAGATAAACTTATTTTATAAAACTAAGATATATAATTATATACTCTAGACAGATATCTCACGCAAACCCTTTTTTATTTTTCATTATAAATTAAGTATCATTTCTTTTCTTTTCCGTCCCAAACCGGAAATATAGTGTTAAACTTGTTACTTGTCCACTGACCGCTCATGCAAACACCACCACATGTGCTGCGATACAATTAGGGATGTAAATAAATCGAATCGAGTCGAGTCAAATATTGAATTATTTATAAGATTTGGTTCATAAAATTTATCGAGTCTGAAATAAAGTTTGATTGAAGCTTGTTTAGTTACCGAGTTGAGTACGATCTCGAATCGAGCCCAAGGTAGTTTGAACTTTTCGAGCGAACATGATTCGAATATCAATAGAAAATTACAATTTAAAAAAGTTCGAGTAATTTATCAAATTTAAAAACTTGCTTATATTTAAATTGTTTATATTTCGAGTCGAGCTCGAATAAAAAATTTTGTCAAGCGAATACGAATCAAATCCAAATATTTAGTTCATTTTACGGCCTTAGATACAACCACCACCATCACGGTCAACATCAAATAACCTAAATTGAAAAAATAAAAGACTCCGTTCGAATATATGTTTAAATCCTACCATATGTCGGCAACTTTTTGACAAGCAACGTAAGTACATGTAGTAGTTTATTTAATAGGAATCAAATTGGAGTCATTATTCTACTATCGTAAAGTTATTATCCTATGATGATACAGAGTTATATATTTTGTGTTAGTTTGTTTTGTGAAAAAAGTTAT
Source organism: Panax stipuleanatus (assembly GCA_020205555.1). Lineage (NCBI taxonomy): Eukaryota > Viridiplantae > Streptophyta > Magnoliopsida > Apiales > Araliaceae > Panax > Panax stipuleanatus. The sequence continues at coordinate 15,082,918 of CM035126.1, read as the reverse complement.
ACAATGAAAAAGCTTGTTTTGTGAAAAAGCTCTACAAGTAAAAATGATTCAGAATTAACTAGAACAAACAAACAACATCTTGCTTCTAAAAATAAAGAAAATATCATCGACGACAAAAATATGAAACTTCATTCAATTAATCAAAAACTTTGTCACAATACTTTACATATCAAATATTTGGCCAAAAATACTTTACATATCAAATATTTTCAACTTCTTCCAACTTAGACAATAATTGACCAATATATGGAACTATTTCAGATTAACTACTTTCAACTTCATTTATAAACTCAGATACATTTGTATAATCTAAACTAACAATGAAATCTGAAGAACTAGATAAAAATAGATTATACGCAGATATTCTTTTTGCCATTTTGAAAAACTTACCTAGATGAAGAATGAGAGGCAACGTCTTGGTAGATATGGGCAATTATATAATTAATCAACCTGTCGCTATTGCTTATTCTAGCAACAGAGATCAGATTAAGGAGAGGGATATTTAGGTAAATTTTTCGGCCAGCTAGAAAGTGTATGTCTGTCGCTAGAAGGAGTAACAGCAGGGTCCAAGTCCAATTCAATTTCATCCTTTGAATATCATGATGGACGGTGTAAGATTTACTGATGGAATATTGTCCGTAACAATATTCGATTACGATAAATGAGAACCCATATATATATATGAGTAATGTTATTATCACATAAAACTATCACATAAATATCACATACTGCTGACATGACAGTATGTGATTTGTTGTTGACATGACCCGCTTAACTCAACAACAAATCACATACCGCCACGTAGCATTATGTGATAGTCTTTATGTGATAGTAGCATTATTTTATATATATGTGTATATTTAATTATAACCTATTAAAATATTATGATTTTCTTAAACTCGTTGTTTTAAAAATTTATCTCAAATTTTGAAAACAATTTAATTTGAAAAATGCACATAGATTCTGTTGCGAAAGAGCAATGCTACTATCACATAATTTGAGTCACATAAAACTCATATACACACACATGTATATTTGCGGGGTTGCATATCACGCAGAGCCTATAGTATATATATGTGTGTATGTGAATATTATGTGACCTAAAATTATGTGATATTAGTATTAATTTTTTGCGAAAATGTTGATCAGTTCCAAGTTGTCTTAAAAAAAATTATAGTGTTAATTTCTAGTTTTCTACAAAGGGCTGTTTTTAAGTCCACACCAGTCACCACCAACCTCTTTGTCGTTTTTAGCAGGTTGTAGGTGGCATATATGTAGTAGCTTATTATCATTTTCCACTAATAGATTCATTATGTAATAAAAAAAATAATATACATATATATATATATATATATATATAATTGTGAATATTTATATTAATTTTTAATTGTCAGTTACCTGAGTGAATATTAGTAGCAACTCTTTTAGAGAGTATATAATTATAAGTGAAAGTGAAACCCTCTTATAATTCTATCAAATCTCATCTATTGATATACTTTATAATTATAATTTATCACAATTTATCACAATACATAACAAAACTCAATATGTATTATTTCTGATTTTGTAACAGCTTTTTGTTGGACGTTGAATAAATAAAAATCGTAGTAGGTTCTTATTGCATTAAAAATTGGAAATTAATATTAGAATTTTAGTAGGAATTTTTTTTTGTCAAAATATAATTGTGAAAACAACAATATTGGATAAAATTATAAGTATGGTCCACTATTTTATATATCTCTTAAAAAGATTTATCACTTATATTTAATTTATCTACGCAAGTAATAATAAAAAATTAATATATAAAATCGCAATATGAATCATTTTTGTTTAAAATTATTATTTCTAGATTGTATTCAAATCTCATTTTACTACCTTCTTATTGCTTTACAGCCAGACTGTCTTTTCTTTACTTTTTTGGGTTGGTTAGAGAGCAGAAATTCTCATATACTAATGTGAACAACAATGCTACCATCACATAAAAAATTTCATATAATGTTTATTTACACACACATGCATATTATGGACCTCCGTCTGACATGTGAGTCCCGCAAAATATATGTGTGTGTATGTGAGCATTATGTGACATTATTTATGTGATAATAACATTATTTTAATGTGAATCAAAGCCCTTGGTCTAAAAGCTAGGGGTTGATAGTAAGTGCGCTTGAGAAATTCTCATATACAATTCTCCAAACAGTCTTGACTCCTTTTATTTTCTCTATTTTTTGCTTTATATTAAGAGTAATGCTACACACAATTTATTTTATAACTATTTTATAATTTGTTGATGTGACAATATACTCCATCTCAGTATATTGATGAACAAATTGCTTCAATGTAGTCTTCAACCCCACATAAAAGTTGAGGTGGAGTATGACATATAAACAAATTATAAAATAGTTATAGAATAAGTTGTATCTCTAGCATTATTCTAATTAAAATCCCATTTTATTACCGTATTGAGTAACTATTGGTTTACAACGAGGATGCATGCATGCCTCAACACTTTGTTTTTGAGTTTTGGACGGAAAAAAAAAAAAAGAATAGAAAACTTAAATTAGAACAGAAAAGAAAAGAATAGAAAACTTGAAGTTTTCCTTTATGTTGTTTCTGAGTTTTTAATAGAAAAGAATACAAAATTTTAAAATTGGGAACATGAGTTGTAATTTAAAATTTATTATATTGAAAGTTGAGGATAGTATAGGAATTATAAAATATTACTTATTCCAATTTCTTTTCCGTCCAAGTCAGACCAAAATAGAAAAACTTTGACAGAAAAAGTGGCCAAGTTTTCTATCCATTTCTTTTCTTTTTCGTTTATTAAAAAACTCAGAAACATAAGAATTGGAAAGAATACTTCAATTTTCCGTCTATTTTTTTTTCTATCCATTTTAAAACTCAGAAACAGAGCGTAAGAGTCCAACATTTCAACTCAGTACCCAAACCAAACCTAATCAAATTCATTTCAATCAACCCAAAAAATACAAAATGATCTTTTGCTGAAAAATTTGTACAAATCCTACGTGTAATAGCAAAATAATCAATGATGTTGAATGTTTTTCTAGCCCTTAGTGACCCCAAACCCCAAACCCCTATAAAAACCCATTCATTCTACATTAGATTACACACCACATCATAGCTACCCCAAATACATCAAGTAAAATCATGTCTCTAAAATACTTGCAGCTTCTCTTCTTCCTTGGAGTACTGGTGGTTCCCACCACTCCCTCCCTCGCTGATCATCACCCTAAACCACCAATTCACAAACCACCACCGGAGCACAAACTACCACTTATACCAATTCACAAGCCACCGCCGGTGCACAAACCACCACCGGTAGAGCAGTACAAGCCGCCAACCCCAGAGCACAAGCCACCATCGGAGCACAAAACACCACCGGAACATAAGCCGCCGCATTTGCCACCAATATATAATTGATAGGCGGCCTATCCACAAGCCATTAGTATACAGCCATACGGCCACCACCATGGACACGGTACCCCATAAGCTCCCATTGCCATTAGCCATACATGCATACATGCTGCGTGCCTGCTGAGAGTTTACTAGTAATATTTGTTTTAGTTGCTACCGGAAGAAGAGTTGCTGCTTAATGAAGTTGTGCTTCATTATGTTACATGTAGAGTAACATTTGTACTGAAAATGCTTGTCTTATGGGATCACTTCAGTGCATTTTCAATTTACATGTTCTAATTAAGTTATGAGTTGTTCTCGAGTAATAAATCAAGTAATATATACTGCATTTGTTCCAAAATATAATTACTAATTCAACTTACGACATTTTATATTTAAAATTGACATGAAATTCGTTTAATTTTAATTAGTACAATGATAGAATATTATGAACTATCTAAAAAATACTAATCATATAAATAATTATTATTTCATAATTTTAAATAAATCATGACAATTTTAAATTTAAAAATATTTCAAATTAATTTTTCAATAATTTTAAAATTTAGAAGGGAGTACTATTATCTATTTATGCATCAATTATGGGACATATTCACGTACGTACTTCCACGGAAAATGACACTATTTTAAGTTTGAATTAGGATGCAAGAATGGTTTCTTCAAGACAATGACTATAACACACACTCACCTCATCTCTAGTTTTTTAAAGACAAAACTAATGATTTAACTACTGTAATCGGCACGTTTTATTGAATACACAATTAAATTTTTAATTTTTTAAATTATCTTATTAAACTAATTAATATTTTGACATTGGGTCATTTTGTTAACTCTTGCTCACGACGTCAGACGTGAACGTAAAAAAGAAAAGGAAAAAAGAAAAAGAAAATGACATGACCAATAATATGTGGCTTACGTGGCAAAATAAAAACCTCTGATTTCTCATGGCTAAGAGCCGTGTCAATGCTCCCTTGTACATTTGTAGTTGCATTATAACCATCAACTTGATACCATTGCCCAGTGTTCTGGTCCTACTTCCACCCTAGATACAAATTCTCCCAGTACTGACTGCAATTCAAATCCTGCACATCTGCACTATACTTGGGAACTGAAGATGATGAAGGGGCATTAAAATCATCATCAGCATCGTTCACGTCGGTCTGATCCTCCAACTGAAATATATGGAGGACTCGAAGCCATCAACACAAACCCAAATCCCAACGATCGATCCCGGCCCTCACAATCCAAACTTTGACAATCCGCAACGTCGAAATTAGAGCTATTATCTTCTACAAAAACTCGAGATCCAAACCCCTGATTCACTCGAACAAATGCTAATCGAAAAAACCCAAGCGCAAAACACTCCAGATCTAGCTAGGGTTTTTCAGATATCAAAAATTTTATAACAGAACCATACAAAATGTTACCTGAAAACCGAAAACTTTGTTTTGATTCATCGCAACAGAATGATGAGCATACCAAATACCCAACATAAAATTACGGATCAGAACAACAATTTGAAAAGAGTTACAATATCTATCTATTTATCTATGGTAATACGAATATTGCCCATGTCATTTTTTTCATTTTTTTTTTCTTTTCTTTTTCACGTCCACATCTAAAAATATTTAACAGCCGTGAACCAAATATAACAGAATGACCTAATTTAAAAATATTAATTAGTTTGATGGGATAATTTAAAAAAATTAAAAGTTCAATAATGTATTCGGTAAAACGTGCCAACTACAATGACTAAATCATTAGTTTTGTCGTTTTTTAAATGACAGTTAGTATCCTTGCAAGTTTTTAGGATTGATTAAATAGATAAAGTTACATATTTACCCTTATATGATATCAAATTTTAATTCCTAAATAAGATATATATATATATATATATATATATGTTTAATTATATTTTTTAATATAATACATTTTAATTATAATTTTATTTGTACTTAAGACTATCTCATTTAAATTGTTGGTAACGTTTAAAAAAATTAGTTTAATTAACACATATTTTAGGATAAATGGTACAAATATTAAAAAATTTAAATTAAATTATTAATGGAGATATTCTACTTAGAGTGATTGAGTATGTTGATAGTTTAGTTTTTGATGTTTAACAACAAAAATTATTATTTGAATTCTTAGTTTTATATTATGATTTTTATATGTTAAATTTTCTTGAGTATATGTCAAAATTTGGGATGTTTATGATTTTGATTACATTTTTTTAGTATACAGTTGGTATTGTTTTTGTGTAATGTTGAATAAAAAAAATAATATTTATTACTATCACTATCTTGCAAAACGATGTTTCTTTTAATATATTTTTTTGAGTAACAACATTTGTCATTTTTACTGTAAATAATTATAGTTATAATTAAGTGTAACTTATGTTTAGTTAATATATGAGAAAAATAATTAATATAATTTTTAATACTTTTTTATATGAATAATAAGATTCGTTATGTAATAATAAGTTTGTTTTACTGTAAATTTTAATATTTGAAAAAAATAATTATAATTTTATTGCGTTAATTTGTAATTTTTATGGGTATTAAAATTTTACTTTTTAATTATAAAAAATTATATTTGAATATATATCACGTAAATTTTAATATTTGAGAAATTTAATTAGCAAAAATTGTATGACTTTATGTTCTTGATAAATTGAATATTTATTATTTTTTGACATTTATGTTATTTATTGTACAAGTTCATAATTTAATTAATTAGATCAAGTTAAGTACAAATTATAATATACAAATTTATATTTAGTGGATAAATTAAACATTATAACTTGAAATGGTGTATTAGATCACATTATAGTAAAAATAGTTTTTGTATATTAGTTGGTTAACCACAGTACTAGGGGTAATGAATGTTACATATTGTTGACTAGAGGAGTATTAACAGTTATTTAAAAAACTATAAGGGTAGGTGAGTGTTATTATGATTATCTACAAAGAGTGTCAGTGTATTTTATTAATTATAAAATGCAATAATCAAGATCTAATATTTATTATGAAAATCCTGTTTTTCGCTAATTTCTTTGCATAGTATATTGGTCAAGGAATTACAAAATTAGTTTCATTTACTAACACCAGGAATATTATTTTGTTATCTTCTAAAGAAAATCTATATATTAATAATCTTGTAAAAAAAAAATTGTTTCTACATTTTTTTTATGATTACTAAAAAAACCCATTAAATTATGGGTTGGTAAAATCGTGAACTTATCCATAATAAATTATGGGTTGGCAAAATTATGTACTTACCCATTAATTTTATGGGTTGGTGGACGGGTTAATGCATAAGTTCACAATTTTGTCAGCTCTAAATTCATTTCTACCCTTTTTTGCATGGCAAAAATTTATTAAAAAAATATTATTATATTTTATTTTACTTTCGGGCTTATATCCTTTCTAGGCATAAAAAGTTTGCTTCTATTTTGTTGTTTTTCTTAAGCTAGGTAGGTAAGTCTCCACCTTCTTTTTTTTAATTTGTTCAGGTCACCGGTTTTCAAGCTCATACATGTGATAGATTACCAATTAAAAGAGTTGACTATATATATAAGTTGCTTTTCCCCGAGTTAAAGAGTAAAAAACCAACAACATTGAATTAACTCTCTCACTGTTAATTGCTATCATCTGTCAAGCCAGGAAAAAAATTAAAGCCAACCCATAAAAGCAGACTTTGCTTTCTAATTATAATAATTTGCACCCTATTTCATACTATTTCATACTTTGATAAATTTTGTGACTCGATAAGTTAAACGACGTTAATCAAATCTTATTTCATACTTAATAAATATTGTAAACTATATCTGAGTAACTCAATACTTGACTCGACTCGATTCATTTACACCCGTTACCAACATGATTGTACAATCAAACCTTGAGTAGCTCTGTGGCTGTACTCAACTAAAATTCAATCTACAAAACTGGCTCAAAGCTAAAAAGCAATAGGTAGAAATTTTTGACTCATGCAACTACCTTGCAGTTGATATGTAGGGCCAGTACAAATTTCATGTTCAAGTGCAGCATTTGCAAATTTCATATGTAACTTTGCCGATTTGCAGTTTGAGAATAAAATTGTTTTTAATTGTACTTTAATTTTTGAAGTCCAAAAGAATTAACAATTCCCAGCTTTTTTTATGAGAATAAGAACACAACAATGCTAAATAAAATATGAAAGCAGAATTTAGAATTGAGCAGCAACTCCTAGAAAAGATTGATTTTGATCTTAATGTTGATGCATGACTCATGAGTGGGTGTTGGGATTGACCCGTACCACTACGACAGGATATAAAAATCATTGTTTGGTTTGTGAATCATTAGTTATTATAAAACCCCATTATTTAGTGTGTGAATCATTGTAGAAAGTGTGTGAGACATCTTATGAATATATCAGACAAGCAGGAGTACTAGTCAAATTGATGAACTTGAGTATATCGTGTGTTTTTAATTTTTCGTCTTTTATATAATATCTGTATGATTATAATATTATTTGTTCTTAAATTCTAAGAAACAGTCGGGCTTATTTGCTACAAAAACAATGAACTTAACCCACATAAAAATCTTAGCACGGGAAATATAACATTAGTCGTCCATTTCCTTCATCAGATACAATCAGTCAAATGAACAAATTTCACACTCATTTTAATACCCAGAACAAACCATAAACCAAGTTCACTGTTATCAACATAAGCCTCTATGCAACAAAAGCATCACACAACATGAATACTAGGAGTGAACATGCATTTAGAAACTAAAAAGCAAACTTAAAAAACCTATGTGCAGAATTCAAAAGCAAGATGAAAGAAAATAGACATATATCAATCAAATATACCAAGTTTCTTGTACTCTTCACCAGCAATGGCCAGCTCCATGACTTCCTCCGGATTGACAACTCCACCACCCTCCAAGAAAATTGTCAGAAGATTCTTTGAAAACCCACTAACCATTGCCACACCACTCTGCTTGGCCATCACGGGAGTGGAAGAAGAATGCCTCAGGTTCCAAAACACAATTTCCGGAACATTTTCATATCCTTTCTTCCCAAACTTCCTCTTAATGGCTTGGTAATCAGTCTCCCAAGGATTCTCAGATGCCTGATCAAACTCCATATCACTGAACACAAATACCCTCTTTATCATCTGATCATCGCTCAGTTTTCCATTAACCGCAACTTCTAGAATTCGATCAAACACTTTCTGAAAGTCTGTGTTCATACCCCAGCTCATATTTCTCACAAATTGAGTCTTCTCCAAAAGGGTATTTCCCTCAACTTTCTGAAGTTCAGGATCAGAACTGAATGTAATCAATTTTCCCCTCCATGGTTCCTCACTGAGTTCCGATACCAATACACCAAGCGCAACAGAAACCTCCAATGGAGTCCCAATCATACTTCCAGACACATCACAAATAGAAAGAGAATTCATCAGCTTGCCCTTCTTTGCAAGGTCATCAACCATTCTTTTCCACTGAAGCTCTGCAACCTCCCTGCTGCTATCTTCATTCACCAATTCCCCTATAATTTCATGGGGAAGCAATGCACCAGCAGCGATTTTCATCCTTTCCAGTCTTCACCGTTTCAAGATACTCTGTAAACCTTTCAGGGGTGTGTTTCAAGAAAAACTTCATGTAATTTTTCATTGCCACAGAAGCAACCCTTGTGTAGGGGAGCTCATCCCATTGATTGGCGCTCATAAACACTTCCGGCAATTCTAACGCTTTGTGTAATGGCACAAGTACTTCTTTTCTCAGCCTATCTCTAACCCTATAAGTATAATGTCCCTCAGCAATTCCTTCATACTCATTATACAATTCTCGAGGAAACAATCTCCTAGCAATGCTTTCACATATCAAAGTTGCCTTATCATAAGACGAACCAATTGAGGGACACCATTTCGCAGCCAAACTAATCTTATTTAGATTCCCTGATTTCAAATTCTCAACATCCGATTCCAAAAGCTCAGCAAAAAACCCTGAAATCTGATCATGTAAAAATTGATAACTCAAATCACTTTCGTACTTCTCTAGGGCTTTTTTCGCCTTACCAATTTCTCTCTCCTTTCTCAAAACCCTAGCTTTCTCTTGTTCTTCTTTCAACTCCTCCATACTCTTCACAATCTTTTCCTTCTTTTCCCCATTTTCCTTTTCATTCCTATTTTCTCCCTTGAATCTTTCTTTCTCTCGAAACTTTTTTACACGCTGGAAATGTGTTTCCATTGATTTCCTTTTCCTCGCCTCCTTATCAAGTTTTCTCACTTCAAAACCTTCGAGAATCCGATACAGAATCTCGACCAAATCCTTAATATACCCAAAATCAGCTATAGCCCTAACATTACAAGCAAGGGTTTTGGGGTGATTTTGATGGAGCCAAAACGCCGCCGTATAGAATCCTTCTTTATCCGATTTCCCGGTGCCTTTCACCCCTCTCAGATTACATATCAATTTGAGAGTTGTCAATGGGTTGTAGGCCCAAGCCAATTGTAATCGTCGGATCAGATCGGACGGCGGAGTGGATGGAACCACGTGGAAGAAAAAGTCCAGACATGGATTCCCGGCGGATAAGAAAGTCGGCGAGAGGTTTTCGGTTAAGCCCATCTGCGGCTTTCCGGTAAGATCGAGGGTTTCAGTTTTAGAGGCTAGGGATTCTATTTCAGTTGCATCAACCGGCGTCTTTGAAGGTAGAACAAAGTTTCCACCGGCAGTATCGGCGGCCGAATCCGGAGAGAGGTGGATTCCCGGTGGGCCGAGGAGTTGAAACGTGGTTGACATGGTGTGAGTATTTGTGAGTGTGCTACAGTATCAGTTTTATAGATCGAAGTTGTTCGTGGGGCCCACTGAAAAGGAAATAAACCGATAACTGGACACGTGTAAATAGGGGTTTGATTTGAATACTTATTTTCCTTTATTTATTGTGTGTTCATATTTTTAGGAAATTGCTATTTTTATTTGATTGTTATTTTTACAAATAAATTTTGACATTTTTAAGATATGTACTTACTAGTCAAATTAAGTTAAAGGTGATATTCTGTAAGGCTTTTCTCCCTTTACTTAAAGGTCAAAAGTTTGAGTTTAATCTTTTAATAAAAGATAGAATTAATTTTAAATTTAAAAATATTTTAAATTGATTTTTTAAAACTCAATAATGATCTTAAAATTTGGAATGGAGGGAGTACAATATTTAAAGAGGCTCCATAGATTTAAAATTTTCATTAAAAAACAACTCTAAAGATTTATATTTATATCTTCTTCTTACCGATTAAGAGGCTATAAGAGACAAATAAAATTTTATCAAATAATTTTATCCTCTTAC